>CM064524.1:18478620-18798620 GCA_032716605.1 Paralithodes platypus
ATTTATATATTTCTAATGGAGATTGATAATATATATAGTATAATATATATATCCTATAGGATATATATATATTATAAAAATCGCGTGTTTATGTATTTATCTATGTAATATATATGCCCCCTCCCCTCCCCCCCCCCCTCCCCATCCATCCCACCTCCCTTTTCCCCCCCCCCCCTAAGATATATATAAATATATATATAAATTTTTTTTTTTTTTTTTGGGGTGTTGTGAGGGTTTATTTTTTATTTTTTATTTTATTATTTTCTAATTGTATATTGATCAATTATATATATATATAATAATATAATTATCGTGTTTATATGTATAAAAAAAATAATTATCTATTATATAGATATATGCCCCCTCCCCTCCCCCCCCCCCCCCTCCCGTCCCCCGTCGCATCCCCCTTCCCTCCCCCTACCCCCCAATATATATTAGTATATATATAAAGTTTTTTTTTTTTTTTTTGGGTGGGTTGGTGAGGTATTTTTTAAATTTTTATTTTTTATTTTTCTAATTGTGTTGATAATAATAATATATAATTATAATATATCTATATATAATATATATAATTATATATATAATTCGTGTTTATGTATTTATCTCTGTTATGCCCCCTCCCCCTCCCTCCCCCCCCCCATTATACCTCCCTCTACCCCCCTCCCCTCGCCTCCCCCCCCCCCTCCCTCCCACCTCCCCCTTCCTCCCCCCCCCCCATTATACCTCCCTCCCCCCTCCCCCCCTCCCCCCTCTCCCCATATATATATTATATATATATATATATAATTTTTTTTTTTATTTTTTTTTTTTTGGGTGGGGTGAGGGTTATTTTTTATTGGTATTTTATTTTTCTAATTGTAGATTGATATAATTATATATCTATATATATATATATATATATATATAATTTTTTGTGTTATGTATTTATCTATGTTATGCCCTCTCCCCCCCCCCCCCCCCTCCCTCCCCCATTATTCCCCTCCCCCCTCCCCTCCCCCCTCCCCTCCCCATATATATATATATATATATATTTTTTTTTTTTTTTGGGGGGTGGGGGAGGGTTATTTTTTTTATTTTATTTTATTTTTCTAATCGTAGATTGATATAATATATATATATATATATATATATATATAATATATATATATATATAATATATATATATAATCTAATTCGTGTTATGTATTTATCTATGTTAGTGCACGCCTCCCCCTCCCCCCATTATACCTCCCTCCCCCTCCCCCCCTCCCCCCATATTTATATATATATATATATTTATTATTTTATTTTTTTTTTTTTTTTTTTTTTTGGGTGGGGGAGGGTTATTTTTTATTTTTATTTTATTTTTATAATTGTAAATTGATATAATATATATATATATATATATATATATATATATATATATATATAATTTGTGTTTATGTATTTATCTATGTTATGACCCTCTCCCCCTCCCTCCCCCCCCATTATAACCCCCCTCCCTCCCCCATTATACCTCCCTCCCCCCTACCCCCTCCCCCTCCCCCATATATATATATATATATATATATATATATATATATATATATATATATATTATATATATATATATTTTTTTTTGGGGGGGTGGGGGAGGGTTATTTTTTATTTGTATTTTATTTTATTTTTCTAATCGTAGATTGATATAATATATATATATATATATATATATATATATATATATAATTCGTATTTATGTATTTATCTAAGTTATGCCCCTCCCTCCCCCATTATACACCCTCCCCCTCTTCACCCCATTATACCCCCCTTCCCCCATATATAATTCATTCATTCATTCAATCATCACTTCCGAGGTTCGGGGCCCACCTTCATTCACCCATCATCATCACCATCATCATCATCATCATCATCATCATAAAAATTAAAAAAATAAAAAAAAAATCAATTTCTACTACATTTTGCACTACAGTGGATATAGGCCTCCTGGGGAAACCACTCTAAAAAAATAACGAGTCCAGTGCAGTACCTCTTTGGGTGGCTTGGAAATTTGCACATATTTCTCTGGTTTGACACCATATATATATATATATATATATATATATATATATTATATATATATATATATATATTATATCTATATATATATATATATATATATATATATATATATATATATATATTATATAAATATATCACACACATACATTACCATTACCATTTACCATTCTTTATATTTTGTTTGACACCTTGTATAATATAATTATATTATATATAGATATATATATAATATATATATATATATATATAATATATATATACTGTCTATATATATATATATATATACTGTATATATATTTATATATATTATATATATACATTACTTTATTTATATTTCGTGTACAATAGAATTATTTTGAATTTATTACCTGAAGATTACCTGGCTTCTTATTTTGTTTTTCAGTGTCAACCCAGGAGCCATTTCCTTCTCGTTGGAAAGGGTGTATATTGTGGCAAAGATATTACAAACTGTATAAACATTCTCATATATTTTCATAACAATAAACAATGCATGGAAACAATTGCGCATAGCTCACGAACCAATTACTATATTATTTTTGTTTTCACCATTGGAAAGTGCACAATTTTCCGATTCCGGTGATATATACAGTTATATACGTATCCGACCAAATAACGCAACCACGAGGTGGGGAACAGCTCGGCACCCGGCTAGCATCGCCGGAAACAGAGATGGGTTGAAGCGTAAATATTCGCATTTTGGCTCTTCATTTCAAATATCATAGCGCAAAAAAGTATTTGTCCTAGGAACTTCTAGTTTGTTTTATACTCATCAGCATTATTTGCCATATATCATACAGCCTAAATTTAAAACCATACACTTCGTAGCAACGAAATAAATTGAAAATGTTATAAACCATATAAATCAAAATCATATATTTTTTTTTTCGGTCACTGCTTGAGAAATATTGAAGATAAACAATTTCTGTTTTCAGATTTGGAAAGAGGAGAAAAAATACTATTATTTGAGCAAAAAAAAATATATGGTCATCACTCACAATTTAGAGCTAGGACGGTGTGAAGACAATGCATGGGAAATAATTGTATTCCGGACTCATTTACACTTTCATATTTCGATTTATTTACATTTTTTTTTATTTTATCATGTACTATAAATATTCCTCTTTCCATTGATATATGATACATCACAATAAACAGCATTCTGGTGGATGGAAATCGCGAAAAATGTAAGGCTTCGACAACACTCATGAGCCAAATTCAAGACCCAAAATACTTGTCAAGTGCCTCCTTGGACTTATTGGAACATAATATGTCGGAGGGAGTTAACAACCTTGTATGGACCACAAAACTTAGCAGCTAAGAATCGACCCTGAACTGGCAAAAGTGCCAGAACCTCGTCACCCACCTTTAACGCCCTAGATTTAGCCTGCTTATCGTAATGGTACTTCATCTTTCGTTGTGCTGCCATTAGATGCTCTTTAGCTAGCTGCAGGGCAGTCTGCAACCTCTCCGGAGTCTTCTGCACGTACTCGAGCAGAGGCACCGAGCCCCTTGCCGCATCACTCTCCCAGGCATCTTTCACCACATCCAGCGGACCCCTGACACGATGACCAAACACAAGGGAATCTAGAATCCCAAAAACTGAAGGGACATCACAAATTGTGAAAAGAACAAAAGGTAAAGCAGTGTCCCAATCCCTCTCATGCTGCAAACAAAATTTACGCAGCATACTCTTCAAGGTCTGGTGAAAACGCTCCAGGGCTCCCTGTGATTGTGGATTGTACGCGCTTGACAGCACATGCCTTATACCTAACTCTGAGAGGGTTTGCTTGAAGATATTGGATGTAAAATTAACCCCTCTGTCAGACTGGATTTGACGTGGCAAACCAAATCTAGTGAAGAAATGCAGGTGTTTGAGAAAAACCTTCACGTTCATGCTGCTAACCAGAATAGCCTCCGGGTATCTAGTTGTGGCATCCATCAAGGTAAGCAAGTACTTATATCCCGCACTGGTGGGTGGTAAGGGACCGACCATGTCAATGATGACACGAGTAAATGGTGGTTCAACTGCAGGTATAGGGATCAAAGGTGCTACGGGTATTCCTTGGTTGGGTTTTCCAACTACCTGACAAACATGACATGACATCAAAAAGGTAGCCACCGATGCAGGCATATTAGGCCACCAAAAATGAAAACGCAGCCTTTCAGTAGTCTTCCGCACCCCTAAATGCCCTGCCAGTGGTACAAAGGAGTACAAAGGAAATCAAGCAACAACAGATCTAGTGACCCTTCTAGGTTGCTTGTCCTCCAAAACACTGAGGATCAAGTGTCCAAACAGTGGTTTAGAGTGGGTAAGGGAACATTGGAAAGGGAAATACTGCCCTGGAACTAATGTCCGTGGCAGGATTAGGAAGTTAGTAGGGGACAGATGGGTTAGTAACTGAGGGGGGGATAAAATAAAGTTATTCATTTACAAACGCAGTCAGTCGCGGGTTTGATGCGAGATATTTGTCTAGGCGGAGTTTAAATGAATCAACGGTGATGCAGTCTATAACGTTTCGGGGAAGCCCATTCCACAAGTTGACAACTCGATTGAAGAAGAAATTCTTAGATTCGTGTGAGTTAAAAGATTTACCAATAATTTTGCAACCGTTTCCCCGCGTGTAATTAGATTGGTCGATAGTGAAGTACTTACTACAGTTCATATTGTCGATGCCTTTGATGATTTTGAACACTTGAATTAAGTCACCTCTTAATCTGCGCTGGGTTAAAGGAAATAGATTTAATTCTCTAAGACGCTCTTCGTATGGTTTGTTCTTTAGGCTAGGTATCATTTTGGTAACTCTACGTTGAACTCGTTCTAGCTTGTTATATCTTTTTGGTAATAAGGGCACCAGGATTGAACGCAGTATTCCAGAAGAGGGCGGACTAATGAATTGTAAAGGGTTAGGATAACTTCTTTGGATTTATGCTCAAATGACCTGCCTATAAAGCCAATTATTTTGTTTGCCTTCTTAACAACTTCTGAACATTGTTGACTCGGTTTTAGGTTACTCGATATTGTTACTCCCAGATCGGTTTCTCTGTTTACATTCTTAAGCTGAGTGCCATTCATCGAATAGTTTGCTTTCTCATTTAGGTATCCGATATGTAGTACTTTACATTTATCCGCATTGAAACTCATTTGCCAAATTTGGGCCCAACATGACAATTTATCTAGATTGTGTTGCATATCGTCAACTTGTTCTTTTGAGAGTACGCTATTTGCAATTTTTGTATCGTCAGCAAATTTTGAGATTGTACAGGTGAGACCCTCATCTATGTCGTTGATGTAAATTAGAAAGAGAATTGGTCCTAGTACCGATCCCTGGGGTACCCCGCTACTTACATTGGTCCATTTTGATGCCTTACCGTTTATGACTACTCTTTGCTTTCTGTCGCTGAGCCAATTTTCTATCCATTTCAACACACCGTCTTGTATTCCATGCGCTTTTAGTTTTAGCAGTAAACGTTTGTGGGGAACTTTGTCAAAGGCCTTTTGAAAATCAAGGTATATAATATCTACAGCTTTACTCTCATCGTAGAGGTTGAGGATATCGTGGAAGAAGTCTAAGAGGTTTGTTAAACAGGAACGTTTTTTACGAAAGCCGTGTTGAGTATCTTTAAGTATGTTATTTTCCTCTAAGTGATTTACGAGTCTGTCTCGTATGACCGTTTCTAGCATTTTACATACAACTGAGGTTAAGCTAATTGGACGATAGTTACTGGGTAGGGATTTGCTGCCTTTTTTGAATATCGGTGTTACGTTGGCTAGCTTCCACTGATCGGGCATAGTTCCAGACTGCAAGGATTTATTGAATAGTAATGTCAGTGGTTTAGAGAGCTGATCCTTAGCTTCCTTTAGAACTCTAGGCGAGATTGTATCAGGTCCAGGCGTTTTATTTACCTTGAGTTTATCTAAACAATTCAATACTTCTCTCTCTGTAACGGTGATATTGCTTAGAACATCTGAATTATCAATCTGAATCGGCGATGGTGTAGGGATATCACTGAGGTCTTCTGTTGTAAAAACTGATGCAAAGAAGGTATTGAGGGCATTACTCATTTGTTCTTCGTCTTTGGTGTATTCTCCATTTTCATCGACTAACGGTCCAACAGTTGAAGTAACAACTTTTTTCTTTCTGATATAACTATAGAATTCTTTCGGGTTTGTTTTACTTTGATTCGCAATATGTAACTCTAAGGTCTTTTTACTTTGCTTAATTAACATTTTGGCTTTGCGTCGTAGCTCTACAAATTTCAGCCGTTCTTCGTCATTTTGTGAGGATTTTAATCTATCATTAGCAAATTTTTTAGCAAGCAGGCAGTTTGAAATATCTTTATTCCACCATTTGGGCTTATTATTATGGCCTGGACGCCGAGTTTTTGATGGTATGCAGTCTTGCACTGCTTTTAGGTAAGTGGCTTCGAATAACTTCCAAGATGTATTTATGTCGTTATTGTGAATTAAAAAGCTCCAGTCAGTTTCTTTAAACATAGCTCTAAGTTTATGGAAGTTTGCTTTCTTGAAATTAGGGACTTTTTCGATGCTACTATTTGGTTCGTTACTAGTAAACTTTAAAGTGAAAGTTATCGTACGATGGTCGCTGTTACTGAATTCATCACCAACATTCAAATTCTCTATTAATTCTTCTTTTGTTGCAAGTACAATGTCAAGAACGTTATTACCACGGGTCGGCGTTCCAACAAATTGATAAAGCGAACTCTCTTGCAAGTTCGTATACAAGTCATGTCCGGAGTGTGAAGTAAGAGTATCGCCCCACTTGGTCACAGGTAAATTAAAGTCACCAAAAATTACGGTATCTTGTGAGTTACTTACATCTGCAATTTGTTCGTAAATTTCTCGGTCAGTTTGCACTGATTGAGCTGGAGGTCTGTATATTAATGCAAGTATTATTTTGGTACCTTTATTATTCTTTATTAGCACAAAAGATGCGTCGACGTTCACAATTTGAGGTTTTGACAAGAGGGTAGGGTTAAGACTTTCTTTGATATAAAGTAAAACGCCACCTCCATTTCGATTTATTCGGCTTTTCTCAAACATTACATAACCGGGAAGTGAATACTCTGCTAAAAAGTCTCTATCTTCTGTATTGAGCCAAGATTCTGTTATGCCAATCACATCATAATTTTCTGTAAAACACTAGCTCCTCTAAATCTGAAAATTTATTGCGTATGCTACGAGCGTTTGCATAGAAAACCTTTAAATTTGTTATTTTAGAACTCACGGAACGCTCTTTAATAATATTTTTGGTTCTTGTCGGATCTACATTTATGTTCATGGCTGTCCTCGGTCCTCGCTGTCTTTGGTCCTTATCGCTGGTGGTCCTCGGTTGCCTCTGTTTTTTTTTGGCGTTGGATGATTTATGTCACTGCTGCTTCTTCTCGGATGGCGTTTTTTGATCCATGGCTGCGGACTGCTTCGTGTAGGAGACGACCCATGCGTGCTGAACCCACAGGGTTTAGATGAGTGCCATCCTTGCGGAACAGAGTAGGCTGGTTGTAGAAGTTGTCCCAGAGGTTGATGAATTCAACTTCTTCCCTCAGACACAAATGTTTTAGTCGGCTATTTGTGCTGAAAGCCTTGTCGTAGAATTTGTCAGGTGCGTCGATCTTGGGGAGAATGCCTGAGATGATGATATTCCTTGACTTGTTTTTGTAGTGCTGGATCATCTTGCGATATTTCTCCATCAACTCTTCGGATCTGGTGCGCATGACGTCATTTGAACCAGCATGGATGACAAAAAGGGTATTTTCATTTGCATCCTTTGTGGTATCTTCGAAGGCTTCCACAATGTCGTCCAGTCCAGCTCCTGGGATGCAAAATCTTTTTCGTTGATTTGGGACTCTGTCGCAGAACTCTTCGACCTGTCCTCGTAGGATGGAATCCCCCACGAGCCTGGTCTCTTCTGGTTCGTCTTCCATCTCTACCAATATCTCAAATCTGTTGGACATTGTGACTGGTAGATGAGACCTTTTCTGCGTTGGCCGTGCACCATTCCTCACTGGTGTAAATCCGGAAACCTGTGGTGGCGGGACTCTACGTACAGGTCGGGGAGAGGAGTGGTTAGAACGGGGGCGAGGGGTTGGTACTGTTCGTGCTAGCAGGCTTCTTGCACGAGGAGTGGGGGAGAGACTAAGGTGAACAGGGCGGCTGTCCTGGTTTGATGTCGGCTCAGGTTCATCAGAAGCATCTGCTGCAGTGTCTACTGCAGGTGTTGGATTGTTGGCAGATGACGTTGGGGCGGTGGTGGATGCTGGAGTTGAAACAAATTGAGTTAGTGATACTCCAACGTTGAGTGTTACAAACTCTTGGAGTGATTCCAGCTTCCTGGTGAGGGCGTTGATCTTGTTGAGGGCTTCATCCAATTTTGCTGTCAAATCCCCTCATGGTGCCTCATGCGCTAGCCTAACCAGCTCTTCCCTGAACTGAGCACGCACCACTAATTGCTCCTCCCCCATGCCTGAGCCTGTATCCAGCGTCCACTGCCGATACAACAATGTCCCCTTTTCAATAAATTTTTCTGGACCGTTCTTCCCACCAGTCGTGCCAACCTTCTTAAACAGGAGGCCCAGACTCGGGTCCTCTTGCTGCAACTTGCTCAATTCGTCTCTACTGTAGGTATTTCCGACAAGGCAGTTACCTCTGACCTCTCAAAAATAGCAGAAGGTTGAGTCGGCGGCACTATGTCAGACTCCTCGTCCGGCACTAGGTCACCTCTACTAGTCTCGGGGGCATCACTGGGGTCGGCCACGCCCACCGCTGCCTCCGAGCCAGTGTCATCTAGTAGTGCATCATGGGATGGCCCGCACTCATAGCTGTCGGCCCCCGCATCCACTTAATCATCCTCCGTTGCGCCACTTGTGCCATTGATCTGGTCATTGCACACACAGGGTAGATAGATTCCATGTAATCTTCCTGCAAACAGCCACCAGTAGGGGGCTCAAAAGCAGCCTCAGCGACGACCATAGGAGGTGGGAAAACTACATCCCCTACCAAGTCAGTCCCGAGCAAAAAATCTACCCCCTCCACTGGCAGAGTGTCCACCATGGCCACCTTACCCTCGGCGGCCACCAACGGGCACACTAGGGTCACCAGGACTAAATCACAGCATTGCTCACTGTTGATTCCCCTGCAAATAACAAACTCTCCGGTGCTAATAGGTCCCCCTGTCAGGTTGCGACACATGGATTTCTGCGCACCAGTGTCCCTAAACACCTTGACAGGGTACGTCTGCTCCCCGATCCGTACTGATCCATCATGTATGAATGACCGACACCAATCAGGGGAAGTCTGGTTATGCTCAGGTGGTGATACCATCTGAGGCGGCAAACTGCTTACTACCCTGCTTCGCGCTGGCCAACACTGCCCCCCAAACTTACCAGTACCTGGCTTGCCTTTCACAGGCACCTCCCCTAATGTCGCCACCAACTGGACAGCCCTGGGATCCGGGGTAGCCTTCCATTTAGCACACCGAGGTTTAATATGACCCATTGTTTGCAAAAATAACATCTCACTTCCGTAGAAGCTTGCTGGTTGTCAGCCTTGGTATAATGTTGTGTCTTATTTGTGGTACCTTTGGGTGATGATGGGCGAGCTGATACTGTGGTTGCTTGGTGCACAGGTCGGTCTCGCCTGTCACCAATGCTCCCCATGCACGTGCCACGCCGGGCTAGAGCAAAGTCATCAGCCCAAACTGCTGCTTCCCTTATTGATTTAAACCGCTTTTCTTTTAATTTTTCCCCAACGTCCTTTTCAACTATGCTTGTAAACTGCTCCATCAGCCAAACCTCACACGCCGCCTCAAAAGTACCAGCTGACTCTGAATGCAGCCACTTAGCTAGAGTATCGCGCAGGTACCTGGCACATTCCACATGCGAGTCCCCCTGCCGCTTCCGAGCCCCCTGAAGGCCAACCTGTAAGCCTCGGGATGCAGCTCGTAGGCTTTTAACACAGCCTCTTTAAGTACATCATAATCTAGCTCCTGCACTTCTAGGCGATCGTATGCATCGAGAGCCTTGCCTTTTAACACATTAGTCACCAACGCTGCCCAGCGGTGCCCCGGCCACTGATACTCGTGGGCCTTCTTCTCAAAATGTAAGAACCACTCGGTGACTTTAAGTTCATCGAAGGCCAGCACGAGTTTCAGCCGTCGAGACAACAAAATCTCTTCTGCCTCCTCCCTAGATGCATGACCAGCACTATTCCCTTGTCGTCCCTGCCCACTAGTTTCCAACCTGGTCTTCTCCAAATATGCCTGTATTCTCTTCGCCCCTATCTCCATCTTCCTCAACTCCATCCTCTCTTGCATCTCTCTATCTTTCTGCCTCTCTTCTCTCTCTGCCTGTAGGCCTATTCTCTTCTCTTCTCTCTCTGCCCGTAGGCCTATTCTCTTCTCCTCTATCTCCAATCTTTTGAGCTGCAACTCAACCTCTGGACTCCTTCTCGACCCTATCGGGGTTATAGGAGGAAACTGGGCATAAGGAGGAACATTGTGCTGAGCACTCACCGTATGAATGGCATCGAAATGCTGGGGCGTGGCCAACGACACATGGGGGGAAGAAGGAGGATACTGTGGATTGCTAGCATAACTTGAAACAAATGTACTGGCCATAGGGGCCTCAACATAGCCCTGTAAAAATGAAGGGGCCGTACTGATAGGGTTAAATGCTGGCGGTGGAGGCGTGGTGGCAGGTGCTGTGGTAGTAGTGGGAGACTGCCTGCATACAGTATCACCTTGCTCTGGAGTTGTTGCTCCACTCCGGTCCCCAGTAGAATGGTAGCTAGCCTGGCTAATAGGACGCTGTGGCACATGCTGGATGGCGCCCTCATCCACAACATGAGTACTAGCTTCCTGAAGACCACTAGTCTGTGCAGCTAACTTAGTCACCTCTTGAACTAACTCTGACTTAGCCTCCATATGCCTCCAACACACGTCTTAATTCATCACTACTCCTGCTAGCAACCTCTTCTTGACTAGGTTGGGTTGTAATAAACTGCAAGGCATCCTCCTTCCCCACAATATGAACAGGAATGTAATCAACATGCGTCATCTTAGCAATAGTTGTGGACACAGGTTAATGAAATAAAAGTACTATGTCCGTAGACTTTCAATTACAAGAAAAATTACTGACAATCTAAATATAATTGCTTCACACCACAAGAACTCTATACTATCACAGTATCCTAAGCGAGGTCGCCACTGTTACGAGGGGAGGCTGGGGAAAACAAAAAAAAGCTCAAATAGCCTAGCCCACAGCACCCTAACCCTGCAACAGACACGCTCTTAATATCTGACTCAAACAACATAAACACGCAGGTTCTCTAGGAAATATGGTTATCTTCCTCTTGGCTCTATTAATTTAAAGCAGCAACAAGGAGACACAAAAATATCGATTGCCCCCGAGTCGAGTCTGGTAGATAATGCGTATAATATTTAAGAGTACTTCACTTCTAGACTGCACCTAACTGAGGAAACATAAAACTGCCAGACTCCCAGACACTTCATAGTATGCCCAACCGCTTAGGAATTAGGAACACTAGAAAGCAGAAACATGGGGGTCTGAAGCACTAACCTAAGACATGGAACACATGAGTTGACATACCAGTAGGTTGGGGATATGTTACCCTGGAGCATACCTCCAAACCACTGTGAATGTCAACTTCAATAATAAAGGAGAAATATACATGTCATATCAATAGGCAATGCAGTTAAACAATTGGGCGGGTGCCCAACACCGAAATGGGTTGAAATAGGGGAGCTATCCCCCCGCCAAAGGCGGCTTTCTAGGGCCGTTCCTAGCTGATGCTGAGAGGATTGGGTTCTAGTCATGTGGTGATGGGCTGGTCTATCAGAGTGAGAGCTGAGCATTCTCTGCCATACCCATAGCTTACTCTGACTTTTCCTTTAACTTATATATTTTCTAGATCTCAAGTGACGGCGTCTCTTCCGTGGATTGACCTCCCAATCTACCAAGATTGGAAGCCAAAGCGTCACATTTTTCCCTTGCCCCTCAACTTTCTCTTCATAATTGCTGAGGGGCACAGGGCCCTGGGTGGGGCTTTGGTTTCCCGGGGTTTCCGCACCCTCCTCAGCCCCCCGCCATGGAGTGGCTTCGGTCACCCAGGCTTTATTGTGGTCGGCGGGGAGGATTCTGTGGGGGCGCTCGGTTATGGCCTTGGAATTGCTCGGGGCCTTGGGGCTGTTCGGCCAGGCAGCTTGGGGAACAACAACAACAACAACAACAATGGGAAAGAATGCACGGAAGACAGGGTGAAGCTTATATACTAAGATTGCCAAAGAAGAACAGAATGCAGTAACTAAGATTAAACTAAAGATGTTAAAACAAAACAATATGCTCAATATGACTCCAGCCCCTGCTATGCTCCAATCAAATAAAGAACCAAAAAGAAATATGCGGTATGCAAGGGAAACAACGAAGCAAGCCAACACCGACAGACAAGGGTGTTGTTATATCAAGGGGCGGAACTGAAATGCTGGCTCTGCAGCCGCGAGAGTCGGGCGGGGAAGGGCTCCAGGCGTCGCAAGAATACTCAATTATCTCCGGCAGCCTGTGCTCTCATCAACAACAAAAGTAATAAAATAAATATGATTCATCATTGTGTAACTTATGATAAACTGCATTAATAACACAAGACTAAATAAACTAACTAATTCATAGGGCTAACAAGACGGCAACATATCACAGGGCGCCAGCCAGATTCAGAAGGGCTCGCTCGTGGGAAACAAAGCCAGAGGCTAGCCTCGCCCCAGGCCCTGGCAATATAGGCCTCGTACTTGTAACTCACTCACAAGTGTTATACTGTAGGCTACAAACTCATTTGGGAGTGACAATATATATATACACATATATATATATATATATATATATATATATATATATATATATATATATATATATATATACTGTATATATATATATATATATATATATATATATATATATATATATATATATATATATACAGTATGTAATATAATCCCAACTCTTTTTCCCGTTCGATCTTGTTCTCTTCGTCCAAATATTATCTGGTCTTCAGTTCCTCTATCCCTGGGTCCTAGTATAGTTCATTCATCTGACATTCCCAGCCCCTCTTCTGTAAACCCTTGATCCATCCTCCATAATGGACTCCAACCTCTTACCCATAATAGAACTCCACCAGTGACCAGTCCAGACGCTGGTACGGTCACAATCAAAAGTTCACAGACACCCGTGATCATATTTATTTGTGTCAAGGAATGACTTAAATATATTAACACCCCGATTACGATGGCGCCATACATGCGTTATTCGGCTTAACCCTTTACAGTACCGGTGTCGTCGTTTTGTGGTGATTTCAGGAGCATTTAGACAATTTTATGGAGCTTAGGAAAGATATATTGTGGCTAAAAGTATTGATTGAGATAGTCTGCAGCCAATTAATGAGTATATGTTCTTCTTAAGCTGAATTATATTGTCTAATAGTTGCCAGAATATAATTAAAAAAACGTCACCGGTACTGTACGGGTTATTAGTTCCTAATTGTGTTTGATTTGATTCATGGATCACAGCGTTACAACTTCCAAATATGTATTAATCTGTATTAAGACCTTTTCTTGGGGATGAAGCTATATTTTGTTCTAATTTACATTCGCCTGATAACACTAACACCAACATGCTAACTAAGCGATTTCCACATGACCACGTTACAGAAAGAAACGAATACAAAAAATACATTAATATAAATAAAGATGTACGGAATTGCTTTGATAATATCCGGCTGTTCAATGGTCGTTTTGTCATAGTTTACCCTCTGTGTCGGTGCTCTGTAAGTGGGGCTTACAGTTATTGGTTATAAACGCATTAAATGGCACTGGATCCAACGTGATAACCCAATCAATACAGTTTATAGAGTCTGCATGGGATTCTATAGTATTGTCATATGTGTTTCCAATTAATTAAATACACATACAGTAGTTCGTTCTTCATCAATTACCCTGCGAATTAATAAATACATACATACATACATTTAATGACTGATTGCTCCAAACGGAGTGCGATTCCAGTTTTACGTACTAATTCAGAAGGTACCTAATTGCTAACTCGAACCTTAATTCCCTCTCGGATGTCACTAGTAATATATATGATTCACACTGTGATTGTGTATGTGTGTGTGTGTGTGTGTGTGTGTATCCTGGTATGTACTCAGTGGGTACGCTTGCAATTACAGGTTTCAAAGTTATTTACTGTTAGCTGTGATGCGGTGCATAATGTTAGCTGCTAATTCTGCTAAATATCGATATCTACTGCTCCAACTTCCTTCAACCCCAAAAATATCCTGTTTATTATTGCAATGCAGTAACTTGTGGAAGCAACTGTTATTATATAGTTGTACTGACAATTATTGTTCAGGGTTGTTACTAAAGGAATTGTATCGGGGCGCGCAACTCCAATTACTGGTTCAGAAAATGTCAATGTTTGTATTGCTAGTTGTTGTGTGTTGCAATACATACTAAGCCAAGAGGAGTGAAGTTAACGGATGGTAGAGACGAATGGTTGAACCTGGTAGGTAAAACGAGTCACTTGTAGGAAGGGCAATTTAAGAGCTTTGGATATGTATCATACATGGTGTCTGTCAATAATAATAGTTATACAGTACTATTACATGATTGTGCGGTTTTGCAGGTTTCCTTTTACTTCGAAAGTATCTTACTTTGAATTAATAATCTAAGCTGAATAATAATGTAACTGTAAAAATATCGACTACTATTACAAAAAATTAACCAGCCTGATGAATAAATTAATAATGTTTCCCCTGTGTTCTGCATTATAGCATATACCATTCTATCATTGTACATTTGTCAGTCAGAGTGGACAGAAGGGTGCTGAGCTAGTATGGTCATGTTGAACGAATGGGAGATGAAAGGCTTACAAAGAGAATATATGAGTCAGATACAAGGGGAGATAGAAGGGCAGGAAGACCCCCATTGAGATGGAGAGACTGTGTAAGACAAGCTTTGGATGATAGAGGAATGACTATAGATCAGGCAAAGGAAGTGGTAATAAACAGGAATGAATGGAGAATGCTTGTGAATAGTTGAGTGAACACGTGGTCATTTGGGGGAAGGGGTCGGGCGCAAGTTGGACTAGATAATAGTCCATCAGGCGCCTGGCCCGGGGAGACGATTAATATGAAGGGTGTGCCTGGAAGTGTGGTGGGCGGGCTTGTGGCTTTGGTCCCGATACCTATCTGCCTGCCGAGATCGGAGCCTCTCCGGGTGGTCGGGGGCCGGGGGAGTGCTGGAGCGACCTTGGTGACCCTGGTCTCTGGGTATTCTCATGGGTGACCTAGATGTGTGTGAATTTTGTGTTTTGTCTGTGTTTATTCGGTGTTTTGTCTTGTGTTTTGTGTTTTCCTGTTCTTGCTCTGTCTTGAGTCGGCCACCCCCATGAAAATCCCCCCCCCAAAAAAAATAAAAATAAAATAAAATAGAGGAAAATAAAAATAAAAAATTGGAAAAGTGGGGAATGGGCCTGAGCATATAAATAGATAGATAGATAGACCTGGTCATTGTCTACCCCATTAATATAATTTCCAGGAACCAGGAAGCCTCAATGGAAGGATAATCAAACTGGCAGATTGTGTCAGTGAACGATTAATGATCCTACAATGTGAGAATCAGAGAAGTTTCAGGAGAACCCCGGGAAACCCTCTGGCTCAAGCAAAGACTAGGGATGGCTATCCTCCGGGGCAATGCCACCAGCGTCATGAGCTCAGTTCGACAGGACTGGGTCATGCCACTGTGTGAGGCCCGGGCAGGAGTGGTTTATCCGTAGTCTTTCCACAGTAGGGTAAAACAAAACATAAACTTTATTTGTATGTAACATGTGTGATGCACATACATAAAAGGGGATGTGTCGGATGGTTGAAAGCCACAGTTGCTCGCGCGTTTGGGGCTAGCAACACGTATTATGAAAAACATGTATCCTCCTTCATTCACTGTCCCCCCCTTCACTCACTCAACCCCACAATTTGCCGGAGGATAACAGGGTTTTCACAATACGTAGACGGAGGTCTTTTAAAAAAAAAAAAAAACAATGTGACCATGTGGAGCCCTGTGTCTGTGGCCCCCAGCTGAAGGAGGAGGTTGGTGGTTGGGGATGGGAAGGTAATAAGGTGACGGAAATTATTATGAGAGAGTGAGAGAGAGAGAGAGAGAGAATTTGGTGAGTGAGAGATACACCCCAAACATACAGTATGCTCACAAAGCAAGACATAAACATATATATATAAAGCGAGCGATTTCGCACCCACCAGTCTTGTTCATATTTATTTCAATTTCCTTTGTTGATGTTTATTCTAGAGAGAACACACAGCTTTGGCAGTGGATTAAAAATATACCAGGTCAACATTTTGGCAGAACAATTGTTTCCGGAGAGGCGACTGACATTTTTGTTTGTGTTATTGTGTTTTGTCGTGAACATTTTTGGTATACTTAAAACACATATATATTTGTTTCAGTTTTTCAAATCCATGTATATTTCTCTTTAGTATTTACCTTTACTTAACCTTTAGAAGATACGATGATGCATTCTTGTTCTGTTTGCTGGCTATTATTAGACAATGTTATTCAGATTCGGAAGGGATTATAGAAGTCAGAGGGTTAATTGAAATAGACTTTACCCTTAAAATTCCCACAGATCTTTCCTAAGCTGTATACAATCGTCTAATGCCAGCTAGAATAAACTGCCAAAACGCAAAATATTCTTCAAACGGTTAACATCATAATACTGCGTCCTTCACACAATTAACCCAAGCTGAAAATTATCTGTTTTGAGTGTAGTCTGTTTGTGAGTGTGTGTGTGTGTGTGTGTGTGTGTGTGTGTGTGTGTGTGTGTGTGTGTGTTTGTTTTAATGTTTCGGAGATTTGAGAAGTGATGGGAAAATATAATATTGCCTGGTGTGATTTCCGTAAGTCAGTTCGCGGATCAAACCTGTCCTTAAACCCCCCCCCCCCCCCCTACTCTCTCTCCCTCCCTCCCTTTCTCTCTCTCTCTCTCTCTCTCTCTCTCTCTCTCTCTCTCTCTCTCTCTCTCTCTCTCAATATATTTCCACACAAACACACACACAACCATACACACGTACACACACAGACACATACACAGACAAACACATAAGTGTATTTTCATCTCATGAGGCTGCCATTCTTTAATAAACCGTTTATTATTATTATTATTATTATTATTATTACAGCCATACAGGGGGAGGTGTGGTGGAGTGGTCATGCCACTGGATTGGTAATCCAATGGACCCGGGTTCAAATCTCGGTATGTCAATGGGAAGATATTATTGGGATTGAATTTGTGCTGTACCTAGTATCAGTGCATTACCACAAAGCCCACCGAAATACAAAAAAAAAAAAAAATATCCTCATTGTTCCCTGATTAAATAACACTATGAATATTCCCAGATTCAAAATATGTTACAGTGGGACAATGCCTAGTGAGTTCACTGCTCAATAGGTGGCAGTCTGAGAGTGAGGGTCTGAGTCTGGAGGATGAGACGGTGAAGCACTTGAACGAAGCAACCAGCCGCTTCAGAGATGGAGCTGCTTCGAGCCATGATGGATGCTTCACATGTCTCACTCCCCAGACTGGAACAAGAGCTCACAGGCTTCACCGTGTTGAGCGGTGGAATGTACAGGCTCTCAGCCTATATAGAGAGGGAGTAGTTGGAATATAGAAAAACAAAAACAAATACACTTACACACAAATCCAGCCACCAACACACTCACACATTATGTTTACAATCCTCTTACGTTATTCTGGGGGACATAAACCTCCATTATTATACAAGGTCCCAGCACACTCTACTCTACCACGGTATAAAAGGGATCAAGGACAGTATTTTAGGGGAAAACACATATATTATTTTCCATTCCTACTAACTTAAGAGAAACCGGCTTTCGGCCGGGAAGTTTTTGTACCGAAAAATGTACTCATTTATCTAGCAAGGTTTATCTAGAGGTGGTAATTTTAATCTTGATGGAGGTCTAGGGAACAAACTAAAAACCTCCCCTCAGCACCACAGTGGTCAGGACATTAATATTACCAGTGGAATATTCAACATCAAGGGTACAACAATGGCTGGCGGTGTGGAGCTGCTTTGTAATGAACATGGTATCGTTAATAATACATGTTGTTTAACTCATGGCGCGGAATAATTGTTTTATAGATATAATCAATGCCTTTGTCTTTGACAGCCGTAATAAAGGACATGCTTATTTAAAATAACTTAATATAAGTATAAAAATAATGAAATATAATCATCTTACGAGATTTTCACCAAATATTATTTTAAACATTTGTTGCCTATACTCCGTTTCTTTCTAGCTGATGGTAACTTGACATGTCTTCCACTTTATTTCTTACCTACTATATACATTTTGTAGTAAAATACGTAGTTAATTATGAAAGCTTGGCATGAATATGATGGAAAGACTTACTAGTTCCTGGACATATTGCCAATAAACCTTCTGTACCGGTGACGTCTTTTCAACTAATTCAAACTATACTTAGACGATGTTTTGTAGTATAAGAAGGATCTGTGGTAGTGATCATGGTTAAGTGAGATAGTTTGAAAACAGTTAATTGCTGGACGCCCTTTTGAAACTGAATAAAATCGTCTAATAGTACCCAGCACATAGTTCAAAGGACAGCACCGGCAGTAAAAGGGTTAACTATCGAGAACAAAGTTACTGAGGAAATCAATTTACCGTCAGTTGAGACTAAACCGAGTTTAGTGCAATAACATAGAATACGGTCATGCATCAAGATCATGGGATAGATTCACATACTTTTGTAATGGTATCCTTAGCAGTGGTGGGTTGGGCCACGATATAAACATGTAAGCAGGTCTCTTAGCACACATGCATGGATGTCATTATTTATGCATAAGGACAAAGCTACATTTTATCAGTAAGTGTTAAATGCGGTCTCTCTCAGGTGTTTCCCTGTTTTTGGGAGGGAAATTTAACTACGGTTCTTAATTCATGTTGTATTTCGAAGCAGAGGGAAAGAAAAGACGGTTTTAAGAACATTGGAGTAGTAGTGAAAAAGCGGAGGAACAATAATTAAGACACACAAACACACACACACTATCGTATATATACGATAGAATATGACTCTTTTGTGATCTCGTAGGTCTCTGTGACGTCACGATCGCTCCTACAGCACGACGTAGGACGAGTTGATCGTATATTATAAGATTGTAAAGAAGTTAAGTTATAAAAGGCCTAATATGCTATTAAGCAATATTGCCATGGTATTATGTAGTATATATGAATTTATCGTATATATTAATATAATTTATCGTATAGAGCAACCTAGATGCGTTACGATAATTTGGGCTCCTGGCGTTTTGCCAAGGCAGCAAGGTGTGCTTTCGAGGAACACCAGAGCCTTCACGAACACCAACCAGTTAACATCTAATTTTCCTCCCTCAGTTGATCGTGCTTTTGTGCCTCTAATCACAATACACATACAGCAATACATTCAGCTACACCATCACGACGCTCTCATCGACGCCATGACTGACTGACAGATAAGCATAATATTCATGTCCATTCCCATTTAATCATTTATGCTTTCTTTAACTTGACTCGAGTCTCCGGACCGAAGTCTCGTTTCCCATTGTCTACCGCCATATTGGGTAAAACGTTCTCCCTTGCCTCATTGCCACGTGGAACTATTGGTGATTTAATTCCTGGCTAATATTAACCCTTATAACCTTACCCTATATATAAATTTATTATGTGAGACCTTTGGATATAAATTAGCTTGTTTCAGATTGAATTCAATTTAGATATGGAGTAGTTTTCATTTAGATTTATTTATTTGATTCATTATAGCTTAGTAATATTTAACTTCCGTTGATAGTTTACCACAATGGTGCCCAGACCCGGGAATTAGCTACCAGTAAGGGATTTTAAGGCAATGAACAAGGGGACATATAACAGGATGCAGGAACAACTCTATGATAAACTGGCAAGGCTAGCCAAGCGATGGTTAGAGCCGGAATGCAGGGTTACATCGTTGCACCTGCCTAAGTCCTGCATCCCACCCATCATCTTTCCCCTATAATTTTCTTTTCCGTTTCAGACTTCCTGTGACATATGACCTGACCTAACATTCTTTCTTGTTCAATATGATCCATTAGTAGGTATTGCTATTTAGTGTACTATTTTTTCTCCATAACATAGAAGTCCGCCGGTCGGCGTCTCTTAATTAGACTATTATTTGGCCATTGTCTTTGTAACATAACATTTAGATACATAGCCTATAGGCTCACATGCAAAATGAATAAAGACAATAAAGAGACACCGTCTAGTGGGGTGCTGATCAAAGCCCCTAAAAATCAAAGGGCGGGACTTCGGGGAGTATTAAATAGGCTAATTGTGGACGTCAACACTTTCATCACTACTGCTGAACTAGAGGAATTGGAGGCTAGATTAGAAAACGTCCAGGCTACCCACGGTCATATTACGGCTCTGAGTGAGGTGATTGTGGCTGACATGACAGAGGCGGAAGAGATAGTTACAGAGTGTGATAATCGCGCCCTCTATGACGAACCTGTCTTTAAAGCGAAGTACCTATTACAGCGTGCTGTCGCGAGTAAGAAGGGAGGCGATAATGAGGCCCATAGAAGGGCTGACCCAAAGCATACTGTACACCTTCCAAAGCTCAATCTTCCTACATTTGGGGGCAAGTTAACTGAGTGGTTAGCTTTTTGGGACTTATTTCGGTCTACGGTTCATGAATCCTCTTTGGATAATGTCCGCAAGTTTCACTATCTGAAGGGACAAATGGAAGGAGAGGCCTTACATTTAACCCTTGTCTAGCGGGTCCTCTGTGGCCGTTTTGGGCCTTTTCAGGCCGTTCTGACTGCTATATCAACCATCAGTATGAAAGGAACTGTATTGCGCCGAAAACTAGGTGGAAATCGCTACACAATGACGCCACATACAGCTACGTAGCACTCGTGGAGCACTGACAGTGTTACCTCGAAGATGGAAGTTTAGCTAATTTTGCTACCTTGCTCACTTTTAGCGAACTATTGGTTACACTGTCATCCTCCCGCGCGGTGGGGGAACTGGAGTTAGTGTGGGCCGGGAGGCCACAGATGTCGGACGTATGGATCATTACTATCCCACCCATTTTCACTCGATTTCCACCCTTTTTTCACCCGTTTTTTGCCAGTTTTTTCAACTCGACTTATGTGATGAGCCGCTTTTTAAGGGTTAATAGAGGGTTTTGCAGTAGTGGGTGGTAGTTTTCTTGAAGCGGTACACTTGTTAGAGTCCACATGCGGGGATAGAGAGCAGTTGAAGATGGCCCATGTCGTTGCCTTGTTGGGGCTCGCAGAACCACAGTATAAGGTTGATGAGTTGACAAACTTCAGGGCAAATATGGAGTGCCATACTCGATCGCTAGACACCCTAGGGCTTACCACGCAGGAAATGATAGTCGTTATCTTGCGTCAGAAGCTTCCTATGGCAATATTTGATAAGGTAAGATCATTTGAGCTGGGGGGGAGTCAAAACTCAGTTCAGTAAGGAGATCAATAATCTACAGTTGAACAAAGGGAGAATGTATGTGTCGGGAGGGAGTGAGAATGTGGAGAAGAGGGGAACAGTAAGCATGACAGTGGGGACTAAAGAAAGGAAAGAGGGTGCGTATAAGAAACCTGCTCAGATTCTATGTAAGCTATGTAACAACAAACAAAAATGGAGCTTCTGCGTAAAATACCCAACAAATGATACAAAACTAGCACAGGCGAAAAGATTGAAGCTATGTGTAGGTTGTCTAAGTAAGGAACATGGTAAGCAGGGACAATGTACTGCTACATACTTAAGGCCCTGTCGCCACTGCAAAGGACAACACTTTGATAAGTTGTGTCCTACAGCAGATAAAGTCAAAGACGTCAAAACAGAGGGTACTACAACTGTGACACTAGGTAATAATAATAATAATAATAATCTTCTGGTTACTTATATAGCGTCCGTATCTCCTCCTTCGAGGATTCACAAGCGCTTGGCTTTCTTTAGTTTACCAGAGACCATTACCCATCCCCCTTGCTCATGGGGAGATGGTAACCGCCGGCTGTATCCCAAAAAAACTTTTCAATCTGAGCGGGGATTGAACGTGAGACCTTCAAGATGGGAATCAGGCACGCTATCAACTGAGCCAGCCGGACGGTAGCACGCAAGCCACCACTATATTGCCCACAATACAGATTCCCATGGAAGATAATGACAGTAACAAAGTTTGTCGGGTACTTCTAGATCAAGGGTCTCAACGTTCCTTTATAAAGAGGTCCGTACTAGTGGGACTGAAGTACCGAATCGTAGGGGCTGAGACTCTTCGATTACAGGGCTTCACAGGGGTTACTGATAAGCAAGACTACGAGATAGCGGAGATTTCATATTTCTACCGTAAAAACCGGTATTTTATGACTTGTATCGTAGTAGACACCCTACCAGAATATGAATCTGTAGGAGTGAAGAAGGTGGAACACGCATTACGTAGCAAAGGGGTTAACTTGTCAGATCCCATGGGAAATCAGAGTGAGGTGCATGTTCTACTTGGTGTGGATCATTATTATGAAGTAGTATACCCTGGATTTAAAAAGATGTGTGGTGTAATTTTAATCCCCACTAAATTTGGATATTGCATGAGCGGAAAGGTGCATACTACACAGTCAAAGGTCCTGGTCGACACGGTCTCGATATATAGAGTCAATGAAACCACGGCAGAGGAGTTGGGAAGGGAGGATTCCCAACCTAGTGACCCTAAGATGGCTGCCGAGTTCGACCTGGAACGACTGTGGAGATTGGATCACATAGGCATTAATCCTATGGAGACTGATTATGACTCGGAAGTTGCACTACAAAGGTTTGACGAGTCTGTGTGCTACTGTGCCTCAGACAAGCAATATAAAGTTAGTTTACCCTGGAAGAACAGTGAGATAAGCCTGCCTACCAACTATGGTTTGGCATTAGGTCGCTTGCGCGCATTGCAGCGGAAATTGTCTAACGAACCGAGCACGCGCCAGGCATATGACGATGTATTTCGGAGTTATGAAGATAGGGGCTTTATTGAGAGAGTCGATGTCAAGGAACCGTTTAACCCATAACTGTCGGGGCGCAACATAAGTCGAGTATAATAAATCTGGACTATCTGGCGGCGCTCGACATAGGTCGTGTGGCAATTTCAGCACGTAATGTTGCTGAGAGAGAGAGACAAGTGGTGGCAGGAGAGTAGTGAGCGTATGACTGCTCCAGACCACCGCGGCGAACCTACTGACACGAATCCCACCTCCTCCCTCCCTCTCTCACTCGCTATATACGGAATTGTATGGGGAAAGTGCTGAATTACATGCTTTTTGCACTCGCGTTGCACGGTTGTTGCAAGAAAACTAGCCATCATAAAAGGATCGTTATGGTGTCATTGGAAAGCTCTGTTTATGCCCTTTCAGGGATAGATACTTGTTTTACGCTCTGGGTATTATTTAGGCATGAAAATGATCACGTAAACAGCCCTATTTTGGGTAAAAACACCCTGCTGGGCGGTACATACAAATAAACCGCCTAGGCCGCTCGTAAGGTGTTAAGAAGGGTAGGGTTCACTATCTGGCCCATCATGGGGTAAGGAAAGACAGCATCACCACACCAATACGGGTGGTGTATGACTGTTCTGCCCACCAAGGTCAACAACCCAGTCTAAATGACTGCCTGTTGACAGGTCCATCCATGGTGTCGGACCTGTCCGACTATATATAGATATATATATATAGATATATATATCTATTGCGGTTTAGGCTGGGAAAGTATGCCTATACCAGTGAAATCGAGAAAGCATTCTTGATGGTCAAGCTAAAGGAGGAAGATAGAGATGTTACCCGCTTTCTTTGGCTCAGCGACATTAGCGACTCTGAAAGTCCAATCATAATATACCGTTTTCGGGTTGTACTCTTTGGGGCCACGTGCTCACAGTTTTTGTTAAATGCCACAATCAGAAAACATCTAGCTGACACTCATGAGGACACAAGTAAACTATCTCGCGGATTATATATTGACAATTTGCAGGATTCTAGCGATAGTCAGTATGATTTGTTATATACATACTGGCAAGCACGCAGATTGTTTGCGGATGCACATCTATTTCTCCGCGAGTGGGTTACTAATAGTGAAGATCTTCAGAGTTTAATACAGGTGGACGGTACGGCATCTCTTAACCAGGAAAAGTCCAGAAATTTGGGGATGATCTGGCAACCTAAACATGACATACTAACTTTTCAAACAAGGTCTTTTGCTCAGCAGACAGGAGTGCACACCAAAAGAAGTCGTCTGTTGAGCAAAGTTGCGCAATTTTTTGATCCTTTGGGTCTAGCATTACCCGTTACCATAAGAGCTAGGATTCTAATGCAGGAAGTTTGGAGACATAAAATAGGATGGGATGACAGTTTGCCCGAGGACCTGAATGACCAAGGGACATTGTTGCTGAATGAATATGCCATCCTATGTACTAAACCTATACCTCGTAAAGTGGCGGCATTCGGTGAAGTTACGTTACACACGTTTTGCGATGCTAGCGCCACGGCATACGGGGTAGCCATATATGTTGTTACTTCATTTGGGGCACATTTAGTTACAGCCCGGGCCAAGGTAGCCCCGGTTAAAAAGGTAACTATCCCTAAAATGGAATTGACTGCCATGCTGCTATTAGCACGTCTGGTGCAACATGTACGCGCAGCATACGAGAGCGAATTAAATATTGAAATTGTTCATGTATGGTGCGATATATTCAGGTCGCACTCAACTGGATACATAGCAAGAAGGCTCTGCCAGTTTATGTGCGGAATAGGGTAGATGAGATTAGAGCCCTTTTGCCAGACATTGCTTATCATTATGTAAATACAAAAGAAAACCCTAGTGATCTCATAACTAGGGGTATAACGGCTAGCCAGTTAATGAAGTCCGAATTGTGGTGGCATGGTCTAAAGTGGCTGCTCCATGAAAGTGAATGGACGATATGGCATGCTGTTGGTGAGGGACTTCTGCCACTGGCAACAGTGGCAGTTACAGCCCAACCAAAAGAGCCACCGGGTCCAATCATAGAGTGGGCAAGATTCGGTGACTATAATAAACTAGTCAGAGTTGTAGCTTGGGTATTGCGATATGCATCCAATCTCAAGCTTAAAGTAACGGGCCAACTCTGCAATAGGGGTCACAACATTGATGCTCGTGAATTTAAAGCAGCTGAAGTAACTTTGATCAAATGGGTTGAAATAGAAACCTTTTCCAATGAATTAGAATCCTTGAAAAGTTTGAATAAGACATTAACCCCTTCAGACTCATATGACGCAGAGGTTACCAGATTAGCAATAAGAAATAGTTCTCTCACTCTTATAATTACCTCTCCAAAATTAGTTTTCTGCCCACATCTAACTAAAAGACAACTGCAGAGGTTGAAGTAACTAAACTAAAGGTTTGTAAATACCCCTGATGATAATAAAGGCTTTAAAGTATCCCTAATAGGCTCAAAAGTGCGTCATATGTCGGAGAGAGTTAATGCCTAATATAGTGCGTCAACTAAGGTTGCACCTAGACAATGGCCTCATCAGGTGTGAGGGTCGCCTGAAGTGGTAGGGTGTACCAGATGGCACAAACCGCCCTATACTTATGCCAACAAGACATCACGTTACTGATCTATTGATCATACGTGCACATAGGGAAGTAAAACACTATGGGATATGTCATATTATATCAAATTTACGTCTCACATGGTGGATACCCAGAGTTCGACAAGTAGCTCGACGCGTAGTAAGAAAGTGTTTAATATGCCAGAGACTAAAAGGTAAACCATATGCAACTGGACCAGCTCCACCTCTACCTGAATGCCGTGTAAAGCACGTAGAACCTTTCCAAGCGGTAGGATTAGATTACACAGGGGCATTGAAGACGAGGGAGAGTGAGAAGGTTTATATATTATTGTTTACCTGTGCAACATCTCGAGCGGTACACCTAAAACTATGTGATAATATGTCTAGCGAAGAATTTATGCTGGCGTTCAGACGGTTTTGTGCCCGTCGTTCATTCCCTCAACTCATTCTTAGCGACAATGCTCCCACTTATGTCCAAGCATCAAAATATCTAAAGGATATGAGTAGTGATCCTAGTATCATCACTTTTTTGGGAGAGAAGAAGTGCGAATGGAGGTTCATTCCAGTTAAGGCACCTTGGTTTGGTGGAATGTGGGAACGATGTGTCAGCATAGTAAAGTCAGGACTCAGAGCGGTTGTAGGACGTGATCTATTAAAGAAGAGTGAGTTGACGACAGTCCTCACAGAGATAGAGGCAGTCGTGAATGATCGCCCGCTTACATATGTGTACACCGACCTGCAAGAACCACTACCATTAACGCCAGCTCACTTGCTATATGGAAAACAATTGACTGCGTTTCCATCTGATTTTCAGTCCATAGTAGAGTTAGAGGATCCCTCGTTGTACTCTGAGGTAGCGGTGTCTAAGAGATACCAGTATATATCCAGGATAATCGAGGATTTTAGGAAACGGTGGATTAGTGAATATCTGCTAGCATTGAGGGAAAGGAGTGTTACTCCGTCTGGTAGACCAACGGCACCTACAGTTGGTGAAGTTGTTTTGATCAAAGAAGATAGTCCTCGTTTATACTGGAAATTGGGCCGCGTGTTGGAGGTATACAAGGGGGCAGACTCTGTAGAGCGGGTGGCGCTATTGAAGACAGCCACTGGAACTACTGTTCATCCTATCGCTCGTTTGTACGCTTTGGAGCTCGATTCCGCATTGCAATCTGATGCTCCACCTGTTACTGCTGGGTCCGAGGATTCTCAAAGGAACGACTCACCTCTTACTGATGGTGATCATTCTCGGACCGGGACGCGTCCCAGATGCGCTACTACTGGCGCCGTCGACTTGTGGCGTCAGAAGATAGCCTCTGGGCAACTTTAGGTTTAAGGTGGGGTTCAGGTCTTTATTTGTGGGGGGAGTGTATCGTATAAATACGATAGAATATGACTCTTTTGTGATCTCGTATGTCTCTGTGACATCACAATCGCTCCTACAGCACGACGTAGGATGAGTAGATCGTATATTATAAGATTGTAAATTAGTTAAGTTATAAAAGACCTAATATGCTATTAAGCAATATTGCCATGGTCTTATGTAGTATATATGAATTTATCGTATATATTAATATAATTTATCGTATAGAGCAACCTAGATGCGGTACGATAATTTGGGCTCCTGGCGTTTTGCCAAGGCAGCAAGGTGTGCTTTCGAGGAACACCAGAGCCTTCACGAACACCAACCAGTTAACATCTAATTTTCCGCCCTCAGTTGATCGTGCTTTTGTGCCTCTAATCACAATACACATACAGCAATACATTCAGCTACACCATCACGACGCTCTCATCGACGCCATGACTGACTGACAGATAAGCATAATAATCATGTCCATTCCCATGTAATCATTTATTCTTTCTTTAACTTGACTCGAGTCTCCGGACCGAAGTCTCGTTCCCCATTGTCCACCGCCATATTGGGTAAAACATTCTCCCTTGCCTCATTGCCACGTGGAACTATTGGTGAGTTAATTCCTGGCTAATATTAACCATTATAACCTTACCCTATATATAAATTTATTATGTGAGACCTTTGGATATAAATTAGCTTGTTTCAGATTGAATTCAATTTAGATATGGAGTAGTTTTCATTTGATTGATTTATTTGATTCATTATAGCTTAGTAATATTTAACTTCCATTGATAGTTTACCACACACACTATATGATAAATACACTAGGGAAATGGTACCTAAAAACAGTTTCCAAAATATTAGCACGAAATAATTAAGAGTTTGTCATTCCTTAGCGACCAGCAAGGCGGAAACATTTCAAAAAGCTTATAAGATGTTTGTTGCTATAGTAGAGCCACTAACAATGTTGTTGTTGACGGGATATTTAACCCGTTCAGTACCGGTGACGTCCTTCTCATTCTATTTTGACACCTATTAGACGATTGTATTCAGCTTTTGAAGGACGTCTATCTATGAAAGAGCTACATATTATCTCAGTTAATCCTTTTAGCTATCATATATCCTTCCTAAGCTTCATCAAACCATCCAAATGTATCTGAAACCATATACGAAATACGTTGCCGGTACAGAAGGGGTTAATAAAGAGGGGTTGCTATATGAGGAAGGGTTGAATAATTGTGTTGCAAGTACCGTATACAAAATACAACAAACGGTCAAGTTATTAGGAGGGAGGTAGGTGATTGTTCTCCCTTTTGTTTAGTCCCATTAGCTTTGAGATTTTAAGACTTTCAGCCCATTATTGTAGCGATTTCAAGACTTTTGTCCCATTTCTTTGTCAATATAAAGTCCTTTCGTACCATTTAGCTGTCGATTGTTTTCTAGGAGGAACTACCCTTCGGCCTGGAAATTTTTCTACCGCAAAATGTACAAATTTATCTGTTGAGGGGGTATTTTTTTAAAGCTTGATGGAAGTCTAGCGATGAAACTATAAAATAAATAAATAAATACCTTTATATATTAGTAGACCAAAACATAACTATTACGCCCTTAATTAGTGAAGCGTATATCATAATAATATTAACTATACATAAATGTGCACAGGTTGAGTGTATATTCCGGGACATGACACTAAACCTGGACTAACTTTAAAATTATTGTAATTGACATATTCATTCCCAAACAGACTTTATTATTGGGAAAGGATCTGAAAATAACAAAGCTAGTTCTAAATAGCAATAAACTACTAAATATATACGTATATAATTATATATATATATATATATATATATATATATATATATATATATATATATATATATACTGTAAATATATATATATATATATATATATTTTTTTTTTTGCAACATAAATGGACAAATCTAGACTATCGGTCGCGCCTCTACATTGTTCCCGCCTCGTGTTAGTGGAGTGAGTTTAATGTGTGTCAATATCATTATCAGGTTTGTTGAAGAGGATGGCATCGGTAATGAAGGGAAACTGTTAGCTACGGTCAAACAAGCTTAACCAATGCATAATTACAGCCTGTAAACGATTTCGACAATTTGGCCACTTTAACCAGTAGACCTTACAGACAGTAGGTATACAGTATATTGGTAGTTAAATTCAATAAGTTAATTCATTTACAAGATTATATCCATCAGTCTATCTTAACTAGTAGCTTTGGTTAACGGGAGGTTTTGGGGTTTCTGGGCCCCTTCTCCCTCATGTTTAACCCCATTAATTTTGATGTTTTACGACGTTTGGCCCATTAGCTGGGCGATTTTAAGTCGTTTCGTGTCATTTTTGTGTCAACATTTCTACCTTTCCTGTCATTTAGGTGTGGATTTATTAATGGCGAGGGATAGCAAATATGTAATTTTGGAGGAACCGGCTCTCGGCAGAGCATTTTTCTACCGAAATATGTAAACTTGTTTTTCGAAGGATGTTCTTGGGGAGCAAACTTTAACAACAACATTAACATGGTACTGATTGAGATCTACTGATTGATATGGTCTACTGACTGAGTTAACAAGGAACCCATAACTACAGACCCAAACAAAGCCGGGTTCACTCGAGAAGGGTTTTATTGTGTGACAGAGAAATACTACTTGTATTTGGAACTTAATATAACAGTCACACAGGTAGAAATAGTGCTGATTGTGTATGGGATTTTAGTGTCAGCTGCGAGTTATCAAAAATGTTGAGGGATTTATGTTATTTTAATTTTAACTTAAATAATTTTAACATCATTCTTAACACCAATAACACCCCAAATTAAATTATTGAATGCATGTGATTCTCCCAGGATTCGAACCTAGGACATCACATACATAACTTACACGCTTTAATGTCTAATGTCACAGCTTGGTGATGGTAAATAGTGTCCAATAATAAACTAATCCTAAAGTGCTCGTGTAATATTATTGAACCGTAGAACAATCTGTGCACTTACATTAGTTGTATTATGGTTAACATTAAGCGATATAGCTCCGCTTAGGAATCGGTGGTGTCAAAGCTCGATTCACCTTCTGCCTTCCACTGTTTTATTGCGAAACGGGAATAATCGTATAATGAAAAATTGAAAAAAAAAAATTATATCAAGAAATATACCTACTGCTAATTATGTCTTCAAGAAGATGTTAACTCTCAGCATAACATGGCGTATTCTCGCATGTTCTACTTCATAACAATATTTACATGATTTTGCGCAGTTTTGGAGGGACCTCTAGAGCGAAAACAATATGATTGACGTAAATATAACAGCTTGACTTGCTAGAATACAATTAGTACAAGAGAGTTTGACATAACAATTTCCACAATACTTGACATATCTAACATGTGGCAGACATTATAACGACAAAGAACATAGCTCCTCATCTCACCACCAAAACTGGAGCTCAAAATGTCTTCTGGCCAAAAGAGGAAATTGCAAAGAGAGGGATTGATGAGGTCCTGATTATACATTTTTGGCTTAGAATCAAGTGAGAGAGAGAGAGATAGATAGTTACTAGGAGTTACAAGGAATAGTTGATATCTCAGAGACCTTGCGGGCCATTCCGAGGAGATACTCGAAGTGGAAGGAGAGAGGCTGTTTACAGTGTTTAGTGCACTACACTTTTTACAGAGTGTGCAAAATACTATCTACTATATTCTTGAGCTGCTCTACTGAAGAACTATTTACAACTTCGGAGGGAAGTTTGTTCCAAGTAGAACAGATCTTATATGTGAACAAGTGTCCATCTATTCAATTCTAATTTCCAGCCATGGTCTCGTGTTGTATTCATATTGAGATTAAACATTTTGCTATAATCCACATTGTCAAACCCATTAAGTATTTTAAAAACTTCAATGAGCTGACCTCGTAGTCTGCGGGTCTCCCACGGGAAGAGATCAAGAGCTCTCAACCGGTCCTCATAGCTCATTCTTCTAAGCGATGGAATAAGTTTTGTAGCCCTAGCATGTACTCTTTCCAGTCACTCTATATCTTTCCTGAGTGCTGGAGACCAGATTTGAACAGCATACTCCAGGAGAGGCCGTATTAGAGCGCTGTAAAGTATAAGGACTATTTCCTTATTTCTATACTTAAATTGCCTCTTAATTAATATAGACCAATAATTTCTGAGCTTTCTTCTCTACTTCAATGCACTGCTTGGAAAACTTTAGGTCACTGCTAATCAGACCACCCAAATCCTTTTCCAAGTCAGTCTCTTCCAGAGGCATTCCCAATAGTGAATAGCCAGAATTGGGGTTTGCTTGGCCGATATGCATCACCTTGCACTTTTCCAAGTTTAGAGGCATCTGCAATGTCTCCGACCATTCACCCAGTCTGTTGAGGTTCATCCTGAGCTGTTCAACCCTGAGAGAGAGAGAGAGTTACAAGGAGTTACAAGGAATAGTTAGTATCTCAGAGACCTTGCAGTCCATTCCGAGGAGATACTCGAAGTGGAAGGAGATAGACTGTTTAGTGCAATACACTCTTTACAGAGTGTGCAAAATACTATCTACTCTCTTCTTGAACTGCTCTACTGAAGAACTATTTACAACTTCGGATGGAAGTTTGTTCCAGGTAGAACAGATCTTAGATGTGAAAAAGTGTCTACAGATACTAGTGCTGAACCTTTTCAATTATAATTTCCAGTCATGGTTGTGTGTTGTTTTCATATTGAGGCTAAACATTTTGCTATAATCCACATTGTCAAACCCATTAATAATTATTTTAAAAACTTCAATAAGCTGACTTCGTAGTCTGCGGGTCTCCAACGGGAAGAGATCAAGAGCTCTCAACCGGTCCTCATAGCTCATTCTTCTAACCAATGGAATACATTTTGTAGCCCTAGAGAGAGAGAGAGAGAGAGAGAGAGAGAGAGAGAGAGAGAGAGAGAGAGAGAGAGAGAGAGAGAGAGAAATAGAGAGAAAGAGTGATATATAGAAAAAGAGAGAGAGAGTGGCAGAGTAGGAGAGTGATAGTGAGAGTGAGGGAGGGAGGGAGAGAGAGACTATCACATGGTGAGTAAATACCGAACATCATAAAAGCCGCAAGGCAATGTTGGGGAGTGTGAGAGAGAACAACAATAGTAGTGATTAATATATATTAACATAAGCAGGTGAAGTGAACCAATAGAAGTGAAGGAAAATTAAGCATATTTCTTACTTCTAGGTTATGGAGGGGATTATTGCTATACAAAAACACGGAGACAAAATGTTCCACTGGAAATAGAGAACATTAGGTGTTCCCCCTGATTATATCACTATCTTAAGCCCCTGGTAATAGCTCATTAAGCTGGAAAAGAACGTCGGGTGGTGTTGGGCAATTATTTTGACATATAGTAGAATATTTGATTGGAGAGGACCTTTTGATGTAATATAAAGTGGATGCTCATTATCACGGACTTCCATAGCTCCTTCCTAAGCAGAATAAAATAGTTTCGTGGTCGCGAGAATATTCTGAAGATAAACATTATTGTACTTAAAAAAACACTGCACATACACACAACGCCAACGTTATTCACTGGCATTAGAAAACTGCTCTTTTTCCTTTGGTTAATCCCCCGGTTTAATCCCGTGGCATTAAACGCAGCTCACCCAGGGAAAACCCTAACCTTTACTAAACGGATTCATGATAAAGTCAGCGAGAATTGAGCTGCATGTTGCTATTTTGGAGCGGGCTTTGTTTTTCTTTCTAGTTGGGCGCTTGGCCTGCCTCTAGTGATATATTTATTTACCTATTTGTCTGTCTGTCTGTATCTATTAATCAGCTTAGTTACTTCTTTATCTAGCAGTCTATCTCTCAGTCTATCTATCTATGTGTCTATCTATCTGTCTATGTCTATTTATCACCCTAGTTACTTCTTTATCTACCAGTCTATCTCTCAATTAATGTATCTCACTGTTTGTAATTCTATCGCTCTCTATCTGTCTATGCATTGATGTATTTTTATATTAGTATATATTGGAGGAATATGAGGAGGAAAAGAAGGAGTAAGAAGGTGAGGAAGAAGAAGAGGGAGGGAGAAAGAAGATGAAGATGAGGAAGACAAGAGGAGGAGACCAACTAAGGAGGAGAATGAGGAAGAATGAGGAGGAGTTAGGGGAAGGCTAGAAAGAAAAGGAAAAGAACAACGACACAAACGTAACACAATATAACAATATATTACTGTAGCCTCAAGGTTCAGCACCTGGTAATGAGGAAGTGATTAGTTCAAGGGTCTAGGGTCCTCTGGTAATTAGCGAGGCAGTCATTTGCATCAACACCTCATTACACAGGTCACCAACATTATGAGAGAGAGAGAAAGAGTTACACAGATACTCAGACCACACAGGCCTTGCGGTCCCAACTAGGATGTCCGGCCTAAATACTACTAGACAGGGACAGTTTATAGTGGAAGAACAGGACAGTAAAGTAAAAGTATCTCTCTCTCTCTCTCTCTCTCTCTCTCTCTCTCTCGAGAGAGAGAGAGAGAGAGAGAGAGAGAGAGAGAGAGAGATGAGGGGGGGGGTTCATAAACTGCACACAATCGTCCAAACTATATAGCTAGAATAAAATACAAAATACATCGTCGGTATAGAATGGGTTAACTGTGTGTGTGTGTGTGTTTGTTTGTGTGTGTATGTGTGTTGATCTGACTGGTTGTGTGTATATATTATTTGCATCTTCAGTCCGTGCGAGTATACTGTGTATGTGTCCATATAACATATTCTGTATTGTCAATGTTCTTATTATTATTTTTATTTTTTTTTTTTTTTTCTATTTTCCAACTTACTTCCTCTCGGGCATAGGCTGAGAGCCTTAACATTCACCGCTTTACAATGAACAGTGAAGCCCGTGAGGTCTTGTTCCAGTCTAGGGAGTGAGACATGTGAAGCACGTAGAGTACAACGAGCACCTGCCATCTTGCCTTCACATGAGGCACGGTGCTCACTCATGGCCCGAAACGACCCCATCTCTGAAGCCACCTCGTTCCCGTGCTTCACTGTCTCACCCTCTACACTCGGACTCTCACACTTACACACACACAACGCCACCTGTTGAGCAGATAACTCACCAGGCATTGCACATTGAACAGGCATCTGTTCATAGTTCCCCCAGGCTGTCTCACAATGTTTGTATTTTTTGTTTTCGTTTGTATTCTCTTATCTTCCTTGTGATTCTTTTCTGTTGCCTTTGTTTTTGGGATTCCAGATACAACGAGTCAACAGTCGTAACCTTTATATTCAATTTGAACTATAGTTTCCTGTTTTTATAAACAAAGCAAAAATATGTTATGTTTTTGTAATTATTGATCAAATCGGCTATTTTAATGAGTGTGAAGGACGTTATTATATTTATCTTGAATTATTGATTTATATTTGTTTATTATTATTACTATATTAAATGTCCAAAGTCGCAAGTATTGAATTAGGATAAGAGTTTTGAGCGTGTCATTACCAAGTGTTTTTAGTACCAGCCGTACTCTGAACCCTTTCAATTTTTGGTGCCGTAGTTCTAACTACATTTTGGCTATTGTTAGATGATGTTGTTAAGCTTAAAAAGGGCCTCTAGCAATTTACATGCCTCATACCATCTCGCTTCATCCTTTTAACTACCACAGATCCTTCTTAAACTGCACACAAGCGTTTAAATATAGCTATAATATATTTGTTTTTAACATCGCCGGTACAAAAGGGGATAACAATACCTCTATCGTGTTGTTGTATTCTTATGTTAACTTGAAAAATGATGTCACCTACGTTAATGTATCATCAGTCTAGATTCCCAAAACAAAGCAAAACATACCATACTTAAGGGGACAGTGGCTATTTTTGGGGGGTCTATTTATATATACCAGTATATAGACATATTTTGGGGGGGTCTATTTATATATATATATAGACAGATTATGGGAGGTTCTATGTATATATATATATATAGACATATTTTGGGGGGGTCTATTTATATATATATATTTTGGGGGGGTCTATTTATATATATATATAGACATATTTGGGGGGGTCTATTTATATATATATATAGACATATTTTGGGGGGGGTCTATTTATATATATATAGACATATTTTGGGGGGGTCTATTTATATATACCAGTATATAGACATATTTTGGGGGGGGGGGTCTATTTATATATAATAATAATAATAATAATAATATTTATTCAGTCAGCAATTTACAGAGTTGGTACCACATAGTTTGTTACAAATATGACATGTACCAGCCTTGCATAATTCCAACTAAGGATAGCCCAATAAGGCCGTTAGGCGTATTTCCATTGGGGTCCTTGTGGGATTAGGTTAGCTGGGGAAAAGGGGAGGATAAAAAAATAGATACTTTAGAAAAAGTATTTCTAGGGGGTTATTTTAAGATACCTTACATCCTATAGTAAATATCAGTAATCCGTAATCAGTAATCATTTCAGTTTGGTTTGTCTATCTCTTATGTCGTATTTAGTAGTAGACATAAGCTTGGTGCTCCCTTCTCGCAGCTGTCCGGTTCAGGTGTTCCTTCAGGCTACGTCTGAAGGAATACAGTGTTCTCTTTTCACGGACTGACTGGGGTCGGTCGTTCCAGTCTTTGATGGCAGTGAAGAAGAATGTTTGCTTACTCTGTCCTTGGATTCTCGGGACCTTAAAATTAAACATCATGTTTCTTGTATTATGTTCACTCCTCTCATTTGCTTTAACAAAATCATTCTTTAGATACTCTGGAGCTCTGTCATAGAAAATTTTGAAGGCATTAGTTATCCTGATTTGTTTGGCCCTGTCAGAAACATTGAGCATACCTAGTGACTGAAGTTGTTCCTGGCCAACATGTGATCTGGGTCCTAGGTTCAGCATGAACCTAACCATTTTATTTTGAGTGACCTGAAGTTTGTGCTGTGCTGATTTAGATGATGCAGAGTACCAGGATGACACAGAATAGTCAAAATGACATTGAACAAGCGCTTGGCAGAGGGTCTTTTTGGTCGCCGCGGGCAAGCATCCCACCTGTCTATACAGGTATTTTATACGTGCTCTACACTTACTCAGGATAGATTCCAAAATTGTTTCACCTGACAAACTCGCGTCCAGTTTCAGTCCGAGATATTTAACTTGTGACACTGTTGTTATAGGAATATCATTACAGTTGACCGAGAAGCCCACAATGTCTTTCAGTTTGCGTTTTGTTCCACATAAGATGGCTTCCGTCTTGCCCAGGTGAAGAGATAGTCTATTGTCCACTAGCCATTCACTACATGATGCTAGTTCTTTGGAAAGTGAAGCGGCAATATTTATTGGGTCTTTTCCTGAAACCAGAAGCACGCTGTCGTCTGCATACAGTAATAATTTACATGAGACGCTCAGTTCCATGTCGTTCACATAACAGAGAAAGAGTAAGGGACCAAGGATGCTTCCCTGCGGGACCCCACAGTTAATTGGCATAGGATCAGATATATTATCATCAATTTTGACTCTTTGGGTTCTACCACTAAGATAAGATTTAAACCAGTTCACAGACCCTATGCCCATAGCTTGTAGTTTATTACATAGGATATCATGGTCTACTGTGTCAAACGCTTTTTGTAGATCAAGAAGAACCATACCGGTGTAGTTACCTTTAGACATTTCTTTACGAATGTTATCCGTTAAGTGGATGAGACAGGAGTCTGTCAAGTACATGCATCTGAAACCTGATTGAAACTTATAGAATAGATCATTTTGTTTGAGGTAGTGTTCAATTTGGGTGTATATATATAGACATATTTTGGGGGGGTCTATTTATATATATATATAGACATATTTTGGGGGGTCTATTTATATATATATAGACATATTTTGGGGGGTCTATTTATATATATATAGACATTTTTTTGGGTGTCTATTTATATATATATAGACATATTTTGGGGGTCTATTTATATATATATTCACATATTTTTGGGGGGTCTATTTATATATATAGACATATTTTGGGGGGTCTATTTATATATATATAGACATATTCTGGGGGTCTATTTATATATATAGACATATTTTGGGTGGTCTATTTATATATATAGACATATTTTGGGGGGTCTATTTATATATAGACATATTTTGGGGGGGTCTATTTATATATATATATATAGACATATTTTTGGGGGGTCTATTTATATATATAGACATATTTTGGGGGGTCTATTTATATATATAGACATATTTTGGGGGGGTCTATTTATATATATAGACATATTTTGGGGGGGTCTATTTATATATATAGATATATTTTTTTCCCCGCTTACCCTTCATCAAACATGAAAAACACTTCCTAGACAGATATATTTGTACATTTGTCGATAGAAAAATGTCCCGGCTTTAGGCCGGTTTCTCTTCATATTACAGGCTCGCTATCGCTTGCCAGGAAATAATCAACAACTAAATGGCACGGAAGGTCTTTATTTCGATATAGAAATGGGACGAAAGGTTTAAAACGAAAAATTAATGGGGCGAACATCTTAAGATCTGAATATTAATGAGGCTAAATCATAGAAAGAACGGGGACCAGACAACATTACCAGTCTCCCCTTACTGCGAGAAAATGGCAGACCATAATATTTTTAATACTAACGACAAAAGTTCGGGCGTGATGCACCCTTTAGTCATTATTTTGTTAGCACTAGGCAAGGAAATTTTTGGAACATACACAGTTACACACACACAAAACACACACACACACTTCATCCGGAATCCCATTTTGTAAAATGACTATGTAAATCTGTGTAAAGTTTTGTCCTCCGAGAGAAACATTTACGACTGTAAAATGTTTCAGGCTTCCTACCCCTGAACCTACTTTACGAGCTCTGATCCTGGTGCCTGGCTCCTCACATTCTGGTCCATGAGTTTTTTTTGGCAGTTCTTGTTTGGAGAAACTATACGCTTAACCGCTTAACCGCTGTCAATCTGCAGACAACCCTTCTTACTTATTATGGAAGAGCACATGTAGCGGGACTATTTTGTTCACTTGCTCACAAAATAACGACGCATATTTCTGCTTATTTGTTGAGGGAACCAATTGGATATTTTAGGTCGCCAGATTTCAGCCCCAGCACGTTATTATACGAGTTGTTGGTCCTGAGTTGTTTCATTGATCTAGCATTGTGAGTTTGCATGGCTAACTTTCATAGTATTACATTTCCTGCTACATACAGTATATAATTAGTCCCATTGCTTTTTTAACCAAGTTATTTCATACTTACGTATTTGCATGAATTACTCAACATATATATCCACTTTACTTATATTCTTATTATATAACAGTTAACATAGATATAATCATCATTGTATTTCTTGTATTGTATTCTGCTATTGTATTTAGAAGGAAAGCCAGAGACTATTCAAACTCGAATTGTGCAGTATATTCTGACCTTTCAGAGAGGGGTTATGGGAAATGCTTTTATCATCATATAGAACCCTTCTCGATCATGTGATCAGTACATGATGTACAAGTGATCAGGGCGTGAATACAATGTGGGTAGGGCGTGTCCGGTGAATTAAAACCACACCCCTTTTAGGAAACCATATCAAGTATTGGATAGACATTCTGTAAGGTACCTGATGTATGAATTAACATCACATTAAGGGCGGATCCAGAGTTTATTTAGTCTTGGATAACTGTATTTGGCAGGTAGAAAAGGGGCACATGCTATTGTATCAACTATGTGACCCCGTTCCGGCCGTAGTAATATCGCTAGATTCCAATACTTTGACTCTAATTATTTCATAGTAAAACTGATAAAGTTCTAGGTTTCCATTTAATAAATTCGATGTGAAGTTTATTTCAGTTTCAGTTTTCCTTTCGGTTATAATCTTTAAGGACTGATATTAAACTATATTAATTAAATAAATATATTCTCTCAAGATAAGTAGAATGGTGGCAGCTTTTATGGTTTATACATCTCCATTATAACTCCATTATTGAGACCCATTATATACCTTTATTTTATGTATGTGTTTTATTGTATTATTATTATTATATATATATACTGTATATGCTGTATATATATATATATATATATATATATATATATATATATATATATCATCTATCTATCTATCTATTGCCTGACGCCATGATCCCCGAAGGGGTGGCCACGAACGAACCGCCCCCAAGCACCTCTGTCCCCAGTCAATCGACGCCCCTCCTCCCAAACAGCACCGCCTTCATTCATATACTTCCTCACTCCATCCTTCCACCTCTCCTTCGGTCTACCTTTCCCTCTCCTGTCCTTCCACCTCGCTCTCGTACACCCTCTTAGTCATTCTCTCGCTTCCCATACGTTCCATATGGCCAAACCATCTCAAGGTGTTCCTTTTCACACTTTCTAGCACATCTACCTCCACACCACACCTCCTTCTTACTTCCTCATTCGTCTGTCTATCCCTCCATGTAACTCCGCACGCACTTCTCAAGTAACTATTACGACCGGGACTCGTATAAAACAAGGGCTCCTAATCATTGGACTAGAAAGGCACACAGCCACAACGGTAACACTAGATCCAACCCTCGAAGTTATAATGCCGGCGCACAAAAACACCTATACCCTCCAGAGTTAAATCTGCGATAGCGGGGTATCATATAACTCGGTATAAATGCACTACTACTACAGGCTGATGATCTCTGATACAGCCTGATCACAACAACATACAATTACGTTAATAATGTATACAAGGAAAAGGATAGAGAGCTTAATTAAATCACTGGAATGATTTAATGCAAACAAGAAGAAGGTATAATTAAAGTTACTCTAAACAATAATAAACTGTCACTCCTATATTAAAGAAAGTGAATGAAAGTCCTAAAGCATCGAACAGGAATCTTCTGAAGAAAGTCTGATGCTGCTTAAGATGATCGAATCGGATTTTGAACTGTTATATAAAGCAGGGACAAGATATGACAAGTGTAGGGACATACAGTGTTAACTGGCACGGGAATAATAATAAATGCGCAATAGTATTATCTCCAACAACAAAAGAAGTACTTCCTCAGGCAACACAGAAGCCTGCTCGGGTTGTGCAACTCAACAACAACCAAGGCTTACAATCAACGTGAATAAAAATGCTGCATACATAACATAAGAGTTTATAATCTTAATCGGGTGTCTGCTAGGCGAATACAGTCTAGCTGGGATGTAGTAGGCTAGGAAACAATGGCTGAGCAAGCGGCTCGTAGCCTAGCGAGGTCCTTAAGACTGTACGGCCAAATTACGTTAAAATGACGGGGTGCTCTCTTGAGAGATCCAGATCGCTAGTATCTGGTTCTCTCCTGGCGACCCTCTCAAAGTCAAAGCAAAACGAGTTAGCACAGTGTTGGGTGGCAGAGGCAAAAGCCCTCACTCGCAACACAGTGCTAAACTCACAAGGTACACAGTCAAAAAGACCACCTAGGCTTCCCACGTATCCGTTGCGATTGTACAGGTTCAACAAAACCTGGTACACATCGAAAATCACAACAACAATAGCCTCACCCCAGTCTAGCATTAAATAGCCCAGCAGACAACCAAGTAAAAGGTAGGGAGACACCGTGAGTGTGTCGAACCTCTACAGACAAGTGGTAACCCCTCCAAAATGCCTAACTAAACATATAATATCTGAGAGCTTCAGCATATAATACGATGGCCGATATATGAAATCGTGCAGAACCAAAGGGGAGTTATGATGTTAAATAGATTGGAAGAATGAGAGGTAAGAAGTTGAGAGAGAGAGAAAGTGTTCTATAGGTAGAAGTCGGGGACAGGTAGCAAGGGAGATATGGAGGGTATGCTGGTCAGGCAAGCTCTGAAGAGAGTAGCTCCTTGGGACCCCCAGGATCACACAAAGGCATGGTGGTCAGCCAATCACAGGCCGCTACGTCACCAGGCAGCAGGCCTGCAGAAGGCGCCAGGAACCACCAGCCAATCAAAACCGAGAGAAAGACCACGCGGGCGAGGGACCCCTCCGGGAGGGAGGAAGGAGGAGGGAAAGCAACACTTACTACCCCCACGCTGCTCGCTCGCTCTTCCTCTCAACTGTACACAACAATGCATCTTATATTCAACTCATGATATAAAATATAATGCATTGTCACAGGCGAAAATAAAGACCACTTCTATACTGCCTGTGACATGACGATTCACAAGAAAGAAAGTACAACATTGTAGATAGACTGTAGCCCATTTCACTGCCCTGGCGAGCGCTAGTGGCTACCGGGAGGCGATTCTGCCAACGCTGGCAGGCGTCACATAACTCATTTCCACCGCTCTCACTCTTGGTCTGAGTCTCTCCACGAACGTCCATGCTTCGCTTCCATAAGTTAGTGTCGGGATTACCACACTGTCATGCAAGGACTTCTTCACTTCCATACTGACCACTCTATTTCTTGTTACTGCTTTCAACGTTCCTACAACCCTCTTCCCCTGTTGCACCTTTCCATCTTTACTCAGCACACTGCCCAGATACTTAAAAGAGCTGACGATCTCCATAGCCTGACCGTTCAACTTCACCTCACACTCTGTGACTTCACCCCTTTCGAAGACCATAACCTTGCTTTTCCCCACATTTATATATATATATATATATATATATATATATATATATATATTGTTACGAATCTGGACCTCAGTTGCTTAGAGAAGGTATACGAAAATAATTACTAATGCAAATGCACTTTGTCTCTCTACCAAACAACACCACGACACAACAGGTAAGAGCTTTATGAACGCTTCCAGGCTCTTCTCAGGGCTTAAGGTGCACACTGCCCTGCTCCTATTCTGAATAATAAGTAGAACAGAAATACTCATGTAACTTACTAGCTACGAGAACTCGAAACCAACACCGGGATTAGCAATGCTGGGTTGGATAATCAAAACAGTTAAATACATATAGGCTACCAGCAGACATCAACGAAAAAAAAGAGTGCAGGTGTACTTCGAGCAGAACAGGCTATGCACGCCCTCGACAATACTAAACCGTGCACAAACCAGCCAACGGTAATCCACTCTCAACCCAAGAGAGTTGCACATAATAATATTGCATACATATAATGAACTAACAATACAAGGCAGTGTCCTAATATGACTACTAGCCTCGGGGTGATATTAGTGGAAGCAAGTTGCCCTGACCACCTCTAATATCACACCAATATATCCTGCTTCAACCTGGGCCCCCCAGTGAGTTACCGCCCAAACAATGAACTCTTAGAATCCACCTCGCACACTCACTTAACTATGGGGGGGGGGGTCCAGACTGAAGCTGGATTCCTAATTAATATTAAACACTCCGTTGCCTCAGTTCGAAACCCGAGATAGGGAACACACAAGCGCTGGGGCAGAACCATCAAAGTTGTTACCGGGTCCTAAGCACGAACACTGGGAAAAATATGTAGGGGTTATGGATGTGTGTGTGTGTGGACTGTCTATGGGATTAACAGTGCTTATTAGTAAGGACCCTGGCAAACCTCCCAGCTCTTTCCTATCACGAATTCCGACGTAGCCACCGGAGGTGCAGAATGTATAAAACAAAGGGAATTATAATCAAATGCTGATCAGAGGAAAAGAATAATTAAAAGAAATGAATGTCTAGGATTCTCTGTTAATTACGTTACGTTACTATTATGCAAGCAAACAAAATTAAACAGGGGCCGACTGGGATGCCACAAGAGAGGTCTACCACCAGCTATACTGTCTGGCCGCCCACGAGAGAATGAGGGGACCGGATGTTGCAGAGCACCGCGGAGGCCAGCCTCAAACGTAGGGGTTGCAATATCTCACCACACGATATGATAAGACTAAGACACTTCACAAGAATAACTTATACTAAAGTATTCCTGTGTTAACAACTTAACTAAAACAATGTGGCAGATAAAATAAAGTACATCTTTATATTGTAACACAACTGAACTTGCAATGATCACATCATTAATTAAACTCATGTTGCTTAGCAACCTTACCTCCCGAGAGGCAAGAGCAACAATCTTTCAACACCTCCCTCGCCAGCCACACTAGCTAGCAAACTACACGTTTCCGCTTAACTAACAACTGGTTAGACGAAACTGATAACACTCTATGGGCTCATTCTACACAAATGTTTATTGAGACAAAAATGCTTAGAGGCACGGCAAAACTATTCATGTGAAATTGGAAGGGTATCGGGGTGAAACTCACAATACCAGGTATTTCTAATAGACTTGGCACAGCTGCTTTCAGAAGTCAGGCGCCACTAGAGTCTGGCTACTCCTAAAAGACCCTGTCATTGTGACAATATATATTTATATATATATACGGTATATAATATATATATATATATATATATATATATATATATATAGGCCTATATATATATATATATATATATATATATATATATATATATATATATATATATATATATATATATATATATATATACAGTATATATATATATATATATTTTTTTTTTTTTAATAATCCCTCTTTTTGCTGGAATCTGTGGTGATTAGTTTCAAGAGGTCCAATAAATGAAGGACTTTGTAGGTGTGGGTTTGGTCGGTCTTCTTAAAACATGATCACTGTACTGCTATGGAATGTAATTTAAACAATGCCAGCGAAGAGTTAGAATCCAGTTTCCAAAAGGAAATGATGGTGGCTATACATTTAGCCAAAATAGACCTTAGTCAAATTTCTGGTACCACTGTCTAATACCTCTAGCTCTATTCATCCAGTCATACATTGGCTCTTCCCGTCACCCTAAAGATCGGTATGATTACTACTAAAACTGTTGGCTGTCTAAAAAGGGCCTCCAGCAAATTAACAGGCTTCGAACCATCTCACTTAATAATTTTGACTACCACAGATCCTTCTTAAACTGCACAAAATCGTCTAAATATAGCTAGAATAAAATTAAAAAGACGTAGCCAATACAGAAGAGGTTAAATGATTTTCAACCAACCCTCATCTTCCTTGCCTCCTCTCCTCCTTCACTCCCTCCAACTTTAAGGGCAGATTTCCACTTGAGGGACTTTTTTCGGGACCCCTTTCTCCCTCATGTTTAGCCCCATTGCTTTTGAGATTTTAAGACCTTTGCCCCATTAGTTTCGTGAATTTAAGAATTTCCGCCCCATTCTGTCAAGTATAAGACCTTTCGTGCCATTTAGGTGTCGATTTTATCCTGGCGAGCCTGTATTTTAAGAGGAACCGGCCTTCGGCCGCGACATTTTTCTACCGAAAAATGTACACATTTATTTTGAAAGGAGGTCAATTGTGGTGAAATTTTAAGATTGCTGGAGGAGTAGGAAACAAACTAAAAACCTCCCCTTAACTCAGCTAATATTTAAGGAAGCCGAGCGAACGTAAATCTGATCACCGGGATTGGTATTATATTAGGCGTTGATGATCCAGGCGACGCAAGCCAATTGTGACGAGCTGGCACGAATAGTGAGAGAGAGAGAGAGCGAGTTACAGTTACAAGGAATATTTAGTATCTCAGATACCTTGCGGTCCATTCCGAGGAGATACTCGAAGTGGAAGGAGAGAGCCAGTTTAGTGCACTACACTCTTTACAGAGTGTGCAAAATAATATCAACTCTTCTTGAACTGCTCTACTGAAGATTTGTTTACAACTTCGGAGGGAAGTTTGTTCCAGGTAGAACAGCTCTTATATGTGAAAAAGTTCCACAAACACTAGTGATGAAAATTTTAAATTCTAGTTTCCAGTCATGGTTGCGTGTTGTATTCATATTGAGGCTAAACATTTTGCTATAATCCACATTGAAAACCCTATTAAGCGTTATAAAGACTTCAATGAGTTGACCTCGTAGTCTGCGTGTCTCCAACGGTAAGATATCAAGAGCTTTCAACCAGTCCTAATAGCTCAGTCTTCTAAGCGATGGAGTAAGCTTTGTAGCTCTAGCTTGTACTCTGTATAGTCTCTCTAAATATTTCCCGAGTACTGGAGACCGATAATTCCCGATAATTGAACAGCATACTCCAGGAGAGGCCGCATCAGAGTGTTGTAAAGTGTGAGGACTATGTCCTTATTAGTATACTTAAATTGCCTCTTATTATAGCCCAATCATTTCTGAGCTTCCTTCTCTACTTCAATGCACAGCTTGGAAAAACTTTAAGTCACTGCTAATCATAACACCCAAATCCTTTTCCAAGTCTGTCACTTCCAGAGGCATTCCCAATAGTGAATTGCCTGACTTGGGGTTTGCTTGGCCGATATGCATCACTTTGCACTTTTCCTAGTTTAGAGGCATCTGCCATGTGTCCGACCATTTACCTAGTATGTCGAGGTCCATCATGAGCTGTTCAACCCCTTTTAAATCTTACACATTCATTCCAAGTTTTATGTCATCTACAAACTTGGAGATCACACTCAACAGATCAATATCTATGTCAAATACATATTATGGTAAACAGTGGCCAGTGCATTACCTTCCAATACAGTGATGCTTAGCTTCTCGACTGAGGGATAGCATTTGACGAATGTATACAGCTTAGTAAAACATATGGGAATGAAAGGGTGTTAATGTGATTAGACGAGGTTATGTACTGCCAGTATAGTCAGTGTGGGAGTGAAACATTAATGTTTGTTGTATCTATTTGAATTTTTCTGGACGTCCTGTATGCATTTAACTGCCAGAATAATATGAATATTATACCATTGAGATAATTAGTTTAATGTAGCAAAGTTGGTATATACTGTATATTAAGAGATTAACTTGTACACACGTAGGCGGGCTCAGTTAACTGTCTTGATGGTGTAATGATTAGAGTGTTTAACATATGTATGTAGTAACCCGTGTTCGAATCCCGGGAGGATCACATGCTTTCATTAATTTAATTGGGAGGTGTTTGGTGTTGGGAGTGAAATTATTAAATTAGATTATTATGGCACTCATTCTGACTCAATTCATAATGTGCATCAAAACTAGGAGCAAATAGTCAGGAATATAGTGCTTTGAAATAATATAATAATCGACCGTGATGTTCTAATTAAGGGTACAAGGTTAGGTACATTTGAGTAAAGACCTATTGGTGAAATAAGTTCTTGGTTCCTACACTTATGGACTAAAATATTTATTGGAAATTATAAATGATGATTAGAATTGTTGGCTAAATGTCTTACGGGCTACACGACCAGATTACCTCTTACTGTTCTACTACTGAAGGCGAATTCACACTGCCGCTTGATCTGGCTAATTCTGATTGCTTGTTCTATTCTGGCAACATTGTTGATAAGTAATTTGCACTGCTATCAACAGCTATACTTGTATTTCTTATTTGTTTAACTTGACGGAAATTTGATTCCCTTAGCAGCTCATTTCTCGATCACTACTGGAAAAATGAGAAACGACTGTCTTTGGCGTCACCTTTTTGTTAAATGTTCGTAATAGCTGACTAATAAATATGGTAACTAATCAAATTATCGCCAGTTTAGACCAAACATAGACATTGTTTAGTGACAACATTCATATACATCATAAACTATCAGACCAGAGATTTTCCGACAAAAAGTGAAAATACAATCTCTTGAGTGAACCATCTCAACCTTTCTCTTACCACCGACTTTCCTATTTCCTTCCATCTGTTTGAGGATATGCCGGCTGGGTGTTCTGTATGCAGGAGGCTCTGGAAATGTGGGTGTGGGGGAAAGGCGAAAAGCTTGAGGGACGAAAGATAAATGGTGGTGAATGGGAGGCTGGATTGAAGGCAGACACATGAACGGGTTTTTTCCAGTTTGTATTCTGCCTGTGAATGTGTGTGTGTGTGTGTGTTTGTGTATGTTTACCTTTTTCTGTCTCAATCTTTGCGAAGACACTTTTCTTGTTCTTAGGTTGGCTATTATGTTACGGTAGTGTAAACACTACTGAATTTAGCCGTCTAAGCCGTACAGGTTATTTATATATTGCATGAGATTTTCTTGTGACTCAAAAAATAATCAGGCACTGATAATGTTAGCATTGCATCTATGCGGTGATAGATGAGATAGATTGTGCGTGCGTGTGTGTGTGACACAATTAAATATGTAATAAACGATACAGACACCAGAAATGAAGATAGAGATGTGCTCTAGAGTGGTATAACGAACGTAGTCTTAATCAAGCAGCAAGAGTGAAGTGCATATACCATACAACACAAAGTACGAGGAACTGTACTTTCCACACTCTCTGGGCTTAATAGTAAGAAGGCGTACGGATCAAACGGTGTTCCTCCTGTTGCACTAATAAACTGTGCTTCCGCGCTGACTCCCTGCCTAGGCAAACATCTTCTGCCTCTGTCCCTCCTCTAACATCTTCCCTTCATACTGGAAGTTCGCTCTCATTCAACCTGTCCCATAGAAGGGTGACCACTCTCAACCCTTCAACTATCGTCCAATTGCTCTCATTTCTTGCATCTCTAAAGTTTTTAAAACTATTCTAACCTCAAAATGTTTTTAGCATTTATCTTCCCATAACCTACTCACAGACCGCCAGTATGGCTTCCTTAAGGTCCGCTCTACTGGCGATCTTCTTTTTTCTCTAACTAACTCTTGGTCATCCTTCATTCGGAACTTCGGTGAGACTTTTTCTGCTGCGCTAAACATATCGAAGGCCTTCGATAGAGTCTGGCACAATTCCCTCATTTCCAAACTACCCTTCTTCGGTTTCTATCCCTCTCTAATTTCCTTTTCCGGCCGTTCCAAGTAAACAGCCACCGTTTACTTCCTCAACCTATCAACTCTGGTGTTCCTCAGGGTTCTGTCCTATCTCCAATTAATTTCCTATTATTCATTAACAACCTCAATTGCGCCTCCAGCACCTTTCATTCATATGGTGACGGCTCTACATTACACTATTCAACTAGCCTTCCACAACAATACTCACATCAAGAACTCCAAAACTCAAGTATTGAGGCCATAAAGCACCTATCTTCTGATCTCTCTACTATCTCTAATTGGGGCAGAGAAAACCTTGTTAATATCAATGCTTCCAAAACTCAACTTCTCCATCTGTCTACTAGTCGCCCCCTTCCAGAAAACTATGATTTATTCTTCAGCAACATATAAATTAACTATTCATCCTCTCTTTAATATTTTCGGTGTCTCTTTTTCTTCTGATCTCTCTTGGAAAGATCATATTACCACTCTCGCTAAAACAGCTTCCCAGAAGCTGGGTGTGCTCATCCGTCTCTGAGGGTTCTTTACCCCTGTGCAGCTTATTGCTCTGTACACGGGCAGAGTGCGTCCATGAAATTTACAGAAAATTATGATGTGATTGGTATAACAGAATCTTGGCTCAATACAGAAGATAGAGACTTTTTAGCAGAGTATTCACTTCCCGGTTATGTAATGTTTGAGAAAAGCCGAATAAATCGAAATGGAGGTGGCGTTTTACTTTATATCAAAGAAAGTCTTAACCCTACCCTCTTGTTAAAACCTCAAATTGTGAACGTCGACACATCTTTTGTGCTAATAAAGAATAATAAAGGTACAAAAATAATACTTGCGTTAATATACAGACCTCCAGCTCAATCAGTGCAAACTGACCGAGAAATTTACGAACAAATTGCAGATGTAAGTAACTCACAAGATACCGTAATTTTTGGCGACTTTAATTTACCTGTGACCAAGTGGGGCGATACTCTTACTTCACACTCCGGACATGACTTGTAAACGAACTTGCAAGAGAGTTCGCTTTATCAATTTGTTCGAACGCCGACCCGTGGTAATAACGTTCTTGATATTGTACTTGCAACAAAAGAAGAATTAATAGAGAATTTGAATGTTGGTGATGAATTCAGTAACAGCGACCATCGTACGATAACTTTCACTTTAAAGTTTACTAGTAACGAACCAAATAGTAGCATCGAAAAAGTCCCTAATTTCAAGAAAGCAAACTTCCATAAACTTAGAGCTATGTTTAACCCCTTATTGGCGGTGCTCGACTTAAGTCGTGCACCAATTTGCAGCAAGTTAGGAGCATTATTAAGGCTTTTAAAGGGTTAAAATCGAGTGCAAATGGCCGGGAGCGCAGCGGGCCAGCTATACTGCTATACGCTAAACTCCCATGTTCGTGGCACCACTGCAAGAGAACCACGAGTGCTATGTAGCTCGTTCTGGTCTCATTTTGAAGCTTTTAGCGCCTAGTTTTTTGCTGAATACATTTCTTTTCATGCAGATACTTGATTGATCATTTAGGAGGGCCTAAATATGCCCAAATGAGCCCAAAACACCCCGCTAGACAAGGGTTAAAGAAACTGACTGGAGCTTTTTAATTAACAATAACGATATAAATACATCTTCGAAGTTATTCTAAACCACTTACCTAAAAGCAGTGCTAGACTGCATACCATCGAAAATACGGCGTCCAGGCCATAATAATAAGCCCAAATGGTGGAATAAAGATATTTCAAACTGCCTGCTTGCTAAAAAATGTGCTAATGATAGATTAAAATCCTCACAAAATGAAGAAGAACGGGTGAAATTTGTAGAGCTACGACGCAAAGCCAAAAAGTTAATTAAGCAAAGTAAAAAGACCTTAGAGTTACATATTGCGAATCAAAGTAAAACAAACCCGAACAAATTCTATAGTTATATCAGAAAGAAAAAGTAGTTACTTCAACTGTTGGACCGTTAGTCGATGAAAATGGAGAATACACCAAAGACGAAGTACAAATGAGTAATGCCCTCAATACCTTCTTTGCATCAGTTTTTACAACAGAAGACCTGTGATATCCCTACACCATCGCCGATTCAGATTGGTAATTCAGATGTTCTAAGCAATATCACTGTTACAGAGAGAGAAGTATTGAATTGTTTAGATAAACTCAAGGTAAATAAAACGCCTGGACCTGATACAATCTCGCCTAGAGTTCTAAAGGAAGCTAAGGATGAACTCTCCAAACCACTGACATTACTATTCAATAAATCCTTGCAGTCTGGAACTATGCCTGATCAGTGGAAGCTAGCCAGCGTAACACCGATATTCAAAAAAGGCAGCAAATCCTTACCCAGTAACTATCGTCCAATTAGCTTAACCTCAGTTGTATGTAAAATGCTAGAAACAGTCATACGAGACAGACTCGTAAATCACTTAGAGGAAAATAACATACTTAAAGATACTCAACACGGCTTTCGTAAAAAACGTTCCTGTTTAACAAACCTCTTAGACTTCTTCCACGATATCCTCAACCTCTACGATGAGAGTAAAGCTGTAGATATTATATACCTTGATTTTCAAAAGGCCTTTGACAAAGTTCCCTACAAACGTTTACTGGTAAAACTAAAAGCGCATGGAATACAAGAAAGGGATAGAAAATTGGCTCAGCGACAGAAAGCAAAGAGTAGTCATAAACGGTAAGGCATCTAAAGGGACCAATGTAAGTAGCGGGGTACCCCAGGGATCGGTACTAGGTCCAATTCTCTTTCTAATTTACATCAACGACATAGATGAGGGTCTCACCTGTACAATCTCAAAATTTGCTGACGATACAAAAATTGCAAATAGCGTACTCTCAAAAGAACAAGTTGACGATATGCAACACAATCTAGATAAATTGTCATGTTGGGCCCAAATTTGGCAAATGAGTTTCAATGCGGATAAATGTAAAGTACTACATATCGGATACCTAAATGAGAAAGCAAACTATTCGATGAATGGCACTCAGCTTAAGAATGTAAACAGAGAAACCGATCTGGGAGTAACAATATCAAGTAACCTAAAACCGAGTCAACAATGTTCAGAAGTTGTTAAGAAGGCAAACAAAATAATTGGCTTTATAGGCAGGTCATTTGAGCATAAATCCAAAGAAGTTATCCTAACCCTTTACAATTCCTTAGTCCGCCCTCTTCTGGAATACTGCGTTCAATCCTGGTGCCCTTATTACCAAAAAGATATAAACAAGCTAGAACGAGTTCAACGTAGAGTTACCAAAATGATACCTAGCCTAAAGAACAAACCATACGAAGAGCGTCTTAGAGAATCAAATCTATGTCCTTTAACCCAGCGCAGATTAAGAGGTGACTTAATTCAAGTGTTCAAAATCATCAAAGGCAGCGACAATATGGACTATAGTAAGTACTTCACTATCGACCAATCTAATTACACGCGGGGAAACGGTTGCAAAATTATTGGTAAATCTTTTAACTCAAACGAATCTAAGAATTTCTTCTTCAATCGAGTTGTCAACTTGTGGAATGGGCTTCCCCGAAACGTTATAGACTGCATCACCGTTGATTCATTTAAACTCCGCCTAGACAAATATCTCGCATCAAACCCGCGACTGACTGCGTTTGTAAATGAATAACTTTATTTTATCCCACCCTCAGTTACTAACCCATCTGTCCCCTACTAACTTCCTAATCCTGCCACGGACATTAGTTCCAGGGCAGTAATTCCCTTTCCAATGTTCCCTTACCCACTCTAAACCACTGTTTGGACACTTGATCCTCAGTGTTTTGGAGGACAAGCAACCTAGAACGGTCACTAGATATGTTGTTGCTTGATTTCCTTTGTACTCCTTTGTATGTATTGAGTATTGTTCACACATGTGAGGAGGAACCTCTTACACAGCACTTCTAGACAAAGTAGAAAAGAAAGCCTTCAGTCTCATTAACTCACGTCCACTCCCTAATTCTCTGCAGTCTCTCTTCGCCGCAGTGTTGCATCTCTCTCACTATTCTACCGTTATTACAATAATCAGTGTTCCTCAGAGATCTTTCAGTGTATACCACCCCCTCTTCGTAGAGCACGTAGCAACCGTCTTGCAACACAATCTCACCACTACTCTGTGCAACTCTCAAACCCTGGAGTGAAACGGTATTTTCAATCTTTCTTTTATTCAACAGGTGAGCTCTGGAACTCTTTCCCTCTTCCTATGACTTAAATTGTTTCAAATTCCGTATGACCAGGCATTTTGGCTCGAACATCCCTTGATTTTGACACTATCACTCGTTCAATTCTTAGAGAGGCATTCGCCACAGGCAGTCCTGTCTTTTGTTTCCTTCACTCACATAGGACAAACAAACACAAATATAACACTTTCATAAGGCAAGCGCAGAATGTGACTGTTCTGATGTGTTTTAATCTCTCTCTCTCTTACCAAAGTTAACATAATTATCAACAATACAGCCTCCACTGCAGCTCCTACATTAGTTATTTTTACGGCCGGACGTGATGCAACTATTTGAACAAGTTTTTTCTTTGTCGCTGTTTTACATACTACATAAAAAATACACATAAACGCAGACAGGGAGAGAAGGATTAGGATTAGGAGGAGGAGAAAGAAGAAGAAGAAGAAAGGAGGATTAGGAGGAGGAGGAGGAGGAGGAGGAACTAGAACGGGAGTATGCATTGAAAGGAAGACAAACTCCGGAAAAATACAAATACAAATTAGGACGAAAAAGACGAAACGGAGGATGGATAATACAATAAAGAAAGATAAGTTGGATGAAGAAAATAAAAGGATGAGGAGTGGACAGAAGGAGAAGAAGAAGGACCTGAATTATGCAGCAAAGCGGACGGGCAACATTTCTTGTTCATACAGACCAGATCTTCAAGACTTGCAGCATCCTCTATGACATTCCTTCCTTTATTGATGTTTGGATTTTTTTTTTTTTAGGTCATAAATGTCTATGCGAGATCTTGTTTGATCGACTATCATAATATTTCGATTAATACAGAAGAATGAAGGAAGATCAATGATAAATATCCATGCACCTAATGGCGGCCACCAATCACGAAATATGTGGGTATGAATTGTTTTGGATTGTATCTTGGTGGCAAAGGTAAAATAAGATAATACTATACACTAAAACAAACACAATTCAGTATATATACAAACGGCTTGAACATGAACAATGAGAAGCAAACATCAGGAGTGAATTTTTTTGGTAAAGTAAAAGGGTGAAAGGTCAGGAGGAAACTGTAAATACATCTCAAGATATGAAATAAGTCTGACAAATGTATATTGACAAACGTGAATGGCAAACATGACAGGTTGAGAATGAACGGCACAGGAACCTTCAAGAGTACAAAACGCTTCGGATGGGACTGTGTGTGTGTGGGTGTGTGTGTGAGAGAGAGAGCCAATGAAGTAACGGGGTTGAGAAAGGCATGTAGGATTGCTACCATATAAGACAATAGAAAAGAAAGGAGAAGCAGTCAACAAGAGAAATGGGAAAATATACAAGTTTCCCATCCTCTTTTTTTTTTTTTTTTTTTTTTTTTTAAAGAGACAATGAACGGAGGAAGGAAAAACACAGATAAAACAAAAAGGTCCATGTGCCTAAAGGCGTCCTCCATTCATAAAATGTTTGTAACAACTGGATTTAAACATTTGTAGATTGTAAGTTTGTGGAAAGCAATTCGAGGGAAGTGAATTCCAAAGAGTAGTAGTTCTAGGGATAAATGAATTTTGATAAGCAGAAGTTCTGCATTGTGGAGGAGAAATTGTAAATTCATGGGCGCTCTCAGCTGCCCTAGTTCTACGGGGAAAGATGTGGAGAGGCGGCACAATTGAAGCAAGTTCCTCGGAACAATTGCTGTGAAAATATCTGTAGAATAATGCAAGGGATGCAACGTTTCTTCGTATGGATAATGTAGGAAGGTCCTGTGTGATTGCAGGGTTATTGATTAATCTAATAGCTTTATTTTGAATTTTGTCCAACTGCCTCAATGCAACCACTCCACTTCCACTCACAGAGGTGAACAGTAATCCATCTGAGAACGCACATGACTTTTATATATTACGGCCAACTGCTCGTCAGTGAAGAATTCTCGAACTCTGTACAGGAGTCCCAGTTTTTTAGAGGCATTCTTAGCAATGCTTCTAACATAATGTGTCCAGCTGAAGTTAGTAGTTAATGTTACACCGAGAATGTCAATACTAGGGGAAGTGGGAATATTTACATCATTAAAAATATATGGGAGTCAGTGAGATTCTGTCGGTTAGAAAATTGAATGTACTTGGTTTTCTGTGCATTAAAGGAAACTAGATTCTTTTGTCCCCATTCTTCAATTCTAGAAAGGTCCTGGTTCAGAGAAATTGCAGTGCTTATTTTTGAACTTATAAGATCGGGTTGGGTGAAAGAATTGGTAAATGTGAAGGAACTGTGGAGTGTTGAGTCATCTGCATAGGAATGTATTGGATTATGAGTGGTAGATATGAGATCATTGATATGAATGAGGAACAGAGTTGGGGCCAAAACTCATCCCTGGGGAACACTAGCATTTATTGAGTGAAATTGAGAATAAAGGCCATCTACCATTACACATATTTTTCTGTTATGAAGATAAGAAGAAATTAGTGGAACTAATGATGCAAGGCCGTAGTGTGACATCTTCGACAATAAGGATTGATGCCAGACTCTATCAAATTCCTTTGATATATCCAGTGCTATTGTATGTGTTTCACCATGTTGGTCTGTAGCTTGGTTGATTTGATGCGTAAGAAGGCAAAGAATGTCTGCAGTTGATCGACATCGTCTAAAACCATATTGCCTATCACTGATTAATTTATTATTCTCAAGATGCTTAATTATGTGATTATTTAATATAATTTCAAAGACTTTACCAAGAGTGGAAGTTATAGCTATTGGTCTGTAGTTTGATGGATCTGAAGAGGCACCTTTTTTAGGAACTGGATGGATGTTTGCTTCTTTCCAGGGTACTGGGAAGCATGAGGTATGAGTACATAGACGGATTTTTTTTGCCAATACAGGAGCGAGCACCAAGGAGCAATTCTTAAGTACTATTGGAGGAATTTCATCTGTACCAGGAGCCTTATCTACTGAGAGATTCTGCAAAATAGTTTTGACATGTCTGGTGTGGATCTTAAGTGAGGGAATTTCAGGCGAATTAAAATTATGTACAGGGACATCTTGATTTATTTCATCTAAGGTTGAGTTGGTGGAGAAAATATCCGCAAGAAGGTTAGCTTTACCTCGTGGGTCACTTACAAGATTGCCAGTCGGAGATTTTAATGGTGGAATGGATGAAGCAGTTGTGAAGTTGGATTTGAATGAGTTAAGAGTAGACCAAAAATATTTTGTTATCATTTGGATTATTTAGAAGTTTATTTGCCTGCTTGTGGAGAAAGTTTGATTTAGTTAGGTTTAATACAGTTTTGGCATGATTTCTGATGTTTCTAAAGTAATTAAAGGCTTCATGTGTTTTTGATCTTGTGTATGCATTGTAGGCTATTGCTTTTTGTTCAGTTACTCTAGCACAATTATGGTCAAACCATTTAGGTGAATTAGATCTTTTAATGTACTTTTGATGAGGAATAAAAGTTTCCATTCCAATTTTTACAAAATCTTGTATGTGGCTCAAGGTGGAGTGTGCATCATTAGAAAAGAAAGAGATCCAGGGAATATCAATAAAGAAACCTTGAAGACCCTCCCATTCTGCCCTATCGTAATGCCATTTAGTCACCAAAACAGGTTCAGAGTGGGAAGGTGTGGTAGGTGATAGACAGGTGGCCTGTATCAGACAGTGATCAGAAGATCCAAGCGGGGACCTCACTGTAACATCATAATTTTCTGAATTGGTTGTTAAAAATAAGTCCAGTAGGTGGGAATTATGATTAGGATTATCTGGTACACGGGTTGGTTGGTTGACTAGTTGAGTGAGATTAAATGAGTCTGCAAATAGCTCACATTCAAGACCAGCATCATCAGTCCTGGCTGAATGTGTGAGCCATTCAACATTATGGACATTAAAATCACCCAACACAGTGATTTCAGAAGAAGCATTTAAGTTGAGGACACTGAGTTGTGAGGACAGAGAATCAAAAAGACTTTGCTCTGGAGGAGTATTTGGGGAACGGTAGATGCAACATATGCATTTAAATTTACCAGCAGAAATTAATTTGTATATAGAATAATCAAAATAGGGACAATTGAAACCAGTAACCTCCTCCAGGGCAATTTCAGATTTTGCGAAGCAACATACACCTCCTTTAGGTCTGAAATTTTGGAGCAGTTGATAACCTGGAAAATTAAATCTAGACGTGTCAGATGTGGATGTTACTTGAGTCTCTGTCAAAAAAAGGAGAGTAGGGGATTCTACTTGAAGAAATTGGTGTACAGAATTGGTCTAAAGGAGAACGGAACAGAGGAGTGCTCCCTGACCTCAGGTCATTCCCGTTCTCGAAGAACCATGAATTTAGGTCAGTCTCCAAGACTAAGGACGGGAGAACTGGACCAATCACCAGCAAGCTTTCAAACCACCTCAACCTATCACCAGCCTTCATTCGACCAGCAGCCAGACTTACAATACAACGAACACATATTTATGCAAATTAAACATCAGAGACCGGAATGTTATCGAAACAAGTGGGGATACTAGGACCTCCCTTGTAGTACCGTTCCGGATAACTAAAAGTAATCCTGGGAACATAGAAACTCACAGATATAATTAGTTAAACAAGAATAACCCCTGATTATTATAGAATCACTAAAGTTGCAATTATCTCTGATCTAGGCCTCGTAACCACAACGAGGATATTAAATAAAATAATTAAAATACTATGTACAACCCTATACCCACCATGTATTTTTAGAATATGCTTTACCTTCGGAAAACACATCACAACCATTCACTATGTCCTTATAAAATTGAGTTACTGTAAGTTAAACCTACAAAATAACTCGAACATAGTCTCACTGAAATCTAGAGAAAGTAAGCACTTCTATGGCAATTATACCATCACGGCTGCAAAACACATGGTATATAATTTAGATAGAAGCTGCCTTCCCCTCCCCCCTCGAGACTACAGCCGGACCTGCTGTTGTCATCTGATGCCAGGACCTTGGATTCCTGTTCGTGAGAGGCAGTTCCCGTTGACGTCCAGCCAGCCGAATCTACGATCCACGTCGGCCAGACTTGTACTCTAACAACTACCCTCCCAAAACCTACCCTAAGTGTCTCTAAGTGTCTTACATTGTGATTATTGATGTGAAGGTAAGGTGAAATATGTGAGTATTCCAGAGCTAATTCTTATTTAGATCTGTGCCCATGATCGATATTTATTGTGTTACGTATTAATCCTTGAGAACCACATTAATTATTGAGTAGATCTGTGTCCAAGACCTAAGTTTAACTTGTGTCTTCAATCCTATAAATCATAATATGCATACGTTACATTAAACTAATATCTAGCCGAATACTCACAGATTTTCCTTGTATATGTCCATTCTATCAGTTACCGAGAACCTACGCTCAATTTCATATTTAATTAAATCCAGACTCTCGTTGCTTTATAAGAGTTATTATTAATTAGAAATCTTAATTTGAATCTAATTACTTCAAATACCCAATTTACGCTTAGTGATCCTGTGCGTCAACTTATACATTTACGAATAACTTATTTTCTTATTCTGTTATGAAATAGATAATTTCGATCCATCTCGACTAGGAATTCTAGCTTTGTATAGATCTTTTACCAAATTATTTCACCATCTCGAATACAACGCTAATTCATTCTGTATTCCTTATAGGAATCTGTTAACTTGTTCAGAACTCCTTCATACCTTATCAGGTATTTATATCCAAGTGCAACTTCGTCGTGTGTGCCATGTTCTACTATTAGTATTATTATAACTATTAGTACATGCTTTTTTATCCTGCGTTGCTATACCTCCTGTAGTCAAAATATCAATTGATTCAGGTTAGGTTGTATTCAACATTCAATTCCGAGTCAGTAGATCTATATAATTAAATCTGAATTCCTCGACCCGTGAGATTATTATTGCATATACCAGTTAAGTAATTATGTGTTCATAATATAATTTTCTCGCAATAAACTAGATACGTAATTAATTGTAAAAACAATTCAGCTCCCTTCTCCTTCTTAAATTAAATCACTCCCCCCATTTTCAAGACAAATATCGCATTAACCGCACTAACTATTTTCCACACCTCAGTCTAGCGGATGACCTGTAGACTTACCTTGCCAGACTTATTTACGCGGTGAATCCTTTCATATTTCTTGGACGCCTCTCTTCCCGCGTACCTGAACGATAACTATAGAAATCTTTGCGTACCTGAAAGACAACTTTAGAAATCTTTGTGCGGTTAGCCTTATTGTTTAATCAACAATTCCAGAGTTCATACCATTATTTTTGAGCTTATTTAGAATACTTCACGATAGATACTCAACTCCCATATAAATTATTATCAAGGGTTTTATTCTATGTGTATGTATGTGTATATATAATTGCATATTTCCACAATGATACTATCCTTTAACTCATGTTCATTGTTATGTTATTCAGAGACCTTTGCGTGTTTTAAATGTATTTAATGATTTACTTACTATTCCTTATAATAGTTAAGTAAGTTTTAACTCACATTTCAGGTCTAGATATATTCGTGATTTACATATTAACCGTATTATGATTAGGTATATCTGATTATCTTGCTATTCACCAATAATAGTAAAGCGAACCTAATGATCTCATTCTATGTTCTTTAAATCACCTCTTGAATTGTATTTTATTTGTTTACTAATACAAATTGATACTCCACCAAAACGTTTCGCTCTCCTAATATTATGTTCATGTTCGTATGTATTTAAGTTGTATCTGTTAACGTTAAATTCATTAAACCAAGTTTCGGTAATGCCAATTACATCAAAATCAATATCAAGGTTGTTTAGATAAGACTCAAAATTACTAAGTTTTTTTTGTTGAGCGCTGCGTATATTCATATGCACCAGAGATAAATTATCACCAGAATACCCTCCACATTGTTGGTTAAACGTGTCTTCAAAATAATATTCACATTACAAGTTTTGTTGTATTACATCATTGTAATAGTTCATATCAGGATCAACATCACAAAATAGCATATTATGTATATCATTAAGTTCTAATGGATCAAATACCACGTTCGTAAGTGTTGATAATAATTATCTGTTACTTATTGCGACATTTTCTTCAGCAAATACTGTATCACCATCTAGTACAGAGTTAAATGGGAAGGTATCCTGTCTACACATCGCACACATCCAACCAGAGCACCTCAGGTGTACAGCCTCCCCACAGATTGAACATACTGAACGCTCACCATCATTACCAATGATCTCCCTACACTACATGTATTACACATTACTATCATAATTAATTAATAATATAGGATATTTCACTGTAGTACACATAATACGAATAGGCATGTTAAGAACTTGAAAACACAATAAATCCACAATCAATACAAATATAGACAACCAGTACTTATTTTTTGTATGGAACACTACCATGAATAGACAATAAATAATTTTACCACTCAAATGATGATACCCTAATATATTCTGATTAAATAATCGAAAACTATATTCAGGCACAATAAGTACATTTGTATTTTAAGTAAATGTATGTAATTTGTATTTTGGGCATTGCACAAACTTCACCGATGAATATTACGCAGGCATGCGTTATTATTAAATTATAGTGTATACTTAAAAAAAGTGAAAGAACAGAAAGGAAAAAAGGAAGGTTTTAACATAGAGAATAATAATGTAGGTATCATGCTAATTTGGTCAGTTTATAATAGAATAGTAGGGTCAGTTTTTGGTATAATAAACACAAATATGTTATGTTTAGTATGAAAGGAATGAAAAATCATCATAATATCATATTAACAAGTTAAAAAAAAAAAAAAAAAAAATCCCACTCTTCTCGCATTTAACGTAATATCCTCATGTTCTGATAGAGTATTACATTGCGAACAATTTGACATATAACACTTATGTTTTGTGTCTAAAATATATCATGTACCTGTAAATAAAGTGAAGTGACTATGCGACACATATTTTTTCCCCCTTTTAATAAAAAACAGTCTATAGTTTTTAAGTAACACCACAATTTGGAACCACATACTACCTAGGGGTATTCCAGAGTGTCTATCCTACCACCCTGTCTAGTCGAACCTTTTCTGTAGGGTATGTTGAACGAACTTACATTTTCATGCTGTCTGCTCCTGGACTTGAGGAAGAGAGAGCGAAGGTCGGTAGATGAATCAATTGCCATACCTGCCATTATATCCCAAAGCTATGTAGAATGAAAAACTAAAGTTAAATATAATACTATCAGCCAAGCACTAAGCTAAAACACTGCAATAATAATGCACTTATACGCCTGCGCCCTCAAACTACAAATAAGCTATACACTATTCCAAGTAAGTAGGCCAAAACTCTTAAACACTAATCTCTATAACTCACAAACAACTAGAGTAATCGACCTAATACTTATCTCATTTGAGAAGGGTCAGCCAGGGAATACTTGCGGACAGTTTAAGCCCATTTGCTCCATCCCTGTTTGAGTTACATAAATAAGAGTTCAGGATTTCTTGCCGAGAGTAATCCACCTAATACTTATACCATTTGGGAAGGGTCAGCCCTTCTAAAGAGATCTAAAGCCCGTTTACTTTAGCCCTTTTCTAGTTAACACCTTATTAGCGGGCTAGCGGTCTATTTATATGTACCGCCCAGCGGGGTGTTTTTAGCCAAAATAGGGCTGTTTACGTGATAATTTTCATGCCTAAATAAGACCCAGAGCGTAAAACAAGTATCTATCCCTGAAAGGGCATAAACAGAGCTTTCCAATGACACCATAACGATCCTTTTATGACGGCTAGTTTTCTTGCAACAACCGCGCAACACGAGTGCAAAAAGCATGTAATTCGGTACTTTCCCCATACAATTCAGTATGTAGCGAGTGAGAGAGGGAGGGAGGAGGTGGGATTCGTGTCAGTAGGTTCGCCGCGGTGGTCTGGAGCAGTCATATGCTCGCTACTCTCCTGCCACCACTTGTCTCTCTCTCTCAGCAACATTACGTGCTGAAATTGCCACACGACCTATGTCGCGCGCCGCCAGATAGTCCAGATTTATTATACTCGACTTATGTTGCATGCCGCTAGTTAAGGGTTAAAGAAGTTAGAGCTCAGGATTTTTGGCATACCTATAATGAATGGACTATAGTATGGTTCACTAGTGTACGTGGGCAGCGTGTTGGGCAGCTGCAGTGGATACGCCCAATGGAGGCAACCTTTGGCTCACAGCATGTCATCTGTGGCTCGCAACCATCAGCTATTAATTAATAACATGCTTTAATTAAAGTTTAATTAGGTAGATAGATGAAAGTGTTAGTTAATTTGTGCATTAGTTGTTGTAGTATCCCCAATATGCCTTTTATGGGAATCCCACAGCATCCAGGTAGGGCATAGCGAGATCAGCTTGTAAGAGGCTGATCCCAATAACATGTTAAGTGCAAGTACATATTTCAGTGTATACAGCATATATATATATATCGGAGAGAGGAGTGTTCCTTGGGAACCGTATCTTCAGCAGGAATAGAAGAACAAAGTACGCTACGAACAGTTCCATACTTTATTACCAAACGTTTCGACATCACACTGGTGTCATCTTCAGTGGTCTACAAATCAAAAGAAAATATAAATATGAACGCTTAAAAGCTTATTGAAAATCATTAGAACATAAAAACAAAAAAAAATATATATATATGGGGCAGAATGATGGGGTTAATACAAAGGAGGGGTAATTTAAACAAAGTTAAGCGGTGCGATGATACCGTAGAGTTAAGGGAGGGTTTTAATTTTGAAATTTAGAGGGATTCTAAAACTCTAATATCAACACGTTGACAAGAATCCTCAATATCAAAATGATCTTTTTTCACACCAAAACCACAATATATAGCGTGATCCCGTACAGCTGAGTAAGAAGGCGACTTGAGAGGCAGACCTGTTCTACTAGACCAGTGGTCAGCAACCCTTAAAGCTAGAAGAGCCATTTTTTTTAAAGTTTCATCAAATATTTGTATTGTCGGAGCCGCAATACAAAACACTGGTCTCATCAACCGAAACTGCAGTACTTCAGAGATAAGAGAATATACCCTACTTCTGAACTAAACAAATTATAGTGATAGTGTTCAATATACTGGTAGTCACAAGCTTAGGAAAGACATGTGTCACATCTCTAGATTCATAACGATTGATACCTATACATCTTTTCGAAGTTGAATAAAACAAAATTAATGTTGCCTTGAATGTGTTATATGATGCCTTCATTTTGAAGGAAGAATTATTTTTTCTGAAGCTTCTGGAGCCACATAAATGTCCTGAAAGAGCCGCAGATTGGCGACCCCTGTACTAGACTGACCAATGTGCTCGTCAATTCGAGTTTTGAAAGCTCGGTATGAGCTTCCAATATACCCTGCCTGGTAGCTAGGGCAAGCTAACTTGTAAATAATTGACGAACGAAGGTCAGTGGGTAGTCGATCTTTAAAATTACAAAATTAATACATTTTAAACGTATTCTTATGAATGAAGCTGAAAGTAATTTGCGGGTAAAATTTGAGCAAATATCTTCTAAGGGTAGGCTGAACCTAGGAAGAGGCCCGAAAATCAAAATTTCAAATTTTGTTGTTCTTTTTCTAAAATGCTTCTTTCAACATAGGAGAATAGCATAGGAGGGAACAAAAAACCATATCACATCCATAACCCCCAAGGGCGGGGGTTCGCCCACGCCCCCCAAAAAATGAAATATTTTGCCTTCAGCCACCAAAAATTATTGTTTGTGTCTTTTGTCTAAAAGGCTTCTGTAAGCAATAGAAATAATCATATGAGGGCATAAACACCCATATGACATACCTAGCCCCCCTCTGAGGGGGCCCCAATATCATGGAATTTGGTGGGAAAAGGTTGGATAATCCTTCCTGAGGTCTGGTATCTCCAGATTTTTTAATTTAGTTTGCCATCAAACTTCGTATTCTACGACCGCGTGTAAAAGAAAACGCTTTCATAGGACAAACCAATACATTCTCCCCCAAATCCTTGAAAATTCCTTGAAAATCTAAGAATTTCATTAACCAGAGATCATATTTTGGCACTTCCGGGTCTAACTACATTTTTATGTATTGCTAGAATTCGTTCCCCTTCTACACACTATATATAGGGCTATATAGCAAGGCCTGTACGATTAGATAATGGCCGTTTCGCCGAAATATTCGGAAATTCAACATATTTCATGTCTAAAATTGCTCTAACCAAAAGATATATATATTATATATTTTTATTCAGCACCTTCTATTATTCAATATGGGTAAACGAAAATGCTACGTTGTAGGGGATGCTTGTAGGATATGCCATACAAAAATTACGGGAAATTTGAAAATTTTCAGTGACTAGATGATTTTACAAATAGTGCAATGAAATTCTGCACTCGCACGCACATAGAGAGCTGATTTTTTCAGCGAGTCTTAGTATTTCCATTGGTAATATGATGGTATAATGCCAGAAACACAATCTCTTATACAGGCTGACTTGGGGGTCAAAGGTTCAGCCTCCCCAATTATTTTCTATTTTACTCGAGACTTCGCCTAGGTAAGGAATGACTAAAATCATCTCCTCCTTTCTAGCTGTCGGAATACTATGCTTTGGTTGGTATATTCTACACAAATAATTATTTACAATTTTATAAAAGATGTTGGTGCTATAACCACTCTTCACAAAAAAGTCTTTTAGAAAACAAAATTCCTTATGAGATAATTGGTAACTGGATGTAAGTGAGTAGGCTCTGTGAAGCAGTGTCTTTATCGCATTAATCTTGAATTTATTTTGACAATTGCTAAAAAAAACTCGTCCCTACAACCGAAAACGTACTTTTACGGAAAATTGAGAAGCAATTGATGATACTCTACGGTATCATCACACCCGCTTAACTTTGTTTAAATTACCCCTCCTTTGTATTAACCCTATCATTCTGCCCCATATATATATATTTCGTTTTTTTGTTATGTTCTAATTATTTTCAATAAATTTTTAAGCATTCATATTTGTAATGGTTCCATGTCAGTTGAACCAGTGCCACTTCAACCAGTGCCACTTGTTACGACCGGCACTACGAAATAAACAAGGGCACTTAATAATGGACTAGATGATAGGCTATATCTGCAACAACGGTACGCTAATTCCAAAACCCTCGAACTAATACGCCGGTGAACAAAACCACTTAAAGCCCTTCAGAGTTAATCTACTGGATAACTGGGTATCAATTAACTAGGTTTTAGTGCACTTCTACAAAGGCTTTCCGGTGACGGTAAAGCCAACTCACAACAGGAGTACTTACGTTACGAAAATGCTCTTAAGTAATACCAATGCTTGAATAAACTATATAAGATTTAATAAAGGAATATATGCTTACGTTAACTTTAGTGTGAGTCTGTACTCAACACTAAACTCTTCAATGCTCTATGAAAACACTGGAAGTCTAGTTTTACAGCAATCAGATATGGAATCTTCTGAAAAGGTCTGATGCTCTAAGATGCTCGTTAATATAGAACAGAAATAATGCAGGGGCAGGACACCAAAGCGTGTATCTTAAATACACCAGTAAGTAGGATACACATATATAACAAGGGAGTGCAACAACTCTGTGACAGCACTAATAATAACCACTCAAAAACAGTACTTCGTTAGCCAACGTAACAGCCAAACTGGGTTGTGCACTATGCATCAACCTAGGCTAAAATAAGGCGTGAATAATTCCTAAAGCATACACAATGAAAGTTAATAAACACAATGCTGTCTTTCTCACTAATAAAGTCTAGCAGTGGCATAAAAGGTACTAGGAAACTAGGCAGCGCGCAAGCATGCTTGTAGCCTACTGTCTCCCCTTGAACAGATTTCCCTTATGTTACGTTAAGTGACTTGGAGGCTCTCTTGGTAAGTCCAGATCTCTAGTATCTGGTCTTGCCCTGGCGCTCCACAAAGGTCAACAAAATGAGGTAGCAATCATACAGGTAAGAGTAGGCAAAAGCCCTTTACCTGTATACTGCTACACTCGCAAAGGAAAATATGCACAAGGGCTACAGGCTAGCTAGCTTCGTCGATGTTGTACAGGCTCTGACTTGCCACATACATAACTCAGACAACGACCAAAGATACCTTCCACTGTCTAGCATTAAATAATGGGAAAGAACAGCTCAACAATTAGAAGCACCCCAACACTAGGCTACCATATGACTCTGACTCTACTAATCCCTAAAACTAGTGCAAACATATATGGAGAGCTGGTGCTGGTAATATGACTGGCCGACTATGGAAGTCGTATGCAGAACCAGAAGGGATAAGTAATTGAATAAAGAGAGAAGTATGAAAACGAAGAAGTTCAGAGAGAGAGAAAGTAGTATAGGGGGTTAGATGGGGGGACAGATTGCAAAGGACATTTAGGACCAAGTACGCTGTGCCAAGCTCTGCAGGAGAAACGCGGGCAGGAGCCCCCCCAGCACTAACAAAGGCAGCAGCACCCAATCACAGACGACTACGTCATGAGGAGCAGACGTCATATGACGCGTCAGGCCCGCCGGCCAATCAGGAGCGTGGGAAACTCCTCCGAGCGAGGGAGGCACACGTACATACACACGCACATACTACCACCTCGCTCTTTCTCCTTAACTTCACACAATGCATCTTATATTCTATCAATGATATAAAATACTTCCAAGTGTCACAGACACGAATAAAGATCACCACTGATCTGTCTGTGACAACATGAACTCTATGAAAGAAAGAACATCGTTCTATGATTATTGTAGTCCATTTCACTACCTGGCGAGCGCTAGCGAGTTACGAGTACATTCTGGCAAGCTGGCCAGCGTAACACCCCGCCCAAGATGTGGGACGTTTCAGCCTCAGGTGAACTCCACATCTGACCAGACAGAATGCTCACCAACCCCGCATCACCCAGCTACTCTCCCAAGTTGTGAAAACAAGGCACGATCACAAACATAAAACACTGCATTATAAACAAAAATCTGCACAACACTTCCCCAAAATAATAGCATCATAATAATTATATCACGCTCAACGAGCAAGCTTTACCAAGCCTAGCCTACTAAGACAACAACTCAGAGTGTCTTAGATACTTGCTGTGATATACTGCACTTATATACTATCAAAAAGAAAGAGTTTTTATGTGAGGTTTTTTATATTTTGAATAGTGTTTTTGGCGGCGTTGCACTACAGGGGCAAGCCTAATTTTTCTCCACTCCACCAAACACACCTGTGGTGATCTACTCTGGGTCCTCCACCCTGGACAAACAGTCAGCTATAACATTGTCACAACCGGCAATATGGCGAATGTCCAGATTATACTCCTGCAACATTAACCCTTATTTAGCGGCGAGCAACATAAGTCGAGTTAAATAAAGCTGGACTATGTGGCGGCGCTCGACATAACTCGAGTGGCAATTTCAGCACATAATGTGGCTGAGAGAGAGAGACAAGTGGTGGCAGGAGACTAGCGAGCGTATGACTGCTCCAGACCACCGCGGCGAACCTACTGACACAAATCTCAGCTCCCTCCTCCCTCTCTCACTCGCTACATACTCAATTATGTACTGAAAGTACCGAATTACCTGCTTTTTGCACTCGCGTTGCACGGTTATTGCAAGAAAACTATCCATCATACAAGGATCGTTATGGTGTCATTCGAAAACTCTGTTTATGCCCTTTCAGGGATAGGTACTTGTTTTACGTTCTGGGTCTTATTTAGGCATGAAAATGATCACGTAAACAGCCCTATTTTGGCTAAAAACACCCCGCTGTGCGGTACACATAAATAAACCGCATAGGCCGCTCGTAAGGTGTTAAAGACCATCTAGTTAGCCTCATATTCCGGTTGTGGAACTGATTCAAAAACTTCAAAGTGTGGTGGTCAGTGTAAATCACCACGACTGGGCCAAAAGCAGGAAAATACACCTCAAAGTGCCTGAGCGCCAGCACAATAGCCAGAAGCTCCTTCTCTACTACTGAATAGTTCTTTTGTGCTGAGTTGAACTTTTTCGAAAAGAAGCTTACTGGGTGTTCCACACCTTCTGTGTCTGTCTGTAACAAGACGGCAGCAGCCCCTACGCCGCTAGCATCTGTCGCTAGCTGAAAAGGTCTTGAAAAGTCGGGGGCCCTGAGTATGGGGTGAGTGCACAACAGATGCTTCACCAGTGAAAAAGCCTTCTCACACTCAGGTGCCCACCCAAACTTCTTTGTCTTTGCCAGTAAGTCCGTCAGAGTAGCCAACACCGAGGAGTATCCGCGGATGAATCTGCGGTAATACCCGATATGCCCAAGAACCTCATGATCTGTCTTTTGGTGGTCGGCCTGGGGAACTGGTTTAATAGCCTGTATCTTGGTAAGGGGGGGGAGGGGGCACACCTGGCCTAACCCTACCACAAACCCCAGATACTGCACAGTTGCCCGAACAAAATCACATTTGCCCAGATTAACCACCAAATGAGCCTCACTCAGCTTCCTGAACAGTGCCCCGATGTGCTCGCAATGGCTCTCAAAGTCATCGTCGTAAATTATCACATCATCAAGATAAACGGTGCAGTTAGGGATCTCCGCCACTAACTCGTTCATCAGGCATTGGAAAGTTGCAGGTGCATTCTTCAGCCCATACGGCACAACGTTGCAATGGTAAGTATTCCCATCCACCACAAACCTGCACACCTGTTTCGCCCGCTCAGACAACGGCACCTGCCAGTAACCCCTGACAAGATCTACCTTGGTGAGGTAACGTGCACATCCGATCTTATCAACACTGTCATCTACGCGGGGAAGAGGGTAGGCATTGGTGGGAGTTAAACCGGGCAACCGCCTGAAGTCAATGCAAAACCTGACCTTGCCGTCTGGTTCGGGCTGCAGAGTGACGGGAGATGTCCACCTAACCGCCCCTTTTTCTATCAGCCCTCTCTCCAACATGTAGCCTAACTCCGCTCGGAGAGCCAGAAGTTTAATGGGAGGTACACGATAAGGCACTGATTTAAAGGGTGGGGGGGGGGGGGTCTCCAACGTCCACATCATGCACCGCATGAGTTGTGAGGCCTGAGTGCTCGGCAAACACAGTGGGGTATGAACAGAATAGGTGCTGGATCGCTGAACGCTGTTGCTCAGGCAGGTGCTCTAGCGCCTCAACAGCTACCTGGTTCGTGTTCCCCGCCCACTGACCCGCCGAGACATGACAATCCCAACTCTCCTCCACCTGTGCCTCACTGCCTCCTCTCCTTCTCCACCTTGGCCGCTGCAAGCCAACACAGGTACAGTAGGCTGCTCAGGTGGGTGCCTCACAAACTCTTTTAATAGGTTCACATGACAGAGCTGATTTTTCTTCCGCCTATCCAGAGTAGCCACAAGGTAATCTAGGTCAGACAACTTCCGCACGACCTTGTAAGGACCGACAAACTTGGCCGACAGGGGATGGCCTACTAAGGGCAATAAGACCAAAACCTCCTGTCCAACCACAAACTCCCGGAGCTTTGCCTTAGTGTCATAACGATCCTTCATCAAGACCTGATTATCTACCAAATTTCTCCCTGCCAACTCCAGGCTCTTCAGCATCCTGTCTCTACTCTCGAGGACATACTTAATTAGAGAACATGGCTGCACAGTCCCTTCCCAGATTTCTTTAACCATGCTCAGAGGACCTCTAACCTGATGGCCGAAAACTAGCTCGTTGGGACTAAACCCAAGACTCTCCCCAGGTACCTCTCCTGCCGCAAACAAAACGTACGATAGCCCCAGGTCCCAATCCTTGCCGTTCTCCAAACAGTAGCACCGCAACATGCTTTTCAGAGTGGAATGCCATCTTTCCAACACCCCTTGACTCTCTGGGTGATAAGCTGAAGAGACAACCGTACGAATCCCATGCTGCTGCATGGTCTGTTTGAAGAGTGTTGACGTGAAATTCGACCCTTGGTCCGACTGAATTTCCTGCGGGTACCCGTACCTCGAGCAATACAACAGCAAATTTCGCACAACAGTTTTAGACTTGCCATTTCTCATAGGGTATGCATCAGGGTAGCGAGTGGAGACATCCATTAGGGTTAGCAAAAACCTGTTACCTGCACTAGTGGGAGGCAGAGGGCCTACCATGTCGATGATAACTTTGCTGAAGGGCGGACCAATAGCAGGCACTGGGTGCAACGGAGCCTTAGGTATGCTCTGATTCGGCTTTCCCACCCTCTGGCAGGTACCACACATCGCCACCCAGGCCGAAACTTGGGCTTTAATACCTGGCCACCAGAACAACCTAGATAACGAGGCCAACGTTTTTCTCACACCCAAGTGACCTGCCAACGGAACATTGTGCGCCAACCGCAACAGGCTATCACAACACTTCTCAGGGACCACCAACTGGTCAACCACTCTTGCCCCACCATCCCAATTACGTCTGGAATCCAAAAAACGGCGGTACAGGATTCCCCCAACATGAAAAAAATCTCCCGGCTTTGCATCCCCGTCCTCATCGAGTTCAATCGCCCCGTTCCCACAACTCTCAAGCCCAGGATCTTCTGCTTGCAACCGACATATATCCGAAGGTGCCAACCTATCTAAATGCTCCTGAAGCAACTTGTGGCCACCCCCAATACTGGGCTGCTCAAGCCTTGCCTGCTTCGCCTGGGAACGTTTCTGTCACGGAGTGCTATCACGCCCTACCATGTCACTAGGGGGGACAGGTTCTGGGGCTACTCCGGACCTCATAATGGGTGCAAGTACCGAGTCACCAAGGAGTGTCGCTAGATCCAAACTCTCAACCCACCAGCCTTGACTTTCTCCTTCTGACCCTTCCGACCCTTCCTCCGCTGGTCTAAAATTTGGGTACTAGGCTGTGACACCTGAGCGGACTGAGACCTGGTGACAGCACACGCCATCTGCGGCATCTGGCACCTCTCGAGCCACTCTTGCCCCTCCCTACTCGTGTCGGCCGCCCTCTCGGCAACTACTACGGGTGGAACCTCAGAAGTGGGCACCGCAAAGTCGTTGCCGAGAAGGAGGTCGACCCCCTCAACTGGCAATTTCTCCACCACACCCACATCCAACTCCCGTGTCACACCGTCCACCTCAAGCTCCACTCTAACCAGCGGGTAAGACCGCGTAGCATTGATGCCTTGAACCACCACAACCCGAGCCGCGTTAATAGGCTTGCCAGTGAAATTCTTGACAAGCGTTTGGGAAGCGCCCGTATCACGCAGCAACTCAAGCCTATGCTCCACACCAGCCCACCTCACAGTGCCGTGTCCCCTATGACCACAAAAAACATCTTGGACGGGTGACGAGCCCTCCTGCTGCTTCTGCACCGGTGATGACTTCACAACCGACTGTTTACCCCGGGCAAACGCGGAAGACCTCAAAGACACGGCGATCTTGCTCACTAGTGACACCACTGCTGTAGGCGGTGCGCTCGGACATGAGCGCGCAATATGCCCCTTCTTATGACACTTTAAACATTCCACTTCACTCTTGGACTTCCCCTGAGGTGGGTAAGGCCTTTCTTTAACGGGAAGGGTTTCGACTTGGGATCATAATTGGCAACAGTACTCTTAAATGGATAGTTAGTTGTGTCATTAATTCGGGGGGGTGGAGTGGTACGCCCCTTATTACCTGCCTCAGCTCTCTGTGCAGACCCGCACCCGTGAATCAATGACAACCTGAGGTCAGCCAGCTCAGCCGCCTCCTGCAGAGTTTTCGGTCGCTTTTCTTTCAGGTTAAGAGTCAAGTCACTGCCAGTACATTTAAAAAATTGTTCCAGCAACACTAATTGCTTTACTGAATCAAAAGTAGTTGCCTTCTCCGACCTCAACCAATTTTCAAATGCATCTGACAGCTCTCTAGCGTGTTCCTGGAAAGTACTCTCCTTTCTTTTTGGAACCGCCCTAAACTTCAGCCTATAGGTCTCTGGCTGTAGCTCATACGCTCTCAGGACAGCCTCTTTCAACAACTCATAATTCACACAGGAATCTAGGGGCAAAGCATCGTACGCCTTGAGTGCTTTCCCCGTCAATCGTGAAGAAACAAGGGCTGCCCACTTCTCGACGGGCCATTGGAGCTCCCGGCACTTTTTCTCAAAACGGAGAAAGAATTCTGTAACTTCTAACTCATCAAACACTGGAACCAACTTTAGTAGATGCGACAGGGACTGGTCATGGGCTCGACCCCCCTGGATGACCCGGTTCCTTGTCACCTCTACACGAGTTTTCTCTAGGTCAATATCGGCACAATACCTTGCAGACTCAGCCTGATACCTATACTTGAGCTCAGACTCATGCTTTCGTTGCTCGAGCCCAGCCTCATGCTTCCACTGCTCTAGCTCAGCCTGTCGCTCCTGCTGCTTAAGTTTGGCGAGCTCGAGCTGAAACAACATCTCGGGAGACAACCCTTGAGGGGGTGCTACTACCGGGGACCCACCCAGTGAGTCACTTAGAGGCATACCCAACCAGCAGCGGGCCTCGGCCTGAGGGAACGTACTCGGCTCCGGAACCCGAGGGGGCGCCACGATAGGAGTTGAGTGGAATGGAGGCTGGGACGAAGGTGCCCCAGCTCCCGCTCCACCCGAACCCCCATGCACCTCACCCAGTACACAGGCAACCAGCTCACTTCTCGACAAACCGCTAGTACCGGGAAACCCTAAGACCGTGGCAACACACTGCAGTCCGTACCGGTCTAGCCCCGACACACGGTCCGCCGACACAGGCTCCTCCAAAAAAAATCCGAGCATCCTCCTCATTGTTCACCACCCGAATGCCGTTAAACAACTCCACCTTCTCCACCTCCTCACCTGTCTCTCGCACTGTGCCCTCACTATGCTCAGACCCATCCAGTGACATGATGGAGTCAATCAAAACAAATTCTCAAGTCAAGACAAAAATAGCCAAACTCTCGCGTAGCTTTATTCACCAACAAATATTCGAAGACGTTCTTGAGTGCAATACTAAGTCACCAATAACTCCAACAAGTTCTATATATCCTCAAAACAATGTCCACTGCGAACAATGCGAGAAATAAATTCAACCCCAAATGGCAATAAGAATTCTCCAAAAAAAAAATGCAATATTCAGTTCACTATATACTGGTCTAAGGTCGCCATTTGTTACGACCGGCACTACGAAATAAACAAGGGCACTTAATAATGGACTAGATGGTAGGCTATATCTGCAACAACGGTACGCTAATTCCAAACCCTCGAACTATTACGCTGGTGAACAAAACACTTAAACCCTCCAGAGTTAATCTACTGGATAACGGGGTATCAATTAACTGGGTTTTAGTGCACTTCTACAAAGGCTTTCCGGTGACGGCAAAGCCAACTCACAACAGGAGTACTCACGTTACGAAAATGCTCTTAAGTAATAACAATGCTTGAATAAACTATCATAAGATTTAATAAAGGAATATATGCTTACGTTAACTTTAGTGTGAGTCTGTACTCAACACTAGACTCTTCAATGCTCTATGAAAACACTGGAAGTCTAGTCCTACAGCAATCAGATAAAGAATCTTCTGAAAACGTCTGATGCTCTAAGATGCTCGTCAATATAGAACAGAAATAATGCAGGGGCAGGACAATAAAGCGTGTATCTTAAATACACCAACAAGTAGGATACATATATATATAACAAGGGAGTGCAACAACTCTGTGACAGCACTAATAATAGCCACTCAAAAACAGTACTTCCTTAGCCAACGTAGCAGCCAAACTGGGTTGTGCACTATGCATCAACCTAGGCTAAAATAAGGCGTGAATAATTCCTAAAGCATTCGCAGTTAAAGTTAATAATCACAATGCTGTCTTTCTCACTAATAAAGTCTAGCAGTGTCATAAAAGGTATCAGGAAACTAGGCAGAGCGCATGCATGCTCATAGCCTACTGTCTCCCCTTGAACAGATTTCCCATATGTTACGTTAAGTGACTTGGAGGCTCTCTTGGTAAGTCCAGATCTCAAGTATCTGGTCTTACCCTGGCGCTCCACAAAGGTCAACAAAATGAGGTAGCAAGCATACAGGTAAGAGTAGGCAAAAGCCCTTCACCTGTATACTGCTACACTCGCAAAGGAAAAATATGCACAAGGGCTACAGGCTACCTAGCTTCGTCGAAGTCGTACAGGCTCTGACTTGCCGCATACATAACTCAGACAACGACTAATGATACCCTCCACTGTCTAGCATTAACACCTTATTAGCGGGCTAGCAGTCTATTTATATGTACCGCCCAGCGGGGTGTTTTTAGCCAAAATAGGGCTGTTTACGTGATAATTTTCATGCCTAAATAAGACCCAGAGCATAAAACAAGTATCTATCCCTGAAAGGGCATAAACATAGCTTTCCAATGACACCATAACGATCCTTTTATGACGGCTAGTTTTCTTGCAACAACCGCGCAACACGAGTGCAAAAAGCATGTAATTCGGTACTTTCCCAATACAATTCAGTATGTAGCGAGTGAGAGAGGGAGGGAGGAGGTGGGATTCATGTCAGTAGGTTCGCCGCGGTGGTCTGGAGCAGTCATACGCTCGCTACTCTCCTGCCACCACTTGTCGCTCTCTCTCAGCAACATTACGTGCTGAAATTGCCACACGACCTATGTCGCGCGCCGCCAGATAGTCCAGATTTATTATACTCGACTTATGTTGCACGCCGACATATAGGGGTTAAGGGGACCGACTGGTTAATTACAAACTTCCAGGTCTTACTTTCAATTTAAATGAAATTTGGCACAGGTGTATATGACCATAAAACTAGATCAAAAACAATTATTTTTATTTGTTTTGCTTTTTTCTTGCAATTTATGTAAGAAAACGTTGAAAATCATAGCACTGCAGAAAATGATAAACTCCTACAGAAATCCCCATAGCACATGTTTTATGTGATCGAACAACTCACAAAAGGTGTATCTGTAGTTTCTATAAAAAACATTTTATATAGTTTGTGTATTTGTTCGATTTAGGTGATTACGGATTCAGGCGAATATATTTATAGAAAATTACAAGTTTGATTACATATTGTGAAAACAAAAATTACTAGAGTAAATTGGCTTTATAGGCCTTTTAGTGTTTTTAATTACCTTTCCAATGGTATATACACCATTCCTATAGGTCCAATAATAACTGTAGAATAACATCCGATAGTGCGGCAATATAGGTTCTGAGAAAAACAGGTGTAAGTCTAAGGTAATTAGGTGAAAATTTTTACTTTTGTTTTTTAGATTTACAATATTTTACGCAGGAACATGGCAAAGTAGAAGATAAAGAGTATGGGAGGTTGTAGAGTAGCTTACGCTCTTTCGATTTATATAGGTATGCTCCTCGTACGCCCAGTAGTTACTGAGCATGTTAATTTCAAAGTTCGCTATATAACGTTTTTAGAATTACAGGAAAAGTTTGGAAACATAAAAAAAGGCTATTTCCAATGGGTTTTCACTAATAACATTTCACTGGCTTATGAAGGGATGTTGACTCTTGTTGAGTAAACACCTATTGGTATTTTCAGGATTACGAGTTTTTTAAGCCTAAATTAACCGGTCGGTCCCTTTAAATAGTAGGAAAGAACAACTCAATAATTAGAAGCACCCCAATACTATGATACCATGTGACTATGACTCTAATAATCCCTAAAGCTAGTGCAAACATATATGGAGAACTGGTGCTGGTAATACGACTGGCCGACTATGGAAGTCGTATGCAGAACCAGAAGGGATAAGTAATTGAATAAAGATGAGAAGTATGAAAAAGAAGAAGTTCAGAGAGAGAAACAGTAGTACAGGGGGTTAGATTGGGGACAGATTGCAAAGGACATGTAGGACCAAGCACGCTATGCCAAGCTCTGAAGGAGACACGCGGGCAGGAGCCCGCACCACCTTCCTAGGACGGCGGCCTCCAATCACAGACGACTACGTCTTGAAGAGCAGGCGTTTAACGCGTCAGGCCCGCCGGCCAATCAAGAGCGTGGGAACCTCCGCCCGAGCGAGGGAGTCACACGTACATACACACGCACATATTACCACCTCGCTGCTCGCTCTCTTTCTCCCTACAACTTCACACAACATATCAGACTTATATTCTATCAATGATATCAAATACTTCCAAGTGTCACAGACAAGAATAAAGACCACCATTGGTCTGTCTGTGACAACATGAACACTATGAAAGAAAGAACATCGTTCTACGATTATTGTAGCCCATTTCACTGCCCTGGCGAGCGCTAGCGAGTTACGAGTGCATTCTGGCAAGCTGGCCAGCGTAACAAAGTATATAATGATGTTATGTTAATACTAACATAACACGTAAGAAACATTTGTGTAGATGACGTAATATAAACGTATATAATGACGTTATGTTAATACAAACATAATACATGCACTTAACACGTGTTTAGAACATACTCATGAAGTCCTCTAAAACATTACGTTACGATCATTCAGAGACGAACTAACACAATGTTGTTGGTACCTACAAAATACGTCAAAATAGTGCTGGTATGGTAATGTTACAACGTTTACAAAAATATGTTGCAAAAATATTTATTAAACTTTGTAATTTAATGAAACTTAATGACCTTATGTGCATATCGCTTAAAGACGTTGTTACTACGTCATTGGTTAGTAAATACGGATATTGTTCTATAATGTACGGACTACATCGTTTGTACGTCTATGGGATGTGCCACATTATAAATTAAATAATGTAATTAGGTACCCTGTATTGAACAAACAGCAGGGACGTCAATATGACGTTGTTAGTACAAATAATGAAAATTTTGATCTTTGTCATGTGATAACATACTTACAACGTCAATTTATATGTTGTTGGCAAGTAAAGATGACACTAATATAAAACCTTCAATAAGAAATGTAAGGAAAACGTTAATAGTTAGTAACATTAGACGTATTTTCAGTAAGCACGTAACAAAAATATGTGTAGAACTGTTAAGTCCTGGGATATATAAACACTGGGCTCTTTCTATTGGACTAGGTATGCGGCAACAAGCAACAACGGAAAACGCTAGATCCAACCCTTATCTATAAACCCAGGCAACAAACCACCCTAAACCGTCAAGAGTCCTGCCTGGACAACGAGGTATCCTATGACTCGGTTACAGGGTGCACGCACTATAGACTGCTGATAGTCAAGCAGGCTATATAAAAGATCACACAATTAAGTTGACTTAAAGCTTCAAGGAAAAGATAGATAACGGAATTAAATTGCAGAAACAATTTAATAACAAACTAGAAGAAAGTACATTTAACGTTACGTTAATTAATACAACTAATCACCCCTGCGTGAAAGAAGGTGAAAGCAAACAGTCCTCAAAACATCGTACCGGTAGACAAGATGCGGGTTTCTAAACTGCATGCGGCTACTGTAGGATCTGATGCTTAGCAAAGAAAGTACGTTACGGATTTAGAGAACTCTTAACTCATAAACAGGAATAAATACTAGTGATAGGACCTACAGTGTATAATGGCATAGGTATAATTAAATAAAGGCAGCAACTCGCAACATAACCACATACAGGTGTGCTTCTCACTCTTAGTCAGGCAAGCCTGCTCGGACAGAGTCTCTAAGCCACACCCTGACTCACAATGCTCACAAAAACGGTAAACTGTGGCACAATAACAAGCATACAGAGATAATAAACCCCTAGCTGTTAATCTGCCAGGTGGCAGAGGTCTAGCTGGAAGGATATAGGCTTCGGATACCCGGGCTGAGCCACCTGCTCTAGCCTAGGGACGTTCCCAAGTCTGTGCGCCAAATTACTCTAATTGAAAGGGTGCTCTCTTGAGAGACTCAGATCACAAGTATCTGACTCTCTCCTGGCGACCGTAAAACAAAAGCAAGACGTGCTAGCGCAGTGCTGAGTGGACTAGGCAAGGGCCCTCACACACAACACAACACTAGACACACAGGGACACAGACAAGAAAATGCCCCCAGACTCCCACGGGTATCCTAGTAAAGTCGTGCGGGTCCACAGGACTCGCACCAGCAGACTTTACTTAAAGGATCGCAAAATGCCTCCCCTACGGTCTAGCCCCTGCTAACCTGACACAAGAACACACTAGCAAGCATGAAACCACCAAATATGAGACAACAAAAAAGCTTCCTAGGTCTCATTAACAATTACGTCTCTGCATAAGGCCCAAAATCCTATCTAGTTATCTGAGAGCTCGTCGTTAATACAATAATAGATATAAGGTCTATCAAGGGGATGGGATAATTAAATAGATTGGTGAAGTAGTGGAAGGAAGGTATACAAAGTAAGAGAGAAAGTTTCTAAGTGGGGTTGAGAGGGATAGATATCAAGGGGGTCCGAAGGGTACGACAGTGAGGTGAGCTCTGAGTCTTGAATCTGTCTGGACCCCGCCCTAGGCATGCAGAATACATCCCATGCTTGGCAACACTCAATACAGTTGCCGGGTCAAAATCGTCTACCCCGTGCGTGAGTCGAAACTAAGCCTAACGTTGCTATCAAATGCATATGGCAACATCAGGCTTGTCCCAAGCTAGACTCTCCGCACGAAGCAACGTCCCCCAGCCGGTCTCTCTCTCCCGCTCGTCTCCTCCCACTCTCACTAGACTTACATCTTATATATTATAATGAAACAATCAACTATCGAGAATAAAATATACTAAGATGCGTTGGTTAAGAATATGGGCAGCTACAAGCTGTGAAACAACATAAGAATATCCCAGACATTAGTTACATTGTCGTAGGATATATACTAAGGAAAAGCCGGCCGGCCGGCTGCCACCAGCCGGTTTCTAAATGGCTGGGCAGCCGACGCGCGCGCATGCCCGCACGTGGCTACTATGCAGAAGCGTCACACCTCCCCCAAGATATAAGACCCTTGACTAAGTTCTTCATATCTAACAGAAAGCTTCTCATAGTACCACACACTGTTGCGACACAAGGCACTATATATAAAAAAAAAAAAAAATGTTGCGCTCCACCGAGCAAGTTCAACTAACTTAGCGACAATAAGCGAAAACATTCAACTTAGATACTGCTACAACATCTTATACAAAATTCTACACGTTATAAAAATAAAGAGTTTTTATAAGGTTTTTCCTTTTTTTTAATTTTTTTTTTTCGGCTGAACTACAGTGACAGCCTATTTTCCTCCACACTCAACCCTCAATCCTGTGGCAGTCTAACCAACGTCATCCACCCTTGATAGACAATCCGCTATCACGTTATCAGAACCGGCAATATGGCGTATGTCCAGATTATACTCCTGAAGCATGAGTGACCACCTGGTCAGCCTCATATTCCGGTTATGAAACTGATTCAAGAATTTCAGAGGGTGATGATCTGTATAAACCACTACGACTGGTCCGAAAGCAGGAACATATACATCGAAGTGCCTGAGCGCCAGCACTATCGCCAGGAGTTCTTTTTCAATTACAGAGTAATTCCTTTGTGCACTATTGAATTTTTTACTGTAAAAACTCACTGGATGTTCGATACCTTCATCATCTGTCTGTAACAAGACAGCCCCAGCCCCTACGCCACTGGCATCAGTTCGCCAGCTGAAAAGGTCTGCTGAAGTCCGGGGCCTTGAGTATGGGGTGGGTACATAACAGGTGTTTCACCAAGGAAAACGCCTCTGCACACTCAGGAGACGAACGGAACTTCTTGTCCTTAGATAATAAGTCAGTTAAAGGTGCAAGTACAGTCGAATAGCCTTTGATGAAGCGACGATAATAGCCTATCATACCTAGAAACCGCATGATTTGTTTCTTAGTCGTAGGCTGGGCAAACTGATCGATGGCTTTGATCTTTGTCTGTGGAGGGCACACCTGACCCATCCCCACCTCGAACCCCAGGTACAAAACTGTGGCTTTGACAAAATCGCACTTACCCAGGTTTACCACCAAACCTGCTTCATTCAGTTTATTAAAAAGCTGTCCGATGTGAGCACAGTGACTGTTAAAATCATCGTCGTATATTATGACATCATCTAGGTACACCGTACAGTTGGGAATGTCGGCTACAATGTCGTTCATTAATTTCTGAAACGTTGCAGGGGCATTTCTCAGCCCGCATGGCACAACATGGCAACGATATGTGGCACCGTCCACCACAAACCCACACACCTCTCGCGCTCGCTCAGACAAGGGCACCTGCCAATAACCCTTAACAAGGTCTATCTTAGTGAGGAACTTGGCTTTTCCTATCTTATCCACACTGTCGTCCATGCGAGGGAGAGGGTAGGTATTTGTGGGGGTTAAACCATTCAACCTGCGGAAATCTATACAAAACCGCAGCTTGCCATCTGGTTTGGGCTGCAGTGTGACGGGGGAAGTCCACCTTACTGCACCCTCAGAAATCAGCCCACGTTTCAGCATATAATCCAGCTCTTCCCTAAGTGCTGGTAATTTAATAGGGGGAACACGGTATGGCACTGATTTAAAGGGCAGGTGGTCCCCAACATCGACATCGTGCACCGCTTGAGTAGTGAGGCCAGGATGCTCCGCGAAAACAGCTGGGTTTGAATCAAACAAGTGCTGCACAGCTACACGCTGTTGCTCAGGCAGGTGCAATATCAACTTGTGAGCCACTTGTCTAGAATGCCCCGCCCACTGATCCGCGGAAACATGACAATCCCAATTATCCTCCCCCGCAGCTTGACTGTCCCTTCCTCCTTCTCCACCACGATCGCTGCAGATCAACACCGGGACAGTGAGAGGCTCGGAGGGGCGCCTCACATACTCTTTCATCAGATTTACATGGCAAAGTTGGTTCTTTTTCTTACGATCAGGAGTAGCTACTAAAAAGTCGAGATCAGAAACCTTCCTTACAACCCGATACGGACCAGTATACTTGGCAGACAAGGGGTGTCCCACCAGAGGCAGTAGTATCAGTACCTCCTGATCTACTTCAAACTCCCTCAGCTTCACCTTCTGGTCGTATCTGTCCTTCATCTGAGCTTGTGAACTCTTAAGGTTCCGACCTGCTACCTCCAAGCTCTTTAGCATTCTCTCACGGCTTTCAACTACATACTTTAGAAGCGAGCATGGCTTTGTGACTCCCTCCCAGATCTCCTTGACTATGTGGAGGGCCCCCTGACCCTGTGTCCAAAAAACAACTCGTTCGGGCTAAATCCCAAGCTCTCCCCAGGTACTTCTCTCGCAGCAAATAAAACGTATGGGAGACCTAGATCCCAGTCCTTCCCATTTTCCATGCAATAACACTGCAACATACTCTTGAGAGTCGAGTGCCACCTTTCCAAAACACCCTGACTCTCGGGATGGTAGGCAGATGACACCACAGACACTATCCCATGTTGCTGCATGGTCTGCTTAAACAGAGCAGAAGTAAAATTGGATCCCTGATCAGACTGGATCTCCTGAGGGTAGCCATAATGAGAGAAATAGACAAGTAGGTTTTTGACAACAGTCTTAGCCATCCCGTTGTGCATGGGGTAAGCATCTGGATACCATGTTGCTACATCCATTACAGTTAGTAAAAATTTATTGCCGGCACTAGTGGGGGGCCATGGGCCAACCATATCGATAACTACTTTGCTGAAGGGCGGCCCAATGACAGGGAGGGGTTGTAACGGGGCTCTCGGGATGACCTGATTGGGTTTCCCAACAACTTGACAAGTGTGACACTGTGACACCCATGACACGACACTCGCCTTTAACCCAGGCCACCAGAAAAGCTTGCTCAGAGCTGCCTCCGTCTTACGTGCCCCCAGGTGCCCTGCCAAAGGCACATCATGAGCTAATCTCAATAAGCTCACACGACACACCCTCGGTACTACTAACTGGCCCACTAATCCTGACCCGCCATCCCACTTTTTCTTGGGATCCTGATGTCTCCGATACAAGATCCCCTCGGACAAGAAAAAATCACCAGGCTGCGCATCCCCATCGCTCTCCAGTTCGACAGCACCATTACCACACGCCCTGACTTCAGGATCTTCCAGCTGCAGGGAACATATATCAGCAGGTGCGAGATTATCCAAGTTCATCTTATATAATTTATTTCCACCTCCAATGTCCCGCTGAGCCATCCTTTCCTCACACTGCGCATAACGATGCTGTCGCAGACTCTCTTCCTGCCCTGCCCTGCACCTGCACTAGCGGTGACAGGCCCCGGGGCCTCTCCAGACTCTAACATAGGTGCCAATAATGAGTCACCAAGAAACACTGCCGGCTCAAAACTCTCCAATTGACCAACACTTCCCGTTTTCTTGTGACCTTTCCTCCGCGGTATGATAGACTGAGGTGGTGGCTGCAAGGCTCCGGATGTCTGAGAACGCGTCACAAACACACGCCATGGTTTGTACGCTACACTTCTCAACCCACTCCTGTTCCTCCCTACTAACGTCGGCTGCCTTCTCGGCAACGACCAAGGGTGAAACCTTAGAAGCAGGCACCGCAAAGTCGTTGCCGAGGAGGAGGTCGACGCCCCCAACAGGCAAGTTCTCTACAATTCCGACATCCAGCTCCTTCGCCACACCACCCACCTCCAGCTCCATCCGCACCAGCGGATAGGACTTCGTAGCATTGATCCCCTGAACTACCACCACCCGAGCAGCGTTAATCGGTCTACCAGTAAAGTTCTTTAACAAGGTCTGAGAAGCCCCAGTATCACGCAATAGCTTAAGTCCTCGCCTTTCGCCAGCCCACCTCACAAAACCATGCCCTCTATGACCCCCAAAGACGACACGGACAGGGTTCGAGCCTTCCGGACTCTTGAATACAGGCTGTGTCCCAACCTCTGACGAACTACCCTTGGCAAACTCAGAAGATATAGGCGACACCCCTATGCTGCGGGCCAATGACACAACCTTGTTTGGTGGCTTGTTCGGACAAGCATTTGCAAAGTGACCCTCCGTGTGACATGCAAAGCACTCTTTACTCTTTGGTTTCCCTTGGGAGTGGGAGGTACCATTAGACTTCTTATACGGGACGGTATTTGGTTTATGTTCAGTTTTATTGTCAGTGCTAGATGGTTTTGTGTATTTATGTGTATCAAAATTCTTGGGAGGGGGAGGGGTACGATCCTTTGCACCCGACTCACTCCTAGCTGCTGCTCCGCACCCTCGAATTAATGACAGTCGGAGGTCAGCCATTTCTGCTGCCTCATGGAGAGTTCTAAGATTTTTTCCTTTATATTTAATGTTAAGTCCCCACCTGTGCACTTAAAGAACTTCTCCAAGAGAACCAGCTCACTCAACTCCTCAAAAGTAGCTGCCCTCTCAGAACGCAGCCAATGTCGTAGTGCATCAGACAAGTCCCGGGCGTGTTCTAGGTAGGTACTATCCTTGCCCTTAGTAACACCCCGAAACTTCAAGCGGTAAGTTTCTGGTTGTAACTCATAGGCCCGTAGCACAGCCTTCTTTAGCTCATCATAAACTACACAGGACTCTAAAGGTAGTGCATCATACGCTTTTAGCCCCTTTCCTAGGAGTCTTGATGAAACTAATGCTGCCCACTTTTCCTGAGGCCACTGGTGTTCCTGACACTTCTTCTCAAATCGCACAAAAAACTCAGTCACACCTAATTCATCGAACACAGGAACTAGTTTAAGCAGGTGCGACAATGATTGGTCCCGATGTCTGTTACCTCCCCCAATATTTCGCCCTGTTACCTCCACTCGAGATCTCTCCAGCTCCCTGTCAGCCCGATACCTAGTAGACTCTGCCTGCAGTTCAGCCTCTCGTATAGCTGTTCTCTCTGCAGCCTCAGCCTGAGCTATAGCAGCCTCAACCTGAGCTCTAGCAGCAACCTCAGCCTGCACACTAACCTGTCTTTCGGTAACCTCAACCTGAGCTCTAGCCTGTCTTTCGGTAGCCTCAACCTTGGCCATCTCAAGCCGAAACAACAAATCAGGAGTCAACCCTTGAGGAGGGGAAGGTGCATTTAATGGAGAGGGTCCCTGTGATTGAATTCCACGCTGCCATTGACCATCAACTTGGGGGTATGTACTAAATTCAGGCACCCTGACATTTGATATGGGGGTAGAGTGGAGGGGGGGCTGGGGACCGGGGCCCCCAGTCGCCTCTCCACCCAGATCTCTCCCTTCTAAACCCAATATCAAAGTCCTCAGCTGATCTTTCCTCATGCCACTTAAACCCTGGTGACCCTGAAGACCTGCCACACACTTTAACCCTTAAAAAGCGGCTCACCACATAAGTCGTTTTTAATAAAGCTGGACTATGTGGCGGCGCTCGACATAGGTCGAGTGGCAATTTCAGCACGTAATGTTGCTGAGAGAGAGAGACAAGTGGTGGCAGGAGACTAGCGAGCGTATGACTGCTCCAGACCACCGCGGCGAACCTACTGACACGAATCTCAGCTCCCTCTCCTCACTCGCTATATACGAATTGTATCGGGAAAGTGGCTAATTACCTGCTTTTGCCTCGCGTTGCACGGTTATTGCAAGAAAACTAGCCATCTCAAAGGATCGTTTATGGTGTCATTCGAAAGCTCTGTTTATGCCCTTTCAGGGAGATAACTTGTTTTACGTCTGGGTCTTATTTAGGCAAATGAACGTAAACAGCCCTATTTTGGCTAAAAACACCCCGCTGGGCGGTACATATAAATAAACCGCATAGGCCGCTAAAGAAGGGTTAAGCCATACTTATTCAGCTTCAACACCCTGGCAGCGGTAAGGGGCATCTCTAAAAATCTTCTAGCACCCTCCTCGCTATCGACTAACCACTCCACAGGTCTTTCTCCCTCCGAGCCCGTATCGTAACCTGACCCATCATTGTGTTCTGATGTATTAGACATGTTTGTGTACTGCAGTAATTATCACGGTTATAGAATGTGCCTTATCTCCTATGCAAGTATGTATATACTAATGTTATTTAAAGTCTTTAACCCTTAAAAAGCGGCCCACCACTTAAGTCGAGTTAAATAAAGCTGGACTATGTGGCGGCGCTCGACATAACTCGAGTGGCAATTTCAGCACGTAATGTGGCTGAGAGAGAGAGACAAGTGGTGGCAGGAGACTAGCGAGCGTATTGACTTGCTCCAGACCCACCCGCGGGCGAACTACTGACACAAATCTCAGCTCCCTCCTCCCTCTCTCACTCGCTACATACTCAATTATGTACCGAAAGTACCGAATTACCTGCTTTTTGCACTCGCGTTGCACGGTTATTGCAAGAAAACTATCCATCATACAAGGATCGTTATGGTGTCATTCGATAAGCTCTGTTTATGCCCTTTCAGGGATAGAGACTTGTTTTACGTTCTGGGTCTTATTTAGGCATGAAAATGATCACGTAAAACAGCCCTATTTGGCTTAAAAACACCCCGCTGTGGCGGGGTACACATAAATAAACCCCATAGGCCGCTCGTAAGGTGTTATTGTGTTATATTGTTTGCTCCAAAAAAAAACCTTTATGTCCACTGTATTCCTCTAATCATAAGGAATCTCAAACAAATGACCACTATATTCCTCTGTTCAGTAAATCCTGGTGCAAGGTCGCCATTTGTTACGTCCTGGGAATATATAAACACTGGGCTCTTTCCTAATGGACTAGGTATGCGGCAACAATAACAACGGAAACGCTAGATCCAACCCTTATCTATAAACCCAGGCAACAATCCACCCTAAACCAACAAGAGTCCTGACTGGACAACGAGGTATCCTATGACTTGGTTACAGGGTGCACGAACTATAGACTGCTGATAGTCAAGCAGGCTATATAAAAGATCACACAATTAAGTTGACTTAAAGCTTCAAGGAAAAGATAGATAACGGATTAAAATTGCAGAAACAATTTAATAACAAACTAGAAGAAAGTACATTTAACATTACGTTAATTAATACAACTAATCACCCCTGCGTGAAAGAAGGTGAAAGCAACAGTCCTCAAAAACCATCGTACCGGTAGACAAGATGCGGGTTTCTAAACTGCATGTGGCTACTGTAGGATTGATGCTTAGCAAAGAAAGTACGTACGATTTAGAGAACTCTTAACTCATAAACAGGAATAAATCTAGGATAGGACCTACAGTGTATAATGGCATAGGTAAATTAAATAAAGGCAGCAACTCGCAACATAACCACATACAGGTGTGCTTCTCACTCTTAGTCAGGCAAGCCTGCTCGGACAGAGTCTCTAAGCCCCACGCTGACTAACAATGCTCACAAAAATGGTAAACTGTGGCACAATAACAAGCATACAGAGATAATAAACCCCTAGCTGTTAATCTGCCAGGTGGCAGAGGTCTAGCTGGACGGATATAGGCTTCGGATACCCGGGCTGAGCCACCTGCTCTAGCCTAGGGACGTTCCCAAGTCTGTGCGCCAAATTACTCTAATTGAAAGGCGTGCTCTCTTGAGAGACTCAGATCGCAAGTATCTGACTCTCTCCTGGCGACCCTAAAACAAAAGCAAGACGTGCTAGCGCAGTGCTGAGTGGACTAGGCAAGGGCCCTCACTCAACACAACACTAGACACACAGGGACACAGACAAGAAAATGCCCCCAGACTCCCACGGGTATCCTAGTAAAGTTGTGCGGGTCCACAGGACTCGCACCAGACTTTACTTAAAGGATCGCAAAAAGCCTCCCCTCCGGTCTAGCCCCTGCTAACCTGACACAAGAACACACTAGCAAGCATGAAACCACCAAATATGAGACAACAAAAAAAGCTTCCTAGGTCTCATTAACAATTAAGTCTCAGCATAAGGCCCAAAATCCTATCTAGTTATCTGAGAGCTCGTCGTTAATACAATAATAGATATAAGGTCTATCAAGGGGATGGGATAATTAAATAGATTGGTGAAGTAGTGGAAGGAAGGTATACAAAAGTAAGAGAGGAAAGTTTCTAAGTGGGGTTGAGAGGGATAGATATCAAGGGGGTCCGAAGGGTACGACAGTGAGGTGAGCTCTGAGTCTTGAATCTGTCTGGACCCCGCCCTAGGCATGCAGAATACATCCCATGCTTGGCAACACTCAACACAGTTGCCGGGTCAAAATCGTCTACCCCGTGCGTGAGTCGAAACTAAGCCTAACGTTGCTATCAAAATGCATATGGCAACATCAGGCTCGTCCCAAGCTAGACTCTCGAAGCAAAGTCCCCAGCCGGTCTCTCTCTCCCGCTCGTCCCGCCCCACTCTCACTAGACTTACATCTTATATATTATAATGAAACAATCAACTATCGAGAATAAAATATACTAAGATGCGTTGGTTAAGAATAAGGGCAGCTACAAGCTGTGAAACAACATAAGAATATCCCAGACATTAGTTAAATTGTCGTAGGATATATACTAAGGAAAAGCCGGCCGGCCGGCTGCCACCAGCCGGTTTCTAAACGGCTGGGCAGCCAACGCGCGCGCTTGCCCACACGTGGCTACTATGCAGAAGCGTCACAGAACCTACTACAAAAGTTAATAGTGATGTTATGTTAATACTTGCATACTATATACATTTAATTAACACGTGTTTAGGACATACTCAAGAAATACTCTAATGTATTACGTTACAAATGTAACCATATTTATCATCATAAAATTTTGTTCCCGAACATATATAATAGCTTTATGAAACAATATAGTATCGAAACGTAGTTGTAACATTCTCTGCCGGTAAATATGATAGTGGTTTTATACGTATCTTATACATAGTTGTTTTTATTTTATTTTATTTATTTTTTATTTAGTTTTGTACATCTATACTACATACCAAATCGGAAATTATGTAATGTTAGAGTGCAACTTGCATTGGCCGAACAGCAAGGATGTACAAAAGACGTTGTTAGAACAAATGATAGGAACGGTAATTGTTGTCATTTGATAACATACTTACAACGTCTATAATTATTTAAGTTGGAGGACCTAGAGATTATACTAATTATAACCATAAAAAAGCCATGTAAGGAACACGTAAATAGTCGGTAACATGAGACGTTTTCTCAGCAACTAAAATAAACACGTAAACATTTGTGTAGAGGACGTAATATAAACGTATATAATGACGTTATGTTAATACAAACATACTACATGCACTTAACACGTGTTTAGAACATACTCATGACGTCCTCTAAAACATTACGTTACGATCATTCAAAGACGAACTAACACAATGTTATTGGTACCTACAAAATACGTCAAAATAGTGCTGGTATGGTAATGTTTGAACGTTTACAAAAATATGTCGCAAATATATTTATTAAACGTTGTAATATAATGTAAGTTAATGACCTTATGTGCATACCGTTTGACGACGTTGTTACTACGTCATTGGTTAGTAAATACGGATATTGTTCTATAATGTACGGACTACGTCTATGGGACGTGCCACATTATAAATTAAATAATGTAATTATGTACCCTGTATTGAACAAAACAGCAAGGACGTAATATGACATTTTAGTACAAATATTATAAATGTTGATCTTTGTCATGTGATAACATACTTACAACGTCAATCTATATGTTGTTAGCACGTATAGATGACACCAATTTAAAACCTTCAACAAAAAACGTAAGGAAAACGTCAATAGTTAGTAACATTAGACGTATTTTCAGTACTGAGATAGCAAATAAAAAAATATATGTAGAACACTTACTGCAAAAGTGAATAGTTACGGTATATTAATACTAACATAATACAATGCATACACTTAATACGTTTTTAGGACATAGCCAAGAAGTCCTCTAAAACATTACGTTACGATCATTCAGAGATGAACTAGAACAATGTTATTTGTAACTACAAAATACGTCAACATAGTGCTGGTATGGCAATGTTACAACGTTTACAAAAATATGTCACAAATATATTTATTAAAGGTTGTAATATAGCATAAGTTAATGACCTTAAGTGCATATAGTTTGAAGACGTTGGTACTACGTAATTGGTTAGTAATTACGAATATTGTTCTATAATGTATGGACTACATCGTTTGTTACGTCTATGGTACGTGCCACATTATATATAAATAATGTAATTATGTACCCAGCATTGAACAAACAGCAAGGACGTAAATATGACTTTGTTAGTACAAATAATAAATTGTTTTGATCTTTCTCATGTGATAACATACTTACAATGTCAATTTATATGTTATTAGCACGTAAAAATGACACTAATTTAAACCTTCAATATGCAACATAAGGAAAACGTTAATAGTTAGTAACATTAGACGTATTTTCAGAATTAAATTTTCACGTAACAAAAATATGTGGAAAAACGTACTGCAAAAGTTAATATTGACGTTATGTTAATACTAACATACTATATACACTTAATACGTTTTTAGGACATACTCAAGAAGTCCTCTAATACATTACGTTACAAAATTTATGTAACAATAATATAACCAATCATAAAAATGTTGTACCCTAACATATCTAATAGCTTTATGAAACGATTATAGTGTCAAAAACGTAGTTTGTAACATATTCTGCCGGTAAATATTATAGTTTTTGTTGTTGTGTTGTTCCCAAAGCTGCCTGGCCGAACAGCCCCAAGGCCCCGAGCAAGGCCAAGGCCATAACAGAGCGACCCCCATAGAACCCTCACTGCGACCATAATAAAGCCTGTGTGACAGAAGCCACTCCATGTCGGGGAGCTGAGGAGGGTGCGGAACGTCAGAAACCAAAGCCCCACCCAGGGCCCTGGTGCCTCAGCAATTATGAAGAGAAAGTTGATGGGCAAAGGAAAAATGTGTTTTATACGTATCTTATACATAGTTATTTTTATTTTATTATTTTTTATTTGTTTGTACATCTATTTACATGCCAACATTATTATGTAATGTTAGAGTAACTTGCATTGGACGAACAGCAAGGATGTACAAAAGACATTGTTAGTACAAAATAATAGAAAACGGTAATCTTTGTCATTTGATAACATACTTACAACGTCTATATTTAAGTTGTGAGGACATAGAGATTATACTATTTAACCATAAAAAGCCATATAAGGAAAACGTAATAGTCGTAACATGAGACTTTTTCTCAGAACTAAAATAACACGTAAGACACATTTGTGTGGAAGACGTATGGTAAAAGTTATTAGTGACGGTATGTAATACTAACAGATAATACACTTTACACGTTTTTAGGACTCACTCAAGCAGTCCCTAAACCATTACTTACAACCATTCAGAGACGAACTAACACAATGTTATTCGTACCTATAAAATACGTCAAAATAGTGCTGGTATGGTAATGTTAGAACGTTTACAAAAATATGTCGCAAATATATTTATTTAAGGTTGTAATATAACATAATAAGTTAATGACCTTAGGTGCATATAGTTTGAAGACGTTGTTACTACGTAATTGGTTAGTAAATACGGATATTGTTCTATAATGTACGGACTACGTCATTTGTTACGTCTATGATACGTGCCACATTAGAAAATAAATAATGTAATTATGTACCCTGTGTTGAACAAACAGCAAAGACGTAAATATAACGTTGCTAGTACAAATATTATAAATTTTTATCTTTGTCACGTGATAACATACTTACTATGTCAATCTATATGTTGTTAGCACGTAAAGATGACACCAATTTAAAACCTTCATTATGAAACATAAGGAAAACGTTAATAATTAGTAACATTTGACGTATTTTCAGAACTAATATTTGCACGTAACAAAAATATGTGTAGAAAACGTACTGCAAAAGATAAGTGACGTTAAGTTAATTCTAACATAATACATACAATTAACACATTTTTAGGACATACTCAAGACGTCCGTCCTCTAATACATTACGTTACAGATGTAACTATAATCTTCTCCATCATTAAAATGTTCTTCCCTAACATACCTAATAACTATTTTAGACGATATAGTGTCAACACGTAGTTGTAACATACTCTGCTGGTAAATATGATACTGGTTTTATACATATCTTATGCATTGCTATTTTAAATTTTATTTAGTTATTATTATTTGTTTTTGTTTTTGTACATCTATACTACATGCCAAATCGGAAATTATGTAATGTTAGAGTGCATCTTGCATTGGACGAACAGCACTTACGTAAATAAGACGTTGTTTGTATAAATATTAGAAATGGTAATCTTTGTCATTTGATAACATACTTACAACGTCTATATTTATGTTGTGAGGACATTCTGACATACGGAGCCCTGTATGTTTATTTAAGAGTTAGAATTAAGAGTTGAAGGAGTGACGAATTACCAAGGCAGCGAAGCAGACCAGCGAGCGAACCAGCGAGTGGGAAACCAGCCCGTCTGAATACCAGCAAACAAGCCTTCACACCTGCGTGCGTCATATGGGGACCCTGCAACCTACTTCGATGACCCGACGCTATGACGATGATCGACGCCAATCGACGCCATTGGACCACACACCTCTTACGCAACTAGAGATGCTGTGATTGGGGCGCGCACCATCCCCCGCCTCCTGATTCGTTCCTACACCATCATTGCATAGTATATAAGACCCGAGTAGTGGGCATTCAAATCAGTCTCATTTGGAGTTGGGAAGGTGAACTTGCAGCTGGAGGAAGACGGGGTGAAGTATTATAATGGGATTGTGACTGTCAGTCATATTATATAAGTGTGTGTTAAGTGTGTTCGGTGTAAACACTTATGTTATGTTGGTTAGTGAGATATGTGATTGGGAATTAACGTTAACGCTACTATTATGTACTTAACTATTTTAGTTGACTGACTTGTGGACTAAAGCAACTCTTCAAGTAATTGGGTTATGATAAAAGTAATACTATTGTTTTATATTAAGACTTACGAGTTATTTCATTATCTTTTAATTAAGCTTACATTGCTGGTAAGAACAAGAACGGTGATACTATTGTCTCATATTAGTAATATCGCCTTAGACTAACATGGCTGTTTTAATGTTACTTCTAGTGATTTCCTAAGCTGAAGAAAATTCTTTTAGCTTCAAAATATTATTTTTGCTTTTCATATTATTTGAGTGAGACCTGAATCGAAATCTATGAAGCGATCCTGTAACTTAATTTACTCATAATCAAACCTCAATGTTACGTGGTTAAGAAATACATTTATCTAATTATTAAATATATATCTAACTTTTTATGTGACTTTGATATTAATCCTGATAATAATAATATAATACTATTAACGTAAGACAAGCACCAAGAATAATAACTACATTAAATATAAATAAAAGGACATGATATAAGAAAACTATCTATTCATTTCAAAAAGGGTAGGAGACAGAAATATTCTTACCTTAATATTTATCCTTCAAGACTTGATATATAATTAATAGTCCTTCTTTAGATATAACTTATTCGGTTCATAACCATAGCCTACTAAGATTCGGTTAAATAATAATTCTTTATAAATACTACATGACTTTAATTAGTTTCAGTATTTTTCCATAATTAAAAGTATCAGTCAATAATGGATACCAAGTCCTAAGATCCAAAAGGAAAGGAAGCAACAACAGGAAATAATTTTACTTTCGTTTTGCCTTCAGCTGACTAATACCTTAATATATATCTCTGTGCTATCTAGATTCATCAAGTTAACCACTTGAGGATCAAGATACATAACGGAAGAGTGGCGACCTTGCCAGGATTCGTTTCATACAGTTTCACTCAGTTTCATTACCGTTTCACTACTTAAAAATCAAATATTAATCATGCCTGATCTAATTAACACCTTACGAGCGGCCTATGCGGTTTATTTATGTGTACCGCACAGCGGGGTGTTTTTAGCCAAAATAGGGCTGTTTACGTGATCATTTTCATGCCTAAATAAGACCCAGAACGTAAAACAAGTACCTATCCCTGAAAGGGCATAAACAGAGCTTTCGAATGACACCATAACGATCCTTGTACGATGGATAGTTTTCTTGCAATAACCGTGCAACGCGAGTGCAAAAAGCAGGTAATTCGGTACTTTCAGTACATAATTGAGTATGTAGCGAGTGAGAGAGGGAGGAGGGAGCTGAGATTTGTGTCAGTAGGTTCGCCGCGGTGGTCTGGAGCAGTCATACGCTCGCTAGTCTCCTGCCACCACTTGTCTCTCTCTCTCAGCCACATTACGTGCTGAAATTGCCACTCGAGTTATGTCGAGCGCCGCCACATAGTCCAGCTTTTTTTAACTCGACTTATGTTGCTCGCCGCTAATTAAGGGTTAATGACGAGGATGCACAAGTTTTCATAGAATCAGACCCCACAGCCCCTGATATTGACCGTCTGTCAAAATCAGAACTGAAAGTGCTTGCCTCACATCTCCAGTTAAGGGGACCGAACGGATAATTACGCTACTTCCAGGTCTTACTATCAATTTAAATGAAATTTGGCACAGGTGTATATGACCATAAAACTAGATAAACAAAAAATTATTTTATTTTATTTTTGCTTTTTTCTTGCAATTTAGGTAAAACAATGTTGAAAATCATAGTACTGCAGAACATGAATAACTCCTACAGAAATCCCCATAGCACATGTTTTATGTGATCAAACAACTCACAAAAGGTGTATCTATAGTTTCTATAAAACACATTTTATATATTTTGTGTATTTGTTCAATTTAGATGATGACGGATTCAGGCGAATATATTTATACAAAAATTACAACTTTGACGACATATTGTGAAATTTTTTAAATTATTAGAGTAAATTTGGTTTATAGGCCTTTTAGTGTTTTTAATTACCTTTCCAATGGTATATACACCATTCCTATAGGTCCAATAATAACTGTAAAATAACATCCGATAGTGCGGCAATATAGGTTCCGAGAAAAACAGGTGAAAGTCTAAGGTCATTAGGTGAACATTTTTACTTTTGATTTTTAGATTTACAATATTTTATGCGGGAACATGGCAAAGTAGAAGATAAAGCGTATGGTAGGTTGTAGAGTAGCTTACGCTCTTTCGATTGATATAGGTATGCTCCTCGTACGACCAGTAGTTACTGAGCATGTTAATTTCAAAGTTCGCTATATAACGTTTTTAGAATTACAGGAAAAGTTTGGAAAACATAAAAAAATACTATTTCCAATGGGTTTTCACTAATAACATTTCACTGGCTTATGAAGGGATGTTGACTCTTGTTGAGTAAACACCTATTGGTGTTTTCAGGATTTCGAGTTTTTTAAGCCTAAATTAACCGGTCGGTCCCCTTAACTGTCTCAAACATGTCCAAAGTAGAGGTGGTTCAGACCATAAAAACCCACTTGTTCCCTGTAGAAGGTGGGGAGGGAGACGGAGCAGTTGGTGGATCCCGAGTAAACCTAGCCAACTTGATGATCAATTACCACCTGGTTTGACCGGTGATCAATTATTCGAACTAGAACTAGCCAGAATAAAAGCCAGAGCAACGACCGAACAAGCCAGAGCAACGACCGAACAATATCAATATCAATATCAAATAGCTCAACTAAATGTCAATACAAATGCTCCCTTAATTGCTCCCCCTCTGGGATTGACTATGACCAGTGTCATTCCACCTTTCACTGAGGATAATTTGCAGGATTTCTTGGTTTTGTTTGAGGAAGTTGATGGAGGTATGAGGTGGACAAGAGATCAATGGCCTTTTATGTTACAATCCGTTTTGACAGGGCAGGCTCGAGCCGCGTATTTGTCAGAAGTAGCAGAAGTTAGGCAGGATTATGACAATCTCAAAGAAGCTATCCTGAAAACCTGTCAATTGCTTACAGGCAATCTTTCCGTAAAAACCAGAAGAAAGTAGAATAAACCCATAAGGAATTTGCCAGGACCATGACTAAAACTTTCAATCATTGGGTCAAGAGTAAGAAAGTCACAAGCTACAACGATCTGAAGGAGTTGGTCCTGTTAGAAACTTTCCTATGGAAAATTGATTCTTCTGTAGCCTATTATTTAAGGGGGAAAAAGGTAGATTGTCTTGCTGACGCCGCTGACATGGCTGACACATACGTGCTCAACAAAAACAATTGTGGAAAGAAGCCCTACGATAATTCTAGTTCTAATTCTAAGAATCCCAGTCACAAATCTGAATGACTCAGTCACAAGCCTGTAACGTCTTCCCCAGCTAGCCAAAATAGAATTGTTCCCCCAACTAAAAATGCGACTCAGGGCAATGGTAACAGAGGTGGGGCCCAAAGTAATAGTAATGCTCAAAGAGGGAACGTTCCCGTATCCCCTAAAGTATGTACTTTTTGTGGCAAGAGAGGCCACCTAGCTGATCAGCAAGGAGAGAACCGAGAGATCGGGGCAGACAGTTGCCGCCGTATCTCAAACTCCATATGTGCCTTTAATGCAGGACTCCCGACAGAAGGAGTACCTAGCACCAAAAGTTCCTTTAATACAGGACTCCCGACAGAAGGAGTACCTAGCAGCTAACGTAAACCATCTAGACAGGGGTGTAGTAGCATGCGTGGTGCAACCCACTAGGGTTAAGCCAATACTAATTTCACCATCAGTGCAGGACAGTTACCGTCCCTTTATTTCATCTGGCAACGTGAGTTTAAATGGTTGCATGCATGAGGTAAAAATTCTGAGAGACACAGGTTCTACTAGCACCCTCATGGTGAATCCTTACACTGAGTGCCCACCTGGCGAACCAGTTGTAATGAGAGGTGCTGGAGGCCAATTTTATGCATACTTGGTAAAAGGCGAAATTGAATGTGAGTTACTACAGGGTGAGGCCACCATAGCTTTGTGTAGGTCCCAAGATATCCCTGTGCCTGGGGTAACACTCCTTTTGGGGAACGATGTAGCAGGTGAGAAGGTCCGACCAGACCCCATTTTGTCACTTTCCCCTGTTAACAAGCCACTAACCGGTGAGCTCGAAAAGGAGATGCCAACAGTTTTCCCTGTGTGTGCTGTCACACGTTCAATGTCTCAAGTAGCAGTTCCCTCAGACAGAAATGTACCGAATGTAAGAGTTGATGAAAGGGATGATGAGAGTGTGAATGACGCTCCAACTGTGCCTGATGATGTGACTGAGGTGGATTTATCTGACACCTTTATGGCTCATCTTGACCCTAACGATGACCATGAAACCCCTCCAAATAGTCCTAGTGGCCTGGTAGAGCTACAGAAAGATGATAGAGAATGCAAGGAGTTAGCTGCCAGGGCCGTGAGTGAAGAGGAATGTGAGAAGGAGGGTGGTGAAGGTTTCTACCTCAAAGGAGGAGTATTGTGGCGTAGATGGAGACAGCCACACAGACCAATCGATGACGGGGCCTGGGACGTCCATCAAGTAGTAGTCCCCAAACCTTGTCGTAGAGATATCTTGGAAATGGCACATTGTATACCATTGGCAGGACACCTAGGTGTGACAAAAACTCTAGACAGAATCAGAGCCCACTTTCACTGGCCAGGAATGCCTGCAGATGTAGTGGAGTTTAGTAGAGTGTGTCACACTTGCCAGATGACAGGAAAACCCAATCAGAAGGTGCCTGTACAAGTGTACATCCTCTGGTGCCCTTGCCCGTCTTCGAGAATCCTTTTACTCGGGTGGTAGTGGACATTGTAGGCCCATTGCCTAAAACTTCCCAAGGTAACATTTATTTATTAACTATTATGGACATGGCAACTCGCTACCCAGAGGCTATACCCTTAAGGACTACCTCTGCTCCAACTGTCATCAAGGAACTGCTTTAAATTCTTCACCAGAATGGGTTTCCCCCATGAGGTGCAAAGTGATCAAGGAACTAATTTTACCTCTAACATTTTTCAGCAGTCCCTGAAGGAGTTGGGTATCGAGCATGCTAATTCGAGCACCTACCACCCAGAGAGTCAAGGGGTTCTCGAACGGTATCATCAAACATTGAAAGGAATGTTGCGTAAATATTGTACAGAGACCGGAGTTGAGTGGAATAAGGGGGTACCTTTTCTTTTATTTGCTACTCGTGAGGTTACAACTGAATCTCTGGGTTTTCCCCTAATGAGCTAGTTTTCGGTCACCAGGTAAGAGGTCCTTTGCAACTATTGCAGGATAGCCTAGTTGGCCAGGAGGGGAACCAAAACCTCCTCAAGTATGTTTCAGATTTCAAAACCAGGCTGAGATCCTCATGTGAGTTTGCAGCTCAAAACTTGACAGTGGCTAAAAGCTCCATGAAGAACTGGTATGACAGAAAAGCCCGTGAGAGGGAGTTTCAGCCCGGTGATGAGGTTTTGGTCCTGCTCTCCCTTTTTGGCCAACCTTTATCTGCCAAGTTCAGGGGCCCATATAAGATCATTCAGAGGGTGAGCATTACCGATTATCTAGTAACTACCCCAGACAGGAGAAAGCCCATGCAAGTATTCCATATTAATATGTTGAAACCCTACCATAGGTCCCCTGATTCCTCCCCTCCAGATTTTCCCACTGTTGCAGTGAATGTCAGGACCTGTGGACAGCCTGGTGCGGACGAAGTCTTCAGTTCTCTTACTGACCCGCAACAGACTGTTCCAGAGCCTGAAGGTATCCATGCAGACTTTGACTTGTCATGTAGCCTATCCAACTTTCAGTATAACTCAGTAGCTTGGGGGGAATTACCATCTAAACTATGTCATCTTCCCTCTGATCAAGCGAACCAACTAATCTCTGTTTTATCTCAGTCTCCCAGTGTGTTCCGTGATACTCCAGGGCTCACTTCTTTGGCCGTGCACGACATCGACGTAGGGGATGCAACTCCCATTAACCCTTAACTGGCGGCGCGCAACATAAGTCGATTGAAAGAAATTTGGACTATGTGGCGGCTCACAACATAAGTCGTGTGCCATTTTCAGCACGTAATGTTGCTGAGAGAGAGAGACAAGTGGTGGCAGGAGAGTAGCGAGCGTATGACTGCTCCAGACCACCGCGGTGGACCAACTGACATGAATCCCACCCTCCTCCACCTTCTCACACTCGCTACACAGTGAATTGTTTAGGGAAAGTACCGAAATACATGGTTTTTGCACTCGTGTTGCGCGATTGTTGCAAGCAAACTAGCGGTTGTACAAGGATCGTTGGGGTGTCATTGGAAAGCTCTGTTTATGCCCTTTCAGGGATAGATACTTGTTTTACGCTCTGGGTCTTATTTAGGCATGAAAATTATCACGTAAACAACCCTATTTTGGATAAAAACACCCCGCTGGTGGCTACATATTATTTACCGCCTAGGCCGCTCGTTAGGTGTTAAACTATCCCCCTACCGTGTCTCACTACAACGCAGGAGTATACTGCAGGTTGAGCTTGACTTCATGTTGTCAAACCAGCTGATCACAAGGGCCTTAAGCCAGTGGAGTAGTCCGGTCATACTTGTGCCAAAGCCAGACGGGAGCCATAGGTTATGTATGGACTATAGGCAAGTTAATGCTGTCACAAAGAACGATACCTACCCACTGCCACGGATCAACGACTGCATTGACCAGATTGGTACAGCCACTTATATCAGCAAGATTGACTTAATGAAAGGATATTGGCAAGTAGCTCTCACCCCTAGTGCGAGGGAAATATCATGCTTTGTAGTCAACAATCAAGCCTTCTGCTGTAACGTAATGCCCTACGGCTTGAAAACACGCTCCAGCTACATTCCAGCGCCTCATGAATTTGGTGACTGAAGGGGTACCTGGATGCGTTGTCTACATCGATGATATTCTTATTTTTTCACAGTCATGGGAGGAGCATCTTTACCAACTTAGATTGCTGTTCTTAAATCTTGCTGATGCCAATCTGGTGGTTAATCTTAAGAAATGCACCTTTGTAAAGAGTACGGTCCAGGATATACAGTAGGTCAGGGGCAGGTTGCACCTCCTCAAGCAAAGGTAGAGTCTATTCTAGAATTCCCAACTCCTAGCACTAAGAAACATATCCAAAGGTACCTAGGAATGATTGGTAATTATAGGCGTTTCATCTTAAACTTTTCTTGGTTGACAGCTCCCCTGACAGATCTTCTCCGTAAGGATGTAAAGTTTGAGTGGTCCTCCGAATGTGAGGAGGCCTTTAATTCTACCAAATATATGTTATCAAATTATCCTGTACTCCGAGCTCCTGATTTTAACAGATTTTTTTCCCTAGCAGTGGATGCGAGCAATACCGGGGTTGGTGCAGTATTGCTACAGGAAGATGACTGTGAAGTATTGCATCCTGTGTGCTATTATAGTAAAAAATTAAATTCTGCTCAACGTATCTATTCATTCATTGAGAAGGAGCTATTAGCATTAATTTTATCCCTTCAATACTTTGCTGTCTATGTGCAATCTGCCTCTGGTGCCATCACTGTGTATACTGACCATCACCCCTTAAAATGTTTGCATAAGTTCCAAAATAAATACCAACGACTGACCAGGTGGAGTTTGTTGCTGCAGGAATACTCCCTGGATGTTAAACATATTAAGGGGGTCCAGAACGTGCTAGCCGATTGCCTATCACATATCTATTAAAGATTGCATTTACCAGGTTGGCTTCATACAGCAGTAAGATTAACTTAATGAGAGAATTTTGGCAATTAGCTCTCCCTTGTAGCGAGGTAAATATCATGCTTTAGTAGTGCGCTTTCAAGCCTTCAGCTGCGGGATGCCTTGCAGTTCGAATAACGCTCCAGCTACGTTCCGGCTATGTTCTGATGTGGTACCTGGAGACGTTGCCTACTTTGGGTGATATCCTTATTATATCCTCATTATAATCTTGCTGTTGCCAATCTGGTGGTGAATCTATTTATGTATTATGTTTAATATTGTGTACTATACTCCTTAAACTCTTTTCTAGGGGGGAGGTCTGACATACGGAGCCCTGTATGTTTATTTATGAGATAGAATTAAGAGTTGAAGGAGTGCCGAATTACCAAGGCAGCGAAGCAGACCAGCGAGTGGGAAACCAGCTCGTCTGCATACCAGCAAACAAGCCTTCACACCTGCGTGCGTCATATGGGGACCCTGCAAACTACTTCGATGCCCCGACGCTATGACGATGATCGACGCCAATCGACGCCATTGGACCACGCACCTCTTACGCAACTAGAGGAGCTGTGATTGGGGTGTGCACCATCCCCCGCCTCCTGATTCGTTCCTACACCATCATTGCATAGTATATAAGACCCGAGTAGTGGGCATTCAAATCAGTCTCATTTGGAGTTGGGAAGGTGAACTTGCAGCTGGAGGAAGACGGGGTGAAGTATTATAATGGGATTGTGACTGTCAGTCAGATTATATAAGTGTGTGTTAAGTGTGTTTGGTGTAAACACTTACGTTATGTTGGTTAGTAAGATATGTGATTGGGAATTATCGTTAACGCTACTATTATGTACTTAACTATTTTAGTTGACTGACTTGTGGACTAAAGCAACTCTTCAAGTAATTGGGTTATGATAAAAGTAATACTATTGTTTTATATTAAGACTTACGAGTTCTTTCATTATCTTTTAATTAAGTTTACATTGATGGTAAGAACAAGAACGGTGATACTATTGTCTCATATTAGTAATATCGCCTTAGACTAACATGGCTGTGTTAATGTTACTTCTAGTGATTTTCTAAGCTGAAGAAAATTATTTTAGCTTCAAAATATTATTTTTGCTTTTCATATTATTTGAGTGAGACCTGAATCGAATCTATGAAGCGATCCTGTAACTTAATTTACTCATAATCAAACCTCAATGTTACGTGGTTAAGAAATACATTTATCTAATTATTAAATATATATCTAACTTTTTATGTGACTCTGATATTAATCCTGATAATAATAATATAATACTATTAACGTAGGACAAGAACCAAGAATAATAACTACATTAAATATAAATAAAAGGACATGATATAAGAAAACTATCTATTCATTTAAAAAAGGGTAAGAGACAGAAATATGCTTACCTTAATATTTATCTTTCAAGACTTGATATATAATTAATAGTCCTTCTTTAGATATAGGCTAACTTATTCGGTTCATAACCATAGCCTACTAAGCTTCGGTTAAACAATTTTTTTTTTATAAATACTACATGACTTTAATTAGTTTCAGTATTTTTCCATAATTAACCCTTTACTGGCGGTGCGCAACATAAGTCGAGTGAAAGAAATTTGGACTATGTGGCAGCTCACAACATAAGTCGTGTGCCATTTTTAGCACGTAATGTTGCTGAGAGAGAGAGACAAGTGGTGGCAGGAGAGTAGCGAGCGTATGACTGCTCCAGACCACCGCGGTGGACCAACTGGCATGAATCCCACCCTCCTCCACCTCTCACACTCGCTACACAGTGAATTGTTTAGGGAAAGTACCGAATTACATGGTTTTTGCACTCGTGTTGCGCGATTGTTACAAGAAAACTAGCGGTCGTACAAGGAATGTTGGGGTGTCATTGGAAAGCTATGTTTATGCTCTTTCAGGGATAGATACTTGTTTTACGCTCTGGGTCTTATTTAGGCATGAAAATGATCACGTAAACAACCCTATTTTGGGTAAAAACACCCCGCTGGTGGCTACATATTATTTACCGCCTAGGCCGCTCGTTAGGTGTTAAAGAGTATCAGTCAATAAAGGATACCAAGTCCTAAGATCCAAAAGGAAAGGAAGCAACAACAGGAAATAATTTTACTTTCGTTTTGCCTTCAGCTGACTGATACCTTAATATATATCTCTGTGCTATCTAGATTCATCAAGTTAACCACTTGAGGATCAAGATACGTAACAAAATAGAGATTATACTAATTATAAACCATAAAAAAGACACGTAAGGTAAACGTGAATAGTCGGTAACATGAGACGTCTTCTCAGTACTAAAATAACACGTAAGAAACATTTGTGTGGAAGACGTATGGTAAAAGTTAATAGTGACGTTATGTTAATACTAACATACATACACTTTACACGTTTTTAGGACTCACTCAAAAAGTCCTCTAAATCATTACTTACGATCATTCAGAGACGAACTAGCACAATGTTATTGGTACCTACAAAATACGTCATTTAATTACCGAAACTTGGACTAGTAAACTATTGGTTGAACATATAATATACTGTATACAATGTCCATTATACAATTAATGTTGGAACGATTTTAAGATCAATTACTTCTCGTTCAGTATGTGTGACGTCCTTTCTATTTTATTCTAGCTATATACTGTATAGGTGATTGTATATAGCATATGAAGGATCTGTAGTAGATATACAGTTTTATTACAATGGTATTAGCATTACAGTTGCAAGATGACCTATTTCAACTGAACAATGAACTTTAATAAACTCCTAGCTCCAAGTAAGTATACGTCGATCGATATAGTCAATGATGTCTATATGTTTAATGTTTTGAATAAAACCACATAATAAACTATGTCACTCACTGATTGTAAATTGCAAAATATAACCCATAAGACTTGTACACCTATCTTTGTCTTACTTCTGCACGCCTTTCCCTAGAGTTATAGGAACCCCATGATAATATCATGAGGGTAGGGGAGTAATCGTCACTGTATGTTATACAGTGACGATTACACAACCCACTCATCTATTAACCCTGCTCAAGTAATGTTCCGGAACAGTCTGGTACTGCCACTTTAAATGGCTTTCACCCGAAAACTACTGGTTGTATTTTAAATGTCTTGTTACCAATAGAAACTACAATCAATGCTCAATAGCATATTAGAAGAAAATTACACTACTGTAAATATTAGTCTTTAATCTAAGGGTGAACACCAAAAAAGTAGTGCAAAAAAAGGGTCAACAAAAGTGAGGCTCATATAATACATAAGCTGGATTAATTTGGTTGCAGGGCCGTGGAGGAGATGGATGAGGGTCTTGGATGACCACAAGGCAGAATTCTGGGACTAAGCAAAACATTGATACGAAAGGAATGTGGCCCCCACTTGGTGACCGAACAGGCTGGTACAGAAAAGGGGAGGAGAGAGAGCGGCGGCTCACACCCTCTCATCATCGTCCGACAAGGCACACTGATGTATTGTTGATCGAAGTCCCGCCTATCGACGTTTGAGCGGGAAATATCTATACAAAAACGTATTTACGAGAGCTGTGGTGGTCGAGTGGTGAACACGCTCACGTGTGAATCTGCAAGACCCGGGATCGAATACCTGCCACGGTGGACATTTAGTGGGTGTGGTAGTACGTCCTAGCATGTTTCACATGTTCGCACCCAGTCAGGGGACATCCTGACGACGTATACAGACTAAACACACATAACAAAGCCACTCCAACAGCTTTCTCTCTCTCCAGCACCCCTTCTCCCCTCTCTACACTCTTCAGAAAAATAAGAACAGTAGAATGTGGATACGAGGTGCCGTTGTAAAGGCTTATCCCTCAATACTTCATGTACTTCTACTACTGCATGCGTGCGGTACCCATAAAGGGCCAAATAGCCTGAGCAGGATAGGGTTGGTATCTAAGTTGTTGTTGTTGCTGTTCCCCAGGCTGCCTGGCCGAACAGCCCCAAGGCCCCAAGCAAGACCAAGGCCATAACCGAGCGCCCCCTCAGAACCCTCCCTGCCTACCACAATAAAGCCTGGGTGACCGAAGCCACTCCATGGCGGGGAGCTGAGGAGGGTGAGGAAACGCCCGGGAAACCAAAGCCCCACCCAGGGCCCTGTGCCCCTCAGCAATTATGAAGAGAAAGTTGAGGGGCATCTAAGTATCTAAGTTATACAATCTAGTGTAGAGAATGACAGCGCATTCCCAATGTACGATAAATGGATATCAATCACTTATAACTGTCTTGATGGTGTAATGGTTAGAGCGTGTAAGTTCTGTGTGTGATATCCTAGGTTCAAATCCTGGAAGAATCACATGCTTTCATTAATTTAATTTGGGATGTAATTGGTGTTAAGAAAGATGTTAAAAATAATACGTATTGGCCATTGATGGTGCTAATGCTTCAGAAATATTGGTGATCTAGTTGCCGGTATCATAATTTTATAAATGTTCTTGGATAAATTGAAATGGCCTGGACACATTAGACTAACTAATTCAAGCTAATATAATCTATGATTAGCATAACAAAGTAGAAATAAAAGGTCGCTGCGTGCTATTAATGAAAGACCTTTTCTTGTAATATAATTATCAGTTTAGCAAACAAAAAAGCAATTGTTTCTGTTCAATCCGTGACTAGATAAAATATTAAAATCGTTGGAACAATTACACGAGGTGTTGCAAAAACCCTAAAGCGTTATTATTAGCAGACCGAACATTTCAGATTGACAAATGTGATAATGGTCGGAAATTAGCGCAGTACATATCATTAAGTCTGGTCAAAGTAACACGGCCAAGTTTTCGGCAACTTTTATTTTATAACATAACCAACTTAACATGACGACAATATGATGCAATATGTTAGATGAGGTGGAATTCATGTGCATAATGTGTTTTTATGCTGAATTCGTATATACAATAAGCTTAGATGATTATACATGCAGAAAGAAATATCTCCGTATATTTGCAACCTCCCCCCACACCACTCTCTCTCTCTCTCTCTCTCTCTCTCTCTCTCTCTCTCTCTCTCTCTCTCTCTTTCTCTCTCTCTCTCTTTTAACCCTTCCTTTATACCCAGCACAATTCATGTTGTTGTTGTTGTTGTTGTTGTTGTTATGGTTGTCACTCCCATAAACCGCAGTTATGTAAATGATAATGTGCGTGGCGACTGGCGACTTTAACTGTTTCATTATGACACAAACTCCAGGATGCAGAAGACATGGAACAACAACAAAATAAATGGTGGGGAGAGAGAGAGAGAGAGAGAGAGAGAGAGAGAGAGAGAGAGAGAAATGTACATATTAAAGGAGACAATATTAAGTACGGCGTCACCTGTCTCATTTCGATGCACTAGATAGGTACGCCTAAGCGAGTAATTGCAAATATCTTAATTTGGAAATAAGGAAAATAGTGCAAATGTGAACATGTAATACCAGTAAATAATACACCACAGCCAAGTGTAAAGTGTACGGAAAATGTGATAATAATTATATTATGATTCTAAATTTAAAGAATAAAGTCTAATAATGCGAACACGACGTGACACTAGATTTCATATTGTCTGTAAAGAATTAATACTTACAAATGTTGACCGAGTCTGGTATCCACTACAAAAAATGTCTATAAATTGAGTGATTTGTAGTTATTCTCTATATTGTTAACATACCATTCAGGACGTCATGTTAACCCTTAAAGTACCATGCTGTCCTTTCTATTATAGGTCAGCTATCTTTAGACGAGTTTATGAAGCTAAGGAAGGATATGTAGTAGTTAAAATGATTGATATAGTCTGTAGCCTTATAATTGGTAAACTTCATTCTTACATGAATAAAATCGTCTAATTATGCTGAATTACAATTACAAATATGCCACCGGTACTGAATGGGTTAATGGTGAAACTTATCGGGTAATACATTTTAATTTCAACATATACAGTATACAAGTTTATCCTGCATGTAAAGTGGTGTCATTTATTCCTCTTAATGCCAACATATTAGTCCCCTCTTACTACGGTCATTGTTGCATTATAATTATGATACTGTAATGAGTTAAATTATATTACAACTGTATTACTGTCTCTTCAGTGAAAGTTATGTAAATATTTATTGTTCGTTTCGTAACATATACAATTGCTTTAGGATTTGGCATCATTGCATGCTATTATTGCTTCATATGTTTAAGAGTTACATACACCCTGATAGGGACAGAAAGTCGGCGTATTTGTTAAAAGCACCCCAATACAGCATGATCACTCCCACAGGGATAACCTATGGGATAACCTACACAATTTTAGCTAACTTATTTCCATCAGGGTCCCTGTTGAGAGGTAAGAATGAGAGGGAGTCGAACAAACTACAGTAGAGTGTGAAACACCACCACATTGTAGACCTCCTGTACCATCTCAATGAAAGCTCTAATAATAAATAGCCTACCAAGACAAATACCGTGCAACAATTAATTACATAAAATATAGGCTAGAGTGGCCTATTACATGTTGCGAAGTATATTTTGTGGCCTATTACATGTTGCGAAGTATATTTTGTGGCCTATTACATGTTGCGAAGTATATTTTGTGGCCTATTACATGTTGCGAAGTATATTTTGTGGCCTATTACATGTTGCGAAATATATTTATGGCCTATTACATGTTGCAAAGTATATTTTGTGGCCTATTAAATGTTGCGAAGTATATTTTGTGGCCTATTACATGTTGCGAAGTATATTTTGTGGCCTATTACATGTTGCGAAGTATATTTTGTGACCTATTACATGTTGCAAAGTATATTTTGTAGCCTATTACATGCTGCGAAGAATACTTTTTGGCCTATTACATGTTGCGAATAATATTTGTTGGCTTAACACATCCCGTGAAAAATATTTGGTGGCCTAATACATGCTGTTAACAGTATTTGGGAGTTAGGCCACCTAGGGTTATTAACGGCATGTGTTAGGCCACCAAAAGTTATTCGCAGCATGGGTTAGGCAACTATATATTCTTCACAGCATGTGTTAGGCCACCATATATTATTTATGGCATATGTTAGGCCATCAAATATTATTCGCGGCATGTGTTAGGCTACCAAATATTCTTGGCAGCATGTAATAGGCCACAAATATTTTTTGCGGCATATAATAGGCCAAAAAAAAATATGCGCAACATGTAATAGGCCACAAAATATTCTTCGCAACATGTAATAGGCCACAAAATATACTTCGCAACATGTAATAGGCCATAAATATTCTTCGCAACATGTAATAGGCCATATAATATTTTGTGGGCTATTACATGCTGCGCATAATTTGTTTTGGCCTATTATATGCCGCGAATATGCTGTAAAGAATATTTTGTAGCCTAACACATGCCGCAAATAATATATGGTGGCCTAATAAATGCCATAAATAATATATGGTGGCCTAACACATGCTGTGAAGAATATATAGTGGCCTAACCCATGCTGCGAATAACGTTTGGTGGCCTAACACATGCTGTTAATAACCCTAGGTGGCCTAACTCCCAAATACTGTTAACGGCATGTGTTAGGCCACCAAATATTCTTCACGGCATGTGTTGGTCCAACAAATATTATTCGCAACATGTAATAGGCCAAAAAATATTCTTAGCAGCATGTAATAGGCCACAAACTATACTTCGCAACATGTAATAGGCCATCAAATATTCTTTGCAGCATGTAATAGGCCATAAATATTCTTCGCAACATGTAATAGGCCATAAAATATTCTTTGCAACATGTTATAGGCCATAAATATTCTTCGCGGCATATAATAGGCCACAAAATATTCTTTGCAGCATGCAATAGGCCATAAATATTCTTCGCAACATGTAATAGGCCTATTACATGTCGCGAAGTATATTTTGTGGCATATTAAAAGTTGCTAAGTATATGTTGTGGCCTATTACATGTTGCAAAGTATATTGTGTGGCCTATTACATGTTGCGAAATATATTTTGTGGCCTACTACATGTTGCGAAGAACATGCTGTGCATAATATTTGTTGGCCTATCATATGCTGCGAAGAATATATGGCCTATTACATGCTGCAAAGAATATTTGGTAGCCTAACACATGCCGCGAATAATATATGGTGGCCTAATATATGCCATAAATAATATATGGTGGCCTAACACATGCTGTGAAGAATATATAGTGGCCTAACCCATGCTGCGAATAACTTTTGGTGGCCTAACACATGCCGTTAATAACCCTAGGTGGCCTAACTCCCAAATACTGTTAACGGCATGTGTTAGGCCACCAACTATTCTTCACGGCATGTATTTGGCCAACAAATGTTATTCGCAACATGTAATAGACCAAAAAATATTCTTCGCAGCATGTATTAGGCCACAAAATATACATTGCAACATGTAATAGGCCACAAAATATACTTCGCAACATGTAATAGGCCATAAAATGTTCTTCGCAACATGTAATAGGCCATAAAATATTCATTGCAGCATGTAATAGGCCATAAATATTCTTCACAACATGTAATAGGCCATAAAATATTCTTTGCAACATGTAATAGGCCAAAAATATTCTTTGCGGCATGTAATAGGCCACAAAATAATCTTTGCAGCATGTAATAGGCCATAAATATTCTTCGCAACATGTAATAGGCCTATTACATGTTGCGAAGTATATTTTGTGGCATATTAAAAGTTGCGAAGTATATTTTGTGGCCTATTACATGTTGCGAAGTATATTTTGTGGCCTATTACATGTTGCGAAGTATATTTTGTGTCCTATTACATGTTGCGAAATATATTTTGTGGCCTATTACATGTTGCGAAGAACATTTTATGACCTATTACATGTTGCAAAGTATATTTTGTGGCCTATTACATGTTGTGATGAATATTTATGGCCTATTACATGTTGCTAAGTATATTTTGTGGCCTATTACATGCTGCGCATAATTTTTTTTGGCTTATTATATGCCGCGAAGAATATTTATGGCCTATTACATGCTGCGAAGAATATTTGGTAGCCTAACACATGCCGCAAATAATATATGGTGGCCTAATATATGACATAAATAATATATGGTGGCCTAACACATGCTGTGAAGAATATATAGTGGCCTAACCCATGCTGCGAATAACGTTTGGTGGCCTAACACATGCCGTTAATAATTCTAGGTGGCCTAACTCCCAAATACTGTTAACGGCATGTGTTAAGCCACCAAATATTCTTCACGGCATGTGTTAGGCCAACAAATATTATTCGGAACATGTAATAGGCCAAAAAATATTCTTCGCAGCATGTAATAGGCCACAAAATATACTTTGCAACATGTAATTGGTCACAAAATATACTTCGCAACATGTAATAGGCCACAAAATATACTTCGCAACATGTAATAGGCCATAAATATAATTCGCAACATGTAATAGGCCACAAAATATACCTCGCAACATGTAATAGGCCATAGAATATACTTCGCAACATGTAATTGGCCACAAAATATACTTCGCAACATGTAATAGGCCATAAATATACTTCGCAACATCTAATAGGCCACAAAATATACTTCGCAACATGTCATAGGCCATAAATATACTTCGCAACATGTAATAGGCCACAAAATATATTTCGCAACATGTAATAGGCCATAAATATACTTCGCAACATCTAATAGGCAACAAAATATACTTCGCAACATGTAGGCTAATAGGCCATAAAATGTTCTTCGCAACATGTAATAGGCCATCAAATATTCCTTGCAACATGTAATAGGCCACCAAATAATATTCTCTGCATGTAGTAATTAATGATTTTGTATAGCCTACTACTATATTTTAAGTAATTAATTGTTGCACGGTATTTGTCTTGGTAGGCTATTACTAGGATATTTATTATTAGATATTTCATTGAGATGGTACAGGAGGTCTACAATGTGGTGGAGTTTCACTTTCTACTGTTGTTTGTTCGACTCCCTTGTAGACTTCTCATTCTTACCTCACAACAGTGACCCTGATGGAAATAACTTAGCTAACATTGTGTAGGTTATCCCATGGGTTATCCCTGTGGGAGTGAACATGCTGTATTGGGGTGCTTTTAACAAATACGCCGACTTTCTGTCCCTATCAGGGCGTATGTAACTCTTAATAAATATAGTCAATCAATCAATCAATACAATGAATTTCGAACTACAGAACTGTAACATGAATCCATACTTAACCTAGCTTATATTTATAGTAAATAGTGTTATGGACTAAATTATATGTAGAATTGACTTATTCAAGTGTAGGCCTATTATATTTTTATATTTGGAATAAATTATAATGATTATATAAGCCAAATGAACTCATTGACAAGTCAGGAGTCATAACATTAGAACCAAAACCTTCGCTGTGCACTAAAGTCAATAGATAATATTTCGGTTCTGTCATGACTGTTCATGCTTAACATATAGTCTATAGTCGAGAACTTTATATCATATTCAAATAATATGTAATGGCATTGTCTATGGTTGTATTATATTGAAATAGTAATAGGTATCTATTATAATAGGACATATAGTATTAAGGCGAATACACTGAATGCCGAATGATCGCTATACTGGGACTAAACACTGTTGCCAGATACGCTTTAACTCATACTATCGTAAAACATAATGGAATATATTTATTTGCATAATTCAAAGTACCGAGGGCATTATTATAAGAATTTCCTATTACTTTGTAGTTATATTTTCGTGACTTAGTGCTACAATGTTGGCTGTCCAGGGTTATATGCATGGTTGAAGTTAGTCTTGTGACTTGGTAATAGTCATCCAAGGGTAAACTCGAGCTGTGATTGGTCCTAATTTACCCTATGGCACCTACTAGTCTCGACTTGGTAAATATGCTGCCATGCTGCCGGGACATCAATTATTTGTACGACTGTACCTTCAGTTCGTGTATGCAGAAGTTAATTGATGTATGTATGTATATACTCAGGCACATACCCCATAGCTGGGGTTTGTCGACTTGAGACAGAGCCTGAACAGAAACTACAAAACATAATCAAAATAACAAACTTGATGTACAGGCAGTATGTTTAAATAATGGCGTATTTTAAAACGTAGCTAATATTTCACTTTGTCTTTTATCGGTTTCAATCAATACTTACAATTATACCATATTTGTTTTTACAAATACCCTGGCAGTATACATATAATTGTGTGTAATAGTTGTCAATGAATTCTTACAATCATGCCGTGTTGATCTTTACAAATACCATGGCAGTAAACATATGTCTCTGGGTAATCTCGGTTAAGGGGAGATGGTCGTTTTTTCTGGACACCCTTCTCCCACATGCGTAGCCCCTTTTATTTTCAAATCTAAAAGGGCATAGCTCATCACATATTTGTACTCAGGTATCCCCAGAATCGTCATTGTCAATGTACAACATACTCCCTATGTAAAGTATTAGGTGGCTGGGTTCTATATATATATATATACAGTATATATATATGCAATTTTGTGTTTTTGAGGGGGTAAATATCGTGACGTCACTGAGGTACTTGTAGTACCCTTATAAACATAGTTCACTTTGAGTCCAGCCACAGGGCGCCATCTTGATTTCCAACCTCTTTCTTTAAAATGTAGTAGTCACACTTGATGGAGTTAGATGGTAGCCAGTGATAGCGAAAGCGATATTAGTATAATTGTATTAGTAGCATCAGATAAATAATATAATGTACAAACAATAACGTAGTATGATCTACAGTGCGAATGCAAGAGTCAAAATGGCGTCTATAGACGAAGTTAACATGACTATTCATACTTATGATACCCTTGAAATGGTAAACATACGTTTCAAAGGGCTGTTTATGTCGGGACTCGTGGGGGGGGGGGGGGGGATTGGTGTGTCGCATTAAATGGAGCTAGCTTAGGATTGTATTTTCGTACTGAGGGTGTATTATCACGCAAGGTATATGAACTGTGAGAATGTGGGTGGGTAAAACAATCTCGGCTGCATGTAGAAAGGACTTCATACGTAAAATGAAAGCTAGGCTAATATAGCTGGGATGGGGTATGGACGTTTCGTCACCAGTGTAGCAGTAAGTGCGACTAGCTTGTCAAAGCTAGCCTACCATGTTGTGCTGGAGGTTCATTATCACTTGTGTGAGAATGGGGGTAGATATTATAGTCTGGGGGTGGAGCCTGGAGGGCATCACCCGTAGCCTAGTATAAATGCCACTTATACAGTGGACTGAAGCAGTCAGTACCACTTTACACTACGCTCATCATGGACGACTCTACATCAGCTTCAAGTCAAGAAATAGGCCGCCTGGCCCTGGGTGGCCTGGGCTATGTAGGCCTATATGAAATACAACCCTACATGTTTGAGCCACCTGGAAGGGAAGAAGCTGCAGCTGAGGAAGAGTTGCCAGCTGCTGAAAGCCGCCTGGATATGAACCCTAGACAATGGTAAGCAATTTGGAAATTAGGTAAATTGATACGGTGTGACAGTCACGAGTTTTAGCATGTGTTTTTTATTTTTTTGCATTTTTTCTTTGATATACAGTGTTGTTTTATACCAAGGACTGTCGCAAATGAGTATTTACCCATTATCCAACAATCTAAAAACACGGCCCCCACTAGTGGGGAGGGCTATGAAGATCAGGGAAATTGCGGGGGAAAAATAGGGGTAATATGGGAAGAACTGAAAATAAAATATAGAAAAGTAAGAAAAAATGTGAAAATCCGAGCCAAGTTTTGGCAAAAGTTGGCTCGGATTTGGGTATTTTTCAGAGTACAAAAACCCCAAAATAGGGAAAAAAGGTTGGCTCGGCTTTTGGCATTTTTCAAAGTAAAAAAAACCCAGTAGCCTAATTGAATTTTGAGAGTTGGCTGAGTTTTCATTTTTTTGAAACCCATTAAACCCCAAAATTTGAAAACCCGAGCCAACATTTGCCAAAACTTGGCTCGGGTTTAGCGATTTTTTGAAGTAAAAAAACACAGTAACCTAACCTAGAACGTTGGATACAAGAATAACCCTTTTACCTACCAGCTAGTAGGTAGCATCCTGTATTATAGTTTTCAAATACTTTTCCACATCATTTCCTAGAGAAGATTTGGTCGACACGGTACACTTCCCTTCCGATCCTCTTTTACTAATTTGTTTTTATCTCTCTCACTGTTACTACCTTACAGTACAACTTACTATGCGAAAAAGAAAGATCCCCCATTAGCGGCCACACACATTATTTCCCCTTTATGTTTGAACAAGGGGCACTCTACCATATTCCAAGTCAAGTACAGTACTGGTAGCCTATGCAAAATGAACAAATGGAAATATGACTCGTTGCTTCTCAAAATGTATGGCTATAGCAGAAAGTGCCTACAGGAGCGTTCTGAACAGTGGACATTACTGGTTCACTGCTAGTGTTCCCTCTCGCTTAGCAACCCGAGTACATAGTCAAACGTCACCAAGCACAAATCTTGATAAGCAGACAATGCTATTTGTATGGCAGAAACCCAAAACAATCGGTCCTCTCCCAAAAAGTTAACTTGTTATTCCCTTTGGATGTACTTATGGAACCTCCACCTTAATATTAGACAACACGAATCAAAAACTTTAATACCCAAAACCACCAATAATGCTAAGTCACAATGCGAGGGATAACTGTACAGTACACAATTTGTGTGCACTCGATCACTATTCACCCCAATTCTTCAATAGCTTACAATGCTATTATAATTTTCTTCAGAACTCTCATTACCTACCTTTTATATACTATACTGTACTGTTATTCAAAAGTGTTGATCATTGTGTTTTTATTTTCTTTACTAGGTACAGAACAAATGCAGAGAGGCCTTCCCAATGCCAGACTTCATGACTCAACACCCTGGCTTTAGGCCGGTTGCATTATGCCACTGGGTGCTTCAAACAGCATACTATGCCTTCAGGCAGCGGTATGGAGCGATCCAAGAACACATCTTACAAGAGTAGGTATCCGGTAATTGAAATTCTACTAACTACTATTAATAGTAATTATAGCATTGTAATTACAGTAATGCAGTGCATCCCTACTGGAGTTGCACTCAATAGTTTAGTAGTCGGTTTTATTTCAGCTGACGCTAAATTGAATCCCATAGCAACTGATTTTATGCAGATGGTGCCGTTTATATTGCTGTGCACTCCCTGGATAAACAGGGCTAGGGCGTCCCCTTATTACAGGGACTTTACTTGATCGTGCCAAGAATTGCTAGACTTGTCTCCAAACTCTTGACGTCTACCCATGGTATGGGGTGGGATCGAACTACCGACCCTTCGATCAGCAGTCAGATGCGCCACGGCCCACCCATTTCTGATATTTAACATGAAAATGATCTGTCTTTGTAACATATTAATGCAAATTTTGAATAATGAGCTACATATTTAGCTAAAAATTCTTCATAATAACGGAGAAATCTTGGTAGAAAATTTGAAATTTACCGTCAGCTGGAAATAAACAGACTATACATCCCATCATTACCCACCAGCATGACATTTGTTGTTATGTGTGCGATTATTTTGCTTGGGAAACAGATTAACTTGCTCATGTGATAATGTACACCCTATGTGGTGGATTTTTTTTTTTTTTTTTTTCAGTAAGCGTTGTTTCCAGATAGGGATTTTGATTAGTTGTTTTGCATATATACTGTATTGTCTTAGTCCCAGTTTTGGTTTGTTTAGTTTGCAAGTTTTACATTTTTGTTGGTACCAACTCCTCAACTTGTACATTTTCCATTTAGTAATTACCATAAGCATCCACCTTGCTGCCCATTACCTTCATTCTGTTCATTCTCAGGCTACAAAATATTAGTACATAGGAAAACGGCCAAAGAAAAGAACACGACATTGTAATAGTTTAGATATATAAGAGAGAGAGAGAGAGAGAGAGAGAGAGAGAGAGAGAGAGAGAGAGAGAGAGAGAGAGAGAGAGAGAGAGAGAAAGGCACAATTCGCAGCGTTGGGAGCCGACATACTGGAACAGAAAATCAGGATGGTGTCCGGATAGAGCCGCTTCTGCAGTGTTGGCAGCTGACACGGTGGAACAATGTGTTGGGTATCAGGATTGAGCAGTATCCACAGTGTCACTGAGCAAGAATGGGAAAAAGGTAAGGATAATATATATACACAGTATATACAGTAGCGGTATACAATGTATCTCACAAATGTTGTCTCATTTCCTACGGAGCATTCCTCTACATTTAATGAGTCTATAGCAAAATAATCTGGCTACCTTTCCCTTTCACACCTAATGCATTAATAACTGAACACTAAATTTAATTTTTGTTTACAGGCGATACAGGTACACTGCCTATAGACAATTTGTTAGGTGGTGTTGGGGATACCTTGGAAGAGAGGTCAGAGTTTCGCTGCCTTCCTGCGTTGTCCTCCACATACGGAGAGAGTTCCCGTCAGACGTTGGGCAGTACCAGGGCTTCAAGCTGCCAGACCTATGAAGATAAGGATATTAGAGGGGTCAAATGGGACGCACAATGTACTTATTAAAAATATTGCTGGACGTCGTGATCCCTGAAGGGGTGGCCACGAACAAATTGGCCGCATGCACCTCTTTCCCCAGTCAGTCGACGCCCATCCCCTCATCCAGCACCACTTTCATGCATATACTTCTTAACTCCATCCTTTCACCTCTCTCTCGTACACTCTCTTAGTCATTCTCTCGCATCCCATACATTTCACATGGCCAAACCATCTCAATGTGTTCCTTTTCACACTTTTCAGCACATCTACATCAACACAATACCGCTCTCGTACTTCCTCATTCGTCTGTCCATTCCTCCATTTAACTCTGCACGCACTTCTCAAGTAACTCATTTCTCACTCTTGTTTGCTGGAGTTGCATTCCTTACATTCAACAATTCGCTGAAGTACTCCCTCCATCTCTAGACTCTCTCCTGCTTCTCAGCTAACACACTCCAATATTTGTCTTTCATTCTTATTACTTCCCTTGCTACCCTCCCTAACTTTATTGGAATTATGCTTTTTTCATTTTTTATTCTTTATATAGATTATTATTATTATAGTCTACTGTACTTGCATAACCTATCCTATTTTGTTTTCTATGTATGATTTTTTATTTTTATAATTACAAATGTAGATATAATCTTACAATAAAGACAGCTGTTACAGTGGCCTGAAATTCTGTGTTTTACTGGTAACCGTAAATAATGACTAAAAAAACTTCAAACTCACTTCACATAAATGGCCTGAAATTATGTGTTTTACTGGTAACCGTAAATAATGACTAAAAAAAGTAAATCGTCACTTCACATAAATGGCATGTCACATTCCACACAAGTTGCAGGTAGATGAGTGGTGAAGACCATGGTGAAGAGTTCGTGTTCTTTTTTTTTTGCCCCCCCCCCCCCCCCCCAAAAAAAAGGTGTGCCCTTTGACCCCGCACGACCCTCAGATTTCTTAGTTGAAGCGAGACTGAAACTTGGCAACAGCCTCATGCAGATGGGGTCGAGGGAATGTAGCACACAGAGCGCCAGGCTTTGCAACCTCCCCAAGTAGATCCTGATATACACCTGGGTTCACAATTCTCCTCAACTCTCTTGACTTTCACATTGCTGTTTCGCCACCTGTTGTCTCCCCTTCCCTCCCATGGGTTATCTGTCTCCCCAATGTTTGCACACACCTCTCCTTCCTCTCTAAGAGATATCCTTTTGTCCCTAGCCATCACTGCCAACACGCACTCGAACACATACGTCGTAAAGGCCCCCATTTTGCCATCTTCACTGACGGGTCTAAGACTGACTCTGGGGCGGGCCTCGCTGCTGTGTCCTCTACTAAGCTCCTTCAGTTTTCTCTCCCGCCCCAAGCCTCTATCTTTACTGCTGAACTTTTAGCTATCCAATCCGCTATTGACATTATACGTGACACCCCTCAACAGCCCTTTATAATTTACAGTGACTCTCGTAGTGCCCTCGAAGCGCTCCGTGCTTATTCGTCCTCCCACGTAATAGTTTTAGCCATAAAACACGCTCTCCACGAGATGAGTCTACGTGGATTCCAGGTCCAGTTATGTTGGATTCCTGCTCACATCGGTGTCCGTGGCAATGAAGACGCCGATACTGCGGCTAAGAATGCTATTTTAATGATCCCTCGCCAGCCCCACCTTCCGTTAGGTGATTGGCTGTCCTTACTCAAGCCTTCTATTCTTTGCTCGTGGCAATTTCATTGGGATGCTCTACCCTGCAATAATAAACTCCGTCAATCAAACCTTCTGTCCGTCCTTGGCCCTCGTCTTCCAGGTCTCACAGGTGTGAGGAAGTTTTACTAACTAGACTTAGGATAGGCCATTCCCGGCTGACTCACAGTTATTTGATGTCCACTCCCCGCACTCCGCCCCCTACCTGCTCCTCCTGTCATTCCCCTCTAACTGTTCGCCACGTCTTTGACTGCTCAGATACTGCCCGTCTGCGTACGGTTTGTTTTGGTACTAAATCATTCACTGACCTTTTATCCGATTCTCCGTCATTTTCCTTCCCCCCTATCGTCCGTTTTTTGCGTCGCCTTAAACTCCTTTCAGTAATCTGATCCAATCCTTCGGGCCAGACCTATGAGAGTTCCGTATGGAGCTCAGTGGTCTGGTTAATCTGCTCTACATAACTAACTAACTAACCTGGGTTCACCATCACCGTATCACACAGGAATTCCAGAAGCTTGTCTATATAATCTGTAAAAATATAGAATTTCATATTAATCTGCCCTAGGCTATTGTATCGATACATTAATGGCTTGCTCCTAATATTCTATGGGATAAAAAAGTTAAGTATAAATCATGTATGCATAAACAGGGGCACAAGATTCAATTGCATATCTTGCACTTGTGCTTCAAGTGTATCCCGCAGTATTTAGAATTGTGTATGTATCGATTTGTTTATCAACAGTAAATTATAATTCATACAGAACAGAGGGAGCAAGAAGAGAGCCAGCATAATGCAATAAAAGACATACATACCATATGTTGGTCGAGTTTTTCTAGGCCGCACTGAATAATATATCTTCCCTTGTTAGCCTTTGGAAATCTGATATTATAGGCTGGGCTTCCATCTATGCTTGTTGCCTGGCACCTATCTGCATTTTCATTGAAATGCATCGCTGCCAGTTGAAGCCTGCGTTTCAGAAAGACATACATTTTATTAGGTAAATAGCCTATACAGTAGATAATAAAATTGCCCTTTCTACTTCCCCTGATTTCCAAGGACAGATGCTAGTGAGGGATTGTACACATTAAGTGACATTAGGAGTTTACTTTAAATTATTATGCTGTGGGGCTCGTCTTTTATCAAGGCCCTGTTGAGCCTCTGGTGGGTTGGTTATTTAGCCTGATACACTGGGGCTACTGCAGTCTATTACTCCATATTTGTAGATACAGTACAGTATATACATATACATAAAAGTTTAAAGAGCGCTTCATCCACAGAGAGCGTGGTAGTTTTAGTCTCTTTACTGTAGTACAGTACAATAAAGAGTTGCCACAACACAGCCCCATCATGTCATCACAGTGGCCGGTGTTGGTATAGCGCTAACAGTGTCTCGGCAAGAATCAACAAAGTCCCCCTGAAGCACTTGCACCTGGCAAAATTGCACCACACCAGCCTAAACCGTGCTATACTGTAAGGCAGTAACAAGAAATCACATTATGTTATTTACTAATTAACAGATGAAAGTAATTTCAAAGTAAATGAATTTGGGTAAGGTGTTACTGCTAAATAATAAGACAAACATGAAATTAACTTTGCTTACCTGCATATCATGCCCTTGTATGAAAAGGCCACATTCTTGGGAGCCAATTTCAGGATCAGGTTGTGAAATGCTTCAAGATTTGAAGTCTGATGTAAGGGGCTCAACTTTTGGATGTCCCTCAGAAGCCCTTTTCTTGAAACAACATCCTCCAATTTGTCACATACCTTGGAACCTGTAGAAGTAAAATATAAACATAATTTCATATTTTAACCAACCCATCAATCAACTTACCAATAAACCTAATTAATCATTTTCATAAATGAGAAAAGCATGAATAGGATTTTACAGGAATGTAAAAAGTCATGTTTTTGTCGCACTATAATACCAGTAATTTAGTCGATGGCATTACTAATTAAGACAAATTGCATGATCATGATTTGAAGCTACATATGAGAAAGAGCAAGGTTATGGTCTTCTAAAGAGGTACAGTCAGTGTGAGGCGATGTTGAGTGGACAGGTTATGTAAAATGTTAGCTTTTTTAATGATTTAAGTACTGTACAGTATTTGGCCAGTGTGATGGAGGAGGAAGTGTGGTAGAGGGTACAACAGGAAGAGGGTTGTATGAACACTGAAGCAGTGACAAGGAATAGAGTGGGGAGTATGGAAGTCATTGCATGAAAGTGTGGTAATCCCGATACTTGACGTACGGGAGTGAAGCATGACATTGTTGAAGTGATGTAAATCAAGAGTGAGAGGGGTGGAAATAAGAAACATTTGTGAATACCCCTTTGCAGATCAAGGCATCTGGCAATAGATAGATAGAAACATAAATACTTTGGTGGCAAATATACCCTCCTATTTTTTGATGAGCTTTGATAATGCTGTTAATCACTATGATTTCTTGCCAAACATTGCATATGGACTTAGCTCACTTAGGCAAACACTATATGAATTAAATAAGAATGGAATACTTACTTGGCTTTAGCCACAATCTGTCCTTCTTCGTCATTGGCTCATGCAGGCAAACATGCTCGCATGTCGCCTCCTAAAACAACTTCATTCTCACGTGACAAGTTGTGCAACAGCTCAAATTGTTGGCACGCCTTCCACTCCCAGTAGATAGTTGGTTGTAAAAAGTTGTGTGCATGCCTCTTGTAGGTGCTATAGTCAATGGAGCTGACTCTGTATGCTTTCAATACCTAAGTAATAAAATCTATATATTAATATATTTTACGTATGACCAGGATGAGCTTCGAACCCCGGTCTGTAAAATACAGTATCTATTTATCTATCTATTTACTCGGGCCCAATCCCCATTTTTGTTTGGGGTGGGGGGGGGAACCAAGAATAGGGACAACAGAAAACAATGCACACACACAAAGACAAAATACAAATTCACACACATCTAGGTCATCCAGGAGAAGACCCAGAGACCAGGGTCACCAAGGTCCCTCCAGCAATACTCCCTTGCAAACTGTGTAGTTAATAAAAAAAAAAAAAAAAAAAAAATTATAATTAGCAGTCATTTATCCACTATAAATGTAAAAATATTACCAGTACTGTATACCAATATGGTGCATATATAGTTGTGTCCAACCAAATACTGTAGTTTATGAGCCTAGGGACAGATATATTTTCACACAATACAGATCAAATTGTATGGTACATCACCTTTTTTTATTTGTGTGAAAGAAGAACCAGAGAAGCAGACTGCAGCAGAGAGGTGGATGTTGCCTGCTGGAATATTATTGATGAATGGCTGGCTGTGCCACGTCTTCTTGGAAAGGCACGTTTGACAGGTCTGCTTGATTGATAGGAATGTCCCAACTGTGTGACTGTCAATAACACAAGAAGATCCACACATCTGGCAGCTTCTGAAGAGGTTCAACAAGCAATCTTCATATACTATGAACTTAGATGCTTGATAAACTGGTACAGCTCGTCTGTAAGGAGAAAATTATGTTATATAGTCTGTAAAGATAATAATATTGTATCTTGCTTGGAGTTTCAGGTTCAGTAATCAGTAAATCGTGACAGACAATAGGTATAAATCTATAAAAATACAGCCACAGGCCATAGCGCGGTTAGTACAGCACTCGCCTGCAAACTGTGAGGTTGTTAGTTTGAGTCTCGTGCCAGCCAGTGTGTGTTATAGCCTAGGCAGATGCTAGTGCTGTTGGTATATGGCGCGCTCTAGCAATCTGTGCCAACTATTCACTGAAGTCCCTGATCATCAGGGCACCCACCCTAGCCCAGCTCTTGAGCAGGGAGTGCATGGTGGTAAACAAAAAGGCATTATGATATTGAGGTAAGGTAACACACTTACTCCTCAACAAGCTGTGTAGGCTATGGTAATAAGTGAAAGTGATTGGTTGTAATACAAGATTTTTATCAGATACTTACTGTGATGTCTCATCCACACTTATGTCAGATACATCAGGGAAATACAAGACATCTCTTGGATCATCTTCGTAAGAAATATTTTCTAGCTTGAATTTTTTAACGTCAAACGAGAGGTCTTCTATTCTTGATCTCTTCACTGGTGTGGACGCAAACATAGGGCCAGAGAGTTCATGGCAACAGGAAATTCCAACATCGTTCATGGGCTGAGTATCTGTGATAGAATTAAAGCAGCATTACTGACTTCACAGTTTAATTGTTATAGATGAATCACTTTTATTGTCAGGTACTTTCCCAGATTAGTTAGATAATAAGATATTTGTTATACTAAAACAGTTTGTAGAGCATCTTGGAATGGAGGGAGTCAATATATGGATGTGCCAGAGTGTCAGTAGAGCTGGCATCGGGGGATCTGGGACTTGGGAATCTTAGCCGAGGATCCCAAATGAGCATGGGTTTCTGGGTGGTTGTCCTGGGCGACCTAGATGTGTGTGAATTTGTGTTTTGTTTTGTGATGTGTTGTCCCTGTTCAGGCTCTGTCACCTTAAAAACAAAACAAGGGTAGGCTATGTACCAGAGTATATAGATAGATAGATAAATCAGAGGAAAAATGTACCACTACTAGCTGATACTTTTGTATTAGGCATTTAGAAGTGCAATAATACATACAAGTTTAAAGAGAATGTAGTTACAGTCTCACGTCCTAAATGGCGGCTTTCCAGGCGGCCCTGTCAAGGGCTGCCTCTGTTGTCAAGTTCTTTATTTTGAGATCAGACCGGAGTACCCGAGCCCACGTAATTCTAGTTCCACCCCTATGCGCAGCTCCCTCCACGTTCACAGTCTGACATTATTGTCATGAAATACCAATCATGACAATAATATGAAAAAAACAATTACATATCCTCATATTTATTTTGTCTTCTATGTGTATGAAAGAGACAAACGGCAAACCTGTCAATAACAAGTTTCTACTTCAAAGTATGGGAGAGCTTACTTGTTGAGTGGAAAAAAAGACTTAGAAAATTGGTTCACTCTTGGGTTAGAGTTGGTCAGCAGGCTACACCTTTCACGCTCATTGCTTTTTGTTGGTTCTCTTACAACTTCCATCATCACAGCAACATTTTCAATAGCCCACTGAACAACAGCCTACCAAAGGTCTTTTAAAAAAAAACACTGAGAAAAGATACAGCTATAGAAATAACGTACCTTGTGAAGTTTGAAGTTTTAAAAACATTAACACTACATAAATAGTATGGATCCCATTGTGTAGCAGCATCCTTGGTCCTTGGCTCTACATCCATTGCTTGTGGCACTTCTGGTTCTGCAGCTGGGACCTCCACGGCAGCATCCGAAATCTAATTTTAAGAAGTACCGTACGTACTATTATTGTTTTTGTGCATATGGTATTTACAGTATATATATATATATATATATATATATATATATATATATATATATATATTTACAGTATTTATCTACCAAGATTGGAAGCCAAAGCGTCACATTTTTCCTTTGCCCCTCAGCTTTTTCTTCATAATTGCCGAGGGGCACAGGGCCCTGGGTGGGGCTTTGGTTTCCCGGGCGTTTTCGCAACCTCCTCAACACCCCGCCATGGAGTGTCTTCGGTCACCCAAGCTTTATTGTGGTCGGCAGGGAGGGTTCTGTGGGGACGCTCGGTTATGGCCTTAGCCTGGCTCGGGGCATTGGGGCTGTTCGGTCAGGCAGCTTGAGGAACAACAACAACAGTATATAATTTTATACTTCATTGGTTTCTGATTTGTACATGATTTCACTAGGACAGGAAATTAATGGAATGGGTCCTCAATCTGTCCACAAACCAAAAAAAGAGATGAATGGATGGAATATAGATTATATCTCTGAAAGGGAGACATATAAGCTATCAAAATAATAAAATTACTAATGAGAGGTTTCCCATTGACAGATTGCTTGAATAATACCATGATAACCTGGATCTGGAAGATACTTATTTTTATACCACGATTTTCCCCGGTGTTTATATATTTTTATCTCATTCATTTGCATCAATATATAGTGTTTGTCATTAACTAGAAATCTCTGAAAAAACTATTTTCAACACATTTCTAGGCTATCGATGTTGAGACACGCCCCCCGATAGCGGGGAGGGCTATGATTTGAAAAGACATTAGCCTAACCTAACAACCTTACCTAACCTATCCTAGTATTATGATAATTATGGGTGGGTGCTGCTGCCCCCACATCCCCTCTGGATGGGTACTAGGCCTACTCCCTTAGTAACAAATTAAATAAATTGGTTGTCGATAATACGAAGGCGAAAGAAAAGTCGATGAAGTCTACGGTGTTTACTCTGCAATATTCAACTTTGATTGTATGTTGATCACTGGAAAGGGTTATTTTAAACGACACTAGTGCAGCGTTATGAGAAACAATTTATTAGGGAAAATAGGCACCAATAGATTCGCCATATTTGTCTCCATATAGTCCGCATGGAGGATTTTCGTTATCGACAAATCGAAAAAATACCCACTTCACAGATAAATACAGTAGGCCCTACACCAATAATCTAAGTCAAAAATGTAAAACAGCGGGGGTGTGGGGGAGGTAGCCCCCACCCATAATACTAGGATAGGTTAGGCCGAAGAATATAATTAATCATATGCAACTTATGCTACACCATAGGCTAGCCTAACGAATGTAAATAGCCTATGTGACCCCCGTGATAAATATTTACCTATGGTCCAGTTAAAATATCCTCAAGTAGGCCTAACCTGTTAAAAACTCTTCAGGGGACTGGTTAGAACTTGTAGGATGTTTAATTGAAGTGCGGAAATCAGTATTTACTGAGAAATAACAGGATATTTTAACGGGAACATAGGTAAATATTTACCTTTAATAATACTAAATAGGCCTAGCCCTATTGCTACAAAATCACACAACTTTGAAAAGTTCAATGCACCCAGAAATATATTAGGCTAGGCCTATAGCCTAAGAGCCTAGAAATAGGAGTGGTTAGCCCACTTTGGCAAGAGTTGTGTTATCGGGATTATCACCTACCTCTGACTGGGTATATCCTAGTGTTTACTATAGGCTATACCCCTTTGAAAGGACATTAGCCTAACCTAAACCTTACCTGACCTGCATGCATGTAACTTACTATTTGTTCTGAAAGTGTCCTGGCATTTGGTGGTGTCTGCTGTGAAGCAGGAGATGGCACTTGGACTGCAATGTGGCTGCATGTTGTTTCAGGATATACGGTAGGAATTGCATTTGATTTTAAACGAAGTGAATTGGAAAATCCCATTGAAAACTTCATGAAATTTATAAAATTATGCTGTTTCAAAATGTTTACTACATAAGTAGTTATGTTTGGAGTTTATCTCCCTTATCCCAATTCGGTTTACATATTCAACCCATTTAAAACGGTTCTGTTGATCTCTTGGAAATGGAAATCTACTGTTGCCAGTTTTCAAACAACTAAATAAGCAATGGTTCACCATTATTGAACCATGTGAAAATTCCGTTCAGTGGATTCTCGCCACCTCCTGAGGCTCCTCACCAGTTTGTAACCACGACGCTAGCGCCGATATAAGGGCCAGTTAAAAAACAGAGGTTCGTACTTCAGTGACGTCATCATCCCCCCCCCCCCCCGAAATTGAAATATCTTTTATGGATTTGTTTGCTATTTTAGAGTGAAATATATAAAACACCAAGTAACCAGTGCATCATTACCCATATTAAACTTGCCTTTAACCCGTACAGCCCCAGCGACACGCCTGACGCGTCGGCGATGTATGTAACGCACAGCCCCAGAGACATGCCTGGCGCGTCACCCTAATTGCGCCGACCGTAACCTCAGGTGTAGCCACTCAAGAGGGCTCAGATTTGTATGGGAACTGTGTACGTATCCCACGCAACCGTGCCGATGATTGAAAACTCTCAAAGTCCACGTGCGTGCGCGCAAGCGCGCAATAACCTGTTTTTTTGGGGTAATTGCCTTCAATTTTTTACTCTTGTAAAATACGTTTTCGGGGGCTCTGTAGGACCATTCTTTAAGCTTTTTGAGCGGTTTTTCGTGGTTTTCCTTCATTCCTAACCCATTCGCTATTGTTTCTGGAATAAAACAATTTTTTGAAAACCGGCCGGGTTCTGGTGAACAAACATTACAAAACTAGCCGGGGCTGGACGGGTTAAGAGTGATCAAAACGAAATGTGAAATTTCATGAGCTATGCTCTTTAACACGTTCAGCCCATTAGGTTGACGATGTTAGGACCTTTCACCCCTTTTATTTGTCAATATTATGATTTTTCATGTCATTTAGGTGTCAATTTGTTTTTTACCTAGAAAACGATAGCAAGCCTGTAATTAATGAAGAATGAAATTTTTCTTCCAAAAAATGTACAAATATATTTAGAAGGGAGATCCTAGTTTGTTTTCATTTTTATTTGTTTAAGTTTGATGGAGGTCTAGAGAGGAAACCAGAAACATAGTAACTATGTGGACAAATCTACCAGAAAATTAACCATCACCCTTTAATGAATATTAACAAACATTACACTTCCATCTGTAAGCATCCCCTGGTTCCAAACTTAAGATTTTGTTTCGCGCTCACTCTGGAAGATGCCACATTTCCTCTTCCATCCATTCTTTTGACATTTCCGTTATTCTTTGGAGATATCCGCCTGAGACCGTCACCTCAAATCTCGGGGATGTTTTCGAGCATATCTCGGTATTTATCAGAACTTTTTCTGTTCTGTCATCCTCCCTTCCTTTTTTTCTTTATTAGTTCCTCTCTTCCATTTTCCGTTTGTTTCTATTCTTTCTATTTCTTCCTTATCTCTTTATTCTCAGACACAAACTTAACTATTTTAATTTTCCTTCCAGTCAGCTATACATCTGTTCCTCCTTGAAAATGTATATAGAGAGAGAGAGAGAGAGAGAGAGAGAGAGAGAGAGAGAGAGAGAGAGAGAGAGAGAGAGAGAGAGAGAGAGAGAGAGAGAGAGAGAGAGTCGGCAATATATTTCTTTCTCCTTGCTGGCCGGAAGGGTCGTAGGTTATTGTAAATGGGTTCCTCTGCCACTGTTGGTGGCAGAGTTTGTGGGGGTCTTGTTTTAAATAGTTTTTTTTTTTGGAAATAGTGGGAGATTGATGAATGAACTGATAGATGGAGAGATAGAGATAAATTGGATAGATAAATAGATAGCGATATAGTTAGATAACACAATATATTGATCGTATATCTCAAGCCATCCAACTAGTCTACAGTATATCTACTATACTTGTTTTTTTTTTCTTTCAAACTAATGGTAAATTGAATCTCATAACAACTGATTTTTCAATACTTAATGGATAAATATGAATCTACTACTGTATGTGTGTGAGTCGTATTAATGCCAAGTTTTCACAATTGACAACACATTTCACTATTAAATCAACATAATAGCCGAGTAACCACGATGGTAACATGGCAATTTACCCTCAGCTGAAAACAAATAGACTATTGTCATCTATCCACTACACAACATTTTATGCATGCAACCAAACTGGGTCCATTCCACATTTATCTGTCTAGTCAGACTCAATTCACTAATCATCATTCTATCTACCCATTCATCCATAATTCTAAAGTCAATCCACCAAACACTCAAATGGATGCAAACTCGATCCATCCAGCCTGTATATACCCAATCACATAGAGGTAAAACGGAGAGTATATGAAGGAAGGACAATTGTTGGCGTAATGTGAAGTATGTGGAAAATGAGAAATCTGGGAATGAAAGTTAAAAGTGCAATATATCAAGGAATTGTTGTGCCAACAGTGATGTATGGGGCAGAGACATGGGCTCTGAAGGCAAAGGAAAGAAGAAAGCTGGATGTGATGGAGATGAGCTGCTTGAAGAGTAGGCCCCTATGTGTGGAGTTACTCTTAGAGACAGATTGAGGAATGAAAAGATACATAGGAGAGTGGGGCAGCAGTAACCTTTGTCAGCCAGAGTGGACAGAAGGGTGCTGAGCTGATATGGTCTACTTGAACGAATGGAAGTGAAAGACTTACAAATAGAATATGTGAGTCAGATACAAGAGGAGATAGAGGGGTAGGAAGACCCCCATTGAGATGGAGAGACTGTATAGGATGGACAAGCTTTGGATGATAGAGGAATGACTATAGATCAGGCAAGGGAAGTGGTAATATACAGGAATGAATGGAGAATGCTTGTGAATAGATGAGTGAAAACGATGGCATTTGGGAGAAGAGGTCTGGCGCCAGTTGGACTAGATAATAGTCCGTCAGGCGCCTGGCCCGGTGAGCTGGTACATATGAAGGGTGCACCTGGAAGTGTGGTGGGCTTGCTTGTGGTTTTGGCTCGCTGCATGTCTACCTGCTGATACCGGAATTTCTCAGGATGGTTGGGGGCCGGGGGAGTGCTGGAGTAGCCTTGGTGATCCCTTGTCTCCGGGTCTTCTCCTGGGTGACCAAGATGTGTATGATTTTGTGTTTTGTTTTTATGCGTTCATTGTTTTTCTGTTGTGCCCCTGTTCGAGCTCTGTCTCGAGTCGGCCACCCCCAGAAAATAAATAATAATAAAATAAAACATATATAGAATAAATTAGTAAATAGAATACAAACTTTATATTTACCCTCGTTCTCTATATTCATCCAAAAATAATCTCTCCATGTACCCTCCATCACCCAAACAGCTATGACCCAAGTGAGAACCAGAACTCTGTGTAATGTACAAAGAGTACAAAGGAAGTACAAAGGAAATCAAGCAACAACAGGTCTAGTGACCCTTCTAGGCTGCTTGTCCTCCAAAACACTGAGGATCAAGTGTCCAAACAGTGGTTTAGAGTGGGTAATGGAACATTGGAAAGGGAACTACTGCCCTGCCACTAACGTGGCAGGACTAGGAAGTTAGTAGGGGACATATGGGTTAGTAACTGAGGGGAGGATAAAATAAAGTTATTCATTTACAAACGCAGTCAGACGCGGGTTTGATGCGAGATATTTGTCTAGGCGGAATTTAAATGAATCAACGGTGCTGCAGTCTATAACGTCTCGGGGAAGCCCATTCCACAAGTTGACAACTCGATTGAAGAAGAAATTCTTAGATTCGTGTGAGTTAAAAGATTTACCAATAATTTTACAACCGTTTCCCCGCGTGTAATTAGATTGGTCGATAGTGAAGTACTTACTACAGTTCATATTGTCGATGCCTTTGATGATTTTGAACACTTGAATTAAGTCACCTCTTAATCTGCGCTGGGTTAAAGGAAATAGATTTAATTCTCTAAGACGCTCTTCGTATGGTTTGTTCTTTAGGCTAGGTATCATTTTGGTAAGTCTACGTTGAACTCGTTCTAGCTTGTTTATGTCTTTTTGGTAATAAGGGCACCAGCATTGAACGCAGTATTCCAGAAGAGGGCGGACTAAGGAATTGTAAAGGGTTAGGATTACGTCTTTGGATTTATGCTCAAATGATCTGCCTATAAAGCCAATTATTTTGTTTGCCTTCTTAACAACTTCTGAACATTGTTGACTCGGTTTTAGGTTACTCGATATTGTTACTCCCAGATCGGTTTCTCTGTTTACATTCTTAAGCTGAGTGCCATTCATCGAATAGTTTGCTTTCTCATTTAGGTATCCGATATGTAGTACTTTACATTTATCCGCATTGAAACTCATTTGCCAAATTTGGGCCCAATGTGACAATTTATCTAGATTGTGTTGCATATCGTCAACTTGATCTTTTGAGAGTACGCTATTTGCAATTTTTGTATCGTCAGCAAATTTTGAGATTGTACAGGTGAGACCCTCATCTATGTCGTTGATGTAAATTAGAAAGAGAATTGGTCCTAGTACCGATCCCTGGGGTACCCCGCTACTTACATTGGTCCATTTAGATGCCTTACCGTTTATGACTACTCTTTGCTTTCTGTCGCTGAGCCAATTTTCTATCCATTTCAACACACCGTCTTGTATTCCATGCGCTTTTAGTTTTAGCAGTAAACGTTTGTGGGGAACTTTGTCAAAGGCCTTTTGTAAATCAAGGTATATAATATCTACAGCTTTACTCTCATCGTAGAGGTTGAGGATATCGTGGAAGAAGTCTAAGAGGTTTGTTAAACAGGAACGTTTTTTACGAAAGCCGTGTTGAGTATCTTTAAGTATGTTATTTTCCTCTAAGTGATTTACGAGTCTGTCTCTTATGACCGTTTCTAGCATTTTACATACAACTGAGGTTAAGCTAATTGGACGATAGTTACTGGGTAGGGATTTGCTGCCTTTTTTGAATATCGGTGTTACGTTGGCTATCTTCCACTGATCAGGCATAGTTCCAGACTGCAAGGATTTATTGAATAGTAATGTCAGTGGTTTGGAGAGCTCATCCTTAGCCTCCTTTAGAACTCTAGGCGAGATTGTATCAGGTCCAGGCGTTTTATTTACCTTGAGTTTATCTAAACAATTCAATACTTCTCTCTCTGTAACGGTGATATTGCTTAGAACATCTGAATTATCAATCTGAATCGGCGATGGTATAGGGATATCACTGAGGTCTTCTGTTGTAAAAACTGATGCAAAGAAGGTATTGAGGGCATTACTCATTTGTACTTCGTCTTTGGTGTATTCTCCATTTTCATCGACTAACGGTCCAACAGTTGAAGTAACTACTTTTTCTTTCTGATATAACTATAGAATTCTTTCGGGTTTGTTTTACTTTGATTCGCAATATGTAACTCTAGGGTCTTTTTACTTTGCTTAATTCACTTTTTGGCTTTGCGTCGTAGCTCTACAAATTTCACCCGTTCTTCGTCATTTTGTGAGGATTTTAATCTATCATTAGCACATTTTTTAGCAAGCAGGCAGTTTGAAATATCTTTATTCCACCATTTGGGCTTATTATTATGGCCTGGACGCCGTATTTTCGATGGTATGCAGTCTTGCACTGCTTTTAGGTAAGTGGTTTCGAATAACTTCCAAGATGTATTTAGGTCGTTATTGTTAATTAAAAAGCTCCAGTCAGTTTCTTTAAACATAGCTCTAAGTTTATGAAAGTTTGCTTTCTTGAAATTAGGGACTTTTTCGATGCTACTATTTGGTTCGTTACTAGTAAACTTTAAAGTGAAAGTTATCGTACGATGGTCGCTGTTACTGAATTCATCACCAACATTCAAATTCTCTATTAATTCTTCTTTTGTTGCAAGTACAATGTCAAGAACGTTATTACCACGGGTCGTTGTTCGAACAAATTGATAAAGCGAAACTCTCTTGCAAGTTCGTATACAAGTCATGTCCGGAGTGTGAAGTAAGAGTATCGCCCCACTTGGTCACAGGTAAATTAAAGTCGCCAAAAAATACGGTATCTTGTGAGTTACTTACATCTGCAATTTGTTCATAAATTTCTTCGGTCAGTTTGCACTGAGTGAGCTGGAGGTCTGTATATTAATGCAAGTATTATTTTTGTACCTTTATTATTCTTTATTAGCACAAAAGATGTGTCGACGTTCACAATTTGAGGTTTTGACAAGAGGGTCGGGTTAAGACTTTCTTTGATATAAAATAAAACGCCACCTCCATTTTTATTTATTCGGCTTTTCTCAAACATTACATAACCGGGAAGTGAATACTCTGCTAAAAAGTCTCTATCTACTGTATTGAGCCAAGATTCTGTTATACCAATCACATCATAATTTTCAGTAAACACTAGTTCCTCTAAATCTGAAAATTTATTGCGTATGCTACGATCGTTTGCATAGAAAACCTTTAAAGTTGCGGTTTTAGAACTCGCAGAACGTTCTTTAATCAAATTTTTGGTTCTGATCGGATCTACATTTACATTCATGGCTGACATCGGTCCTCGGTCGTTATCCCTGGCGGTTTTGAATTTGGGTCGTGTTGGTGGAGCTTTATCCAAATTCGCGGTTCTTGACAGATTAGCATTTAATTCCTTCGCAGGTTGCCGCCCTCGCTGTCTTCGGTCCTCCTTCCTGGTTGTCCTGTGCTGAGTCGATTTCTTCTCCGAAAATCCTTCACCGCATCGTTGAAAAGACGCCCAAAACGTGCTGCTCCCACCTGGTTCAGATGAACTCCATCGTCCGAAAACAAATAGTCATCGTAGTAGAAATTGTCCCAGGTGTCGATGAATCCCACGTTTTCCTTCCTGCAGAGGTTTGCTAGACAACAATTTGTGCTGGTGGCTATGTTGTAAAATCGGCTCTCTACAACAAGCCGGGGGACGATTCCTGAGACGATGATCCTTGATGACTTCTCCTTAACCCTTATTTAGCGGCGAGCAACATAAGTCGAGTTAAATAAAGCTGGACTATGTGGCGGCGCTCGACATAACTCGAGTGGCAATTTCAGCACGTAATGTGGCTGAGAGAGAGAGACAAGTGGTGGCAGGAGACTAGCGAGCGTATGACTGCTCCAGACCACCGCGGCGAACCTACTGACACAAATCTCAGCTCCCTCCTCCCTCTCTCACTCGCTACATACTCAATTATGTACTGAAAGTACCGAATTACCTGCTTTTTGCACTCGCGTTGCACGGTTATTGCAAGAAAACTATCCATCATACAAGGATCGTTATGGTGTCATTCGAAAGCTCTGTTTATGCCCTTTCAGGGATAGGTACTTGTTTTACGTTCTGGGTCTTCTTTAGGCATGAAAATGATCACGTAAACAGCCCTATTTTGGCTAAAAACACCCCGCTGTGCGGTACACATAAATAAACCGCATAGGCCGCTCGTAAGGTGTTAAACGACTTGATCAGCTGCTGGTACTTTAAAAGCAAATCTTCCGACCGGGTTCGCTGTACATCGTTGGATCCAACGTGGATGACGTACATTGTATTAGCAGGGGCCAGCTTAGATACTTCGTCAACTGCAGCAACTACATCGTCCACACCACCACCAGGGATACAAAAACGCTTCCTGGTCTTAGGTGCTCTGGCGCAAAACTCTGTGAGCTGACCACAGCTCACTGTGTTAGAAGTGAACCTGTTTGATCTTGTTGTTGTTTGTTGTTTGTGTTCTGCCTGGTCACTGTGGTATAGGTAACTGATGGATAATGCCTAGTAGGGTTGTGCTGGATTGAAAACTATCTATCTAGTTTTTCTTTATCCGCCAACTGTTTTGATATCGTAATGGTTAGTGCGCGGAATTTCGGTGTACGTATCCTAGGTTCGAATCCTTGGAGTACCATATTAATTAATGAGTATAATTGATTACATTAAATAGGTATATGTGTAAGGTAATTGGTGGGTTGGGTAAAATAGGAATATTGATTTGCTTTATCTATTAAATTTCTGTCTATATAACCAACGAGCCTTTCTTCATCCAGCTTTTTCTATTCCAAAAAATGTAACTGTGATTTTATATCCATCTCTCTATCAATCCATCCACATTCTATCCATCCATCCTCCTGAACCCACATACCCAGGCCCCCAATGTCTACATTATACTAGTAAAGACACTGAATTGTTAAACATATGAAGCAATAATAGCATGCAATGATGCCAAATCCTAAAGCAATTGTATATGTTACGAAACGAACAATAAATATTTACATAACTTTCACTGAAGAGACAGTAATACAGTTGTAATATAATTTAACTCATTACAGTATCATAATTATAATGCAACAATGACCGTAGTAAGAGGGGACTAATATGTTGGCATTAAGAGGAATAAATGACACCACTTTACATGCAGGATAAACTTGTATACTGTATATGTTGAAATTAAAATGTATTACCCGATAAGTTTCACCATTAACCCATTCAGTACCGGTGGCATATTTGTAATTGTAATTCAGCATAATTAGACGATTTTATTCATGTAAGAATGAAGTTTACCAATTATAAGGCTACAGACTATATCAATCATTTTAACTACTACATATCCTTCCTTAGCTTCATAAACTCGTCTAAAGATAGCTGACCTATAATAGAAAGGACAGCATGGTACTTTAAGGGTTAACATGACGTCCTGAATGGTATGTTAACAATATAGAGAATAACTACAAATCACTCAATTTATAGACATTTTTTGTAGTGGATACCAGACTCGGTCAACATTTGTAAGTATTAATTCTTTACAGACAATATGAAATCTAGTGTCACGTCGTGTTCGCATTATTAGACTTTATTCTTTAAATTTAGAATCATAATATAATTATTATCACATTTTCCGTACACTTTACACTTGGCTGTGGTGTATTATTTACTGGTATTACATGTTCACATTTGCACTATTTTCCTTATTTCCAAATTAAGATATTAAATTTTGCAATTACTCGCTTAGGCGTACCTATCTAGTGCATCGAAATGAGACAGGTGACGCCGTATTTAATATTGTCTCCTTTAATATGTACATTTATCTCTCTCTCTCTCTCTCTCTCTCTCTCTCTCTCTCTCTCTCTCTCTCTCCCCACCATTTATTTTGTTGTTGTTCCATGTCTTCTGCATCCTGGAGTTTGTGTCATAATGAAACAGGTAAAGTCGCCAGTCGACACGCACATTATCATTTACATAACTGCGGTTTATGGGAGTGACAACCATAACAACAACAACAACAACAACAACAACATGAATTGTGCTGGGTATAAAGGAAGGGTTAAAAGAGAGAGAGAGAGAGAGAGAGAGAGAGAGAGAGAGAGAGAGAGAGAGAGAGAGAGAGAGAGAGAGAGAGAGAGGGAGGTTGCAAATATACGGAGATATTTCTTTCTGCATGTATAATCATCTAAGCTTATTGTACATACGAATTCAGCATAAAATCACATTATGCACATGAATTCCACCTCATCTAACATATTGCATCATATTGTCGTCATGTTAAGTTGGTTATGTTATAAAATAAAAGTTGCCGAAAACTTGGCCGTGTTACTTTGACCAGACTTAATGATATGTACTGCGCTAATTTCCGACCATTATCACATTTTGTCAATCTGAAATGTTCGGTCTGCTAATAATAACGCTTTAGGGTTTTTGCAACACCTCGTGTAATTGTTCCAACGATTTTAATATTTTATCTAGTCACGGATTGAACAGAAACAATTGCTTTTTTGTTTGCTAAACTGATAATGATATTACAAGAAAAGGTCTTTCATTAATAGCACGCAGCGACCTTTTATTTCTACTTTGTTATGCTAATCATAGATTATATTAGCTTGAATTAGTTAGTCTAATGTGTCCAGGCCATTTCAATTTATCCAAGAACATTTATAAAATTATGATACCGGCAACTAGATCACCAATATTTCTGAAGCATTAGCACCATCAATGGCCAATACGTATTATTTTTAACATCTTTCTTAACACCAATTACATCCCAAATTAAATTAATGAAAGCATGTGATTCTTCCAGGATTTGAACCTAGGATATCACACACAGAACTTACACGCTCTAACCATTACACCATCAAGACAGTTATAAGTGATTGATATCCATTTATCGTACATTGGGAATGCGCTGTCATTCTCTACACTAGATTGTATAACTTAGATACTTAGATGCCCCTCAACTTTCTCTTCATAATTGCTGAGGGGCACAGGGCCCTGGGTGGGGCTTTGGTTTCCCGGGCGTTTCCGCACCCTCCTCAGCTCCCCGCCATGGAGTGGCTTCGGTCACCCAGGCTTTATTGTGGTAGGCAGGGAGGGTTCTGAGGGGGCGCTCGGTTATGGCCTTGGTCTTGCTTGGGGCCTTGGGGCTGTTCGGCCAGGCAGCCTGGGGAACAGCAACAACAACAACTTAGATACCAACCCTATCCTGCTCAGGCTATTTGGCCCTTTATGGGTACCGCACGCATGCAGTAGTAGAAATACATGAAGTATTGAGGGATAAGCCTTTACAACGGCACCTCGTATCCACATTCTACTTTTCTTATTTTTCTGAAGCGTGTAGAGAGGGGAGAAGGGGTGCTGGAGAGAGAGAAAGCAGTTGGAGTGGCTTTGTTATGTGTGTTTAGTCTGTATACGTCGTCAGGATGTCCCCTGACTGGGTGCGAACATGTGAAACATGCTAGGACGTACTACCACACCCACTAAATGTCCACCGTGGCAGGTATTCGATCCCGGGTCTTGCAGATTCACACGTGAGCGTGCTCACCACTCGACCACCACAGCTCTCGTAAATACGTTTTTGTATAGATATTTCCCGCTCAAACGTCGATAGGCGGGACTTCGATCGACAATACATCAGTGTGCCTTGTCTGACGATGATGAGAGGGTGTGAGCCGCCGCTCTCTCTCCTCCCCTTTCCTGTACCAGCCTGTGCGGTCACCAAGTGGGGGCCACATTCCTTTCGTATCAATGTTTTGCTTAGTCCCAGAATTCTGCCTTGTGGTCATCCAAGACCCTCATCCATCTCCTCCACGGCCCTGCAACCAAATTAATCCAGCTTATGTATTATATGAGCCTCACTTTTGTTGACCCTTTTTTTCCACTACTTTTTTGGTGTTCACCCTTAGATTAAAGGCTAATATTTACAGTAGTGTAATTTTCTTCTAACATGCTATTGAGCATTGATTGTAGTTTCTATTGGTAACAAGACATTTAAAATACAACCAGTAGTTTTCGGGTGAAAGCCATTTAAAGTGCCAGTACCAGACTGTTCCGGAACATTACTTGAGCAGGGTTAATAGATGAGTGGGTTGTGTAATCGTCACTGTATAACATACAGTGACGATTACTCCCCTACCCTCATGATATTATCATGGGGTTCCTATAACTCTAGGGAAAGGCATGCAGAAGTAAGACAAAGATGGGTGTACAAGTCTTATGGTTTATATTTTGCAATTTACAATCAGTGAGTGACATAGTTTATTATGTGGTTTTATTCAAAACATTAAACATATAGACATCATTGACTATATCGATCGACGTATACTTACTTGGAGCTAGGAGTTTATTAAAGTTCATTGTTCAGTTGAAATAGGTCATCTTGCAACTGTAATGCTAATACCATTGTAATAAAACTGTATATCTACTACAGATCCTTCATATGCTATATACAATCACCTATACAGTATATAGCTAGAATAAAATAGAAAGGACGTCACACATACTGAACGAGAAGTAATTGATCTTAAAATCGTTCCAACATTAATTGTATAATGGACATTGTATACAGTATATTATATGTTCAACCAATAGTTTACTAGTCCAAGTTTCGGTAATTAAATGACGTATTTTGTAGGTACCAATAACATTGTGCTAGTTCGTCTCTGAATGATCGTAAGTAATGATTTAGAGGACTTTTTGAGTGAGTCCTAAAAACGTGTAAAGTGTATGTAGTATGTTAGTATTAACATAACGTCACTATTAACTTTTACCATACGTCTTCCACACAAATGTTTCTTACGTGTTATTTTAGTACTGAGAAGACGTCTCATGTTACCGACTATTCACGTTTACCTTACGTGTCTTTTTTATGGTTTATAATTAGTATAATCTCTATTTTGTTACGTATCTTGATCCTCAAGTGGTTAACTTGATGAATCTAGATAGCACAGAGATATATATGTTAAGGTATCAGTCAGCTGAAGGCAAAACGAAAGTAAAATTATTTCCTGTTGTTGCTTCCTTTCCTTTTGGATCTTAGGACTTGGTATCCTTTATTGACTGATACTCTTTAACACCTAACGAGCGGCCTAGGCGGTAAATAATATGTAGCCACCAGCGGGGTGTTTTTACCCAAAATAGGGTTGTTTACGTGATCATTTTCATGCCTAAATAAGACCCAGAGCGTAAAACAAGTATCTATCCCTGAAAGGGCATAAACAGAGCTTTCCAATGACACCCCAACGATCCTTGTACGAATGCTAGTTTTCTTGCAACAATCGCGCAACACGAGTGCAAAAACCATGTAATTCGGTACTTTCCCTAAACAATTCACTGTGTAGCGAGTGTGAGAGGTGGAGGAGGGTGGGATTCATGTCAGTTGGTCCACCGCGGTGGTCTGGAGCAGTCATACGCTCGCTACTCTCCTGCCACCACTTGTCTCTCTCTCACAGCAACATTACGTGCTGAAAATGGCACACGACTTATGTTGTGAGCTGCCACATAGTCCAAATTTCTTTCACTCAACTTAAGTTGCGCGCCGCCAGTTAAGGGTTACTTATGGAAAAATACTGAAACTAATTAAAGTCATGTAGTATTTATAAAAAAATATTATTTAACCGAAGCTTAGTAGGCTATGGTTATGAACCGAATAAGTTAGCCTATATCTAAAGAAGGACTATTAATTATATATCAAGTCTTGAAAGATAAATATTAAGGTAAGCATATTTCTGTCTCTTACCCTTTTTGAAATGAATAGATAGTTTTCTTATATCATGTCCTTTTATTTATATTTAATGTAGTTATTATTCTTGGTTCTTGTCTTACGTTTATAGTATTATATTATTATTATCAGGATTAATATCAAAGTCACATAAAAAGTTAGATATATATTTAATAATTAGATAAATGTATTTCTTAACCACGTAACATTGAGGTTTGATTATGAGTAAATTAAGTTACAGGATCGCTTCATAGATTCGATTCAGGTCTCACTCAAATAATATGTAAAGCAAAAATAATATTTTGAAGCTAAAATAATTTTCTTCAGCTTAGAAAATCACTAGAAGTAACATTAAAACAGCCATGTTAGTCTAAGGCGATATTACTAATATGAGACAATAGTATCACCGTTCTTGTTCTTACCAGCAATGTAAGCTTAATTAAAAGATAATGAAAGAACTCGTAAGTCTTAATATAAAACAATAGTATTACTTTTATCATAACCCAATTACTTGAAGAGTTGCTTTAGTCCACAAGTCAGTCAACTAAAATAGTTAAGTACATAATAGTAGCGTTAACGTTAATTCCCAATCACATATCTCACTAACCAACATAACATAAGTGTTTACACCGAACACACTTAACACACTTATATAATCTGACTGACAGTCACAATCCCATTATAATACTTCACCCCGTCTTCCTCCAGCTGCAAGTTCACCTTCCCAACTCCAAATGAGACTGATTTGAATGCCCACTACTCGGGTCTTATATACTATGCAATGATGGTGTAGGAACGAATCAGGAGGCGGGGGATGGTGCGCGCACAAATAACAGCTCCTCTAGTTGCGTAAGAGGTGCGTGGTCCAATGGCGTCGATTGGCGTCGATCATCGTCATAGCGTCGGGTCATCGAAGTAGTTTGCAGGGTCCCCATATGACGCACGCAGGTGTGAAGGCTTGTTTGCTGGTATGCAGACGAGCTGGTTTCCCACTCGCTGGTTCGCTCGCTGGTCTGCTTCACCGCCTTGGTAATTCGGCACTCCTTCAACTCTTAATTCCATCTAATAAATAAACATACAGGGCTCCGTATGTCAGACCTCCCCCCTAGAAAAGAGTTTAAGGAGTAGAGTACATAATATTAAACATAATACATAAATAGATTCACCACCAGATTGGCAACACCAAGATTATAATGAGAATATAATAAGGATATATCCTCACCCAAAGTAGGCAACGTCTCCAGGTACCACATCAGAACATAGCCGGAACGTAGCTGGAGCGTTATTCGAACTGCAAGGCATCCCACAGCTGAAGGCTTGAAAGCGCACTACTAAAGCATGATATTTACCTCGCTACAAGAGAGAGCTAATTGCCAGAATCCTCTCATTAAGTTAATCTTACTGCTGTATGAGGCCAACCTGGTAAATGCAATCTTTAATAGATACGTGATAGGCAATCGGCTAGCACGTTCTGGACCCCCTTAATATGTTTAACATCCAGGGAGTATTCCTGCAGCAACAAACTCCACCTCATCCAGCACCACTTTCATGCATATACTTCTTAACTCCATCCTTTCACCTCTCTCTCGTACACTCTCTTAGTCATTCTCTCGCATCCCATACATTTCACATGGCCAAACCATCTCAATGTGTTCCTTTTCACACTTTTCAGCACATCTACATCAACACAATACCGCTCTCGTACTTCCTCATTCGTCTGTCCATTCCTCCATTTAACTCTGCACGCACTTCTCAAGTAACTCATTTCTCACTCTTGTTTGCTGGAGTTGCATTCCTTACATTCAACAATTCGCTGAAGTACTCCCTCCATCTCTAGACTCTCTCCTGCTTCTCAGCTAACACACTCCAATATTTGTCTTTCATTCTTATTACTTCCCTTGCTACCCTCCCTAACTTTATTGGAATTATGCTTTTTTCATTTTTTATTCTTTATATAGATTATTATTATTATAGTCTACTGTACTTGCATAACCTATCCTATTTTGTTTTCTATGTATGATTTTTTATTTTTATAAATTACAAATGTAGATATAATCTTACAATAAAGACAGCTGTTACAGTGCAAATTCTGTGTTTTACTGGTAACCGTAAATAATGACTAAAAAAACTTCAAACTCACTTCACATAAATGGCCTGAAATTATGTGTTTTACTGGTAACTGTAAATAATGACTAAAAAAAGTAAATCGTCACTTCACATAAATGGCATGTCACATTCCACACAAGTTGCAGGTAGATGAGTGGTGAAGACCATGGTGAAGAGTTCGTGTTCTTTTTTTTTGGGGGGCCCCCCCCCCACCCCCCCAAAAAAAAAGGTGTGCCCTTTGACCCCGCACGACCCTCAGATTTCTTAGTTGAAGCGAGACTGAAACTTGGCAACAGCCTCATGCAGATGGGGTCGAGGGAATGTAGCACACAGAGCGCCAGGCTTTGCAACCTCCCCAAGTAGATCCTGATATACACCTGGGTTCACAATTCTCCTCAACTCTCTTGACTTTCACATTGCTGTTTCGCCACCTGTTGTCTCCCCTTCCCTCCCATGGGTTATCTCTCTCCCAAATGTTTGCACACACCTCTCCTTCCTCTCTAAGAGATATCCTTTTGTCCCTAGCCATCACTGCCAACACACACTCGAACACATACGTCGTAAAGGCCCCCATTTTGCCATCTTCACTGACGGGTCTAAGACTGACTCTGGGGCGGGCCTCGCTGCTGTGTCCTCTACTAAGCTCCTTCAGTTTTCTCTCCCGCCCCAAGCCTCTATCTTTACTGCTGAACTTTTAGCTATCCAATCCGCTATTGACATTATACGTGACACCCCTCAACAGCCCTTTATAATTTACAGTGACTCTCGTAGTGCCCTCGAAGCGCTCCGTGCTTATTCGTCCTCCCACGTAATAGTTTTAGCCATAAAACACGCTCTCCACGAGATGAGTCTACGTGGATTCCAGGTCCAGTTATGTTGGATTCCTGCTCACATCGGTGTCCGTGCCAATGAAGACGCCGATGCTGCGGCTAAGAATGCTATTTTAATGATCCCTCGCCAGCCCCACCTTCCGTTAGGTGATTGGCTGTCCTTACTCAAGCCTTCTATTCTTTGCTCGTGGCAATTTCATTGGGATGCTCTACCCTGCAATAATAAACTCCGTGCAATCAAACCTTCTGTCCGTCCTTGGCCCTCGTCTTCCAGGTCTCACAGGTGTGAGGAAGTTTTACTAACTAGACTTAGGATAGGCCATTCCCGGCTGACTCACAGTTATTTGATGTCCACTCCCCGCACTCCGCCCCCTACCTGCTCCTCCTGTCATTCCCCTCTAACTGTTCGCCACGTCTTTGACTGCTCAGATACTGCCCGTCTGCGTACGGTTTGTTTTGGTACTAAATCATTCACTGACCTTTTATCCGATTCTCCGTCATTTTCCTTCCCCCCTATCGTCCGTTTTTTGCGTCGCCTTAAACTCCTTTCAGTAATCTGATCCAATCCTTCGGGCCAGACCTATGAGAGTTCCGTATGGAGCTCAGTGGTCTGGTTAATCTGCTCTACATAACTAACTAACTAACCTGGGTTCACCATCACCGTATCACACAGGAATTCCAGAAGCTTGTCTATATAATCTGTAAAAATATAGAATTTCATATTAATCTGCCCTAGGCTATTGTATCGATACATTAATGGCTTGCTCCTATTATTCTATGGGATAAAAAAGTTAAGTATAAATCATGTATGCATAAACAGGGGCACAAGATTCAATTTCATATCTTGCACTTGTGCTTCAAGTGTATCCCGCAGTATTTAGAATTGTGTATGTATCGATTTGTTTATCAACAGTAAATTCTTATTCATACAGAACAGAGGGAGCAAGAAGAGAGCCAGCATAATGCAATAAAAGACATACATACCATATGTTGGTCGAGTTTTTCTAGGCCGCACTGAATAATATATCTTCCCTTGTTAGCCTTTGGAAATCTGATATTATAGGCTGGGCTTCCATCTATGCTTGTTGCCTGGCACCTATCTGCATTTTCATTGAAATGCATCGCTGCCAGTTGAAGCCTGCGTTTCAGAAAGACATACATTTTATTAGGTAAATAGCCTATACAGTAGATTATAAAATTGCCCTTTCTACTTCCCTTGATTTCCAAGGACAGATGCTAGTGAGGGATTGTACACATTAAGTGACATTAGGAGTTTACTTTAATGATTATGCTGTGGGGCTCGTCTTTTATCAAGGCCCTGTTGAGCCTCTGGTGGGTTGGTTATTTAGCCTGATACACTGGGGCTACTGCAGTCTATTACTCCATATTTGTAGATACAGTACAGTATATACATATACATAAAAGTTTAAAGAGCGCTTCATCCACAGAGAGCGTGGTAGTTTTTGTCTCTTTACTGTAGTACAGTACAATAAAGAGTTACCACAACACAGCCCCATCATGTCATCACAGTGGCCGGTGTTGGTATAGCGCTAACAGTGTCTCGGCAAGAATCAACAAAGTCCCCCTGAAGCACTTGCACCTGGCAAAATTGCACCACACCAGCCTAAACCGTGCTATACTGTAAGGCAGGAACAAGAAATCACATTATGTTATTTACTAATTAACAAATGAAAGTAATTTCAAAGTAAATGAATTTGGGTAAGGTGTTACTGCTAAATAATAAGACAAACATGAAATTAACTTTGCTTACCTGCATATCATGCCCTTGTATGAAAAGGCCACATTCTTGGGAGCCAATTTCAGGATCAGGTTGTGAAATGCTTCAAGATTTGAAGTCTGATGTAAGGGGCTCAACTTTTGGATGTCCCTCAGAAGCCCTTTTCTTGAAACAACATCCTCCAATTTGACACATACCTTGGAACCTGTAGAAGTAAAATATAAACATAATTTCATATTTTAACCAACCCATCAATCAACTTACCAATAAACCTAATTAATCATTTTCATAAATGAGAAAAGCATGAATAAGATTTTTGTCGGGAATAGGGTAATGATCCCGACAGTTTTAGGTCCAATAGGACATTTGAATTTGGCGGTATCGTATCGCTTGTACGATTTCGGCTGGTTCTTTGTGTATTGTAGTTTATTCTTAAGTTAGGTTAAATATTAACTGTAATGTATAAATATCTACATCAGCTCTAGATGTATTATGAAACCAAATTATGGGTTATAATTATTATGAGCCGGTAGCCATATGTAATTTCGCGAAGCGATCGGACGCCGGCCCTTGAGTCTCTCAATCAACACCATACAACCAACATCTCCCCGCCCCCCCCCCCCCCCCCCCGGCTCTGACTCAACCCACAGTTCACCATGTGCTACAAATATTAATCTAGAACAACAGTCCTACATCACCAGTCCTCTAAGCTAAGTTCATTGTATCGATATTGTATTATGTGAACATTCCTACATGTCATGCAATTGAATTAGCCGTGTGTGGGGGACTGGATTACACCCATCGAATACCTCGTTGGTAATTATAATATAACTATTTGTTGGGATATTTCATGTACCAGTGATATGTAATTTAACCTCTTTATCTAAGTTCCCGACAATTTTACAGGAATGTAAAAAGTCATGTTTTTGTCGCACTATAATACCAGTAATTTAGTCGATGGCATTACTAATTAAGACAAATTGCATGATCATGATTTGAAGCTACATATGAGAAAGAGCAAGGTTTTGGTCTTCTAAAGAGGTACAGTCAGTGTGAGGCGATGTTGAGTGGACAGGTTATGTAAAATGTTAGCTTTTTTAATGATTTAAGTACTGTACAGTATTTGGCCAGTGTGATGGAGGAGGAAGTGTGGTAGAGGGTACAACAGGAAGAGGGTTGTATGAACACTGAAGCAGTGACAAGGAATAGAGTGGGGAGTATGGAAGTCATTGCATGAAAGTGTGGTAATCCCGATACTTGACGTACGGGAGTGAAGCATGACATTGTTGAAGTGATGTAAATCAAGAGTGAGAGGGGTGGAAATAAGAAACATTTGTGAATACCCCTTTGCAGATCAAGGCATCTGGCAATAGATAGATAGAAACATAAATACTTTGGTGGCAAATATACCCTCCTATTTTTTGATGAGCTTTGATAATGCTGTTAATCACTATGATTTCTTGCCAAACATTGCATATGGACTTAGCTCACTTAGGCAAACACTATATGAATTAAATAAGAATGGAATACTTACTTGGCTTTAGCCACAATCTGTCCTTCTTCGTCATTGGCTCATGCAGGCAAACATGCTCGCATGTCGCCTCCTAAAACAACTTCATTCTCACGTGACAAGTTGTGCAACAGCTCAAATTGTTGGCACGCCTTCCACTCCCAGTAGATAGTTGGTTGTAAAAAGTTGTGTGCATGCCTCTTGTAGGTGCTATAGTCAATGGAGCTGACTCTGTATGCTTTCAATACCTAAGTAATAAAATCTATATATTAATATATTTTACGTATGACCAGGATGAGCTTCGAACCCCGGTCTGTAAAATACAGTATCTATTTATCTATCTATTTACTCAGGCCCAATCCCCATTTTTGTTTGGGGGGGGGGGGGGAACCAAGATTAGGGACAACAGAAAACAATGCACACACACAAAGACAAAATACAAATTCACACACATCTAGGTCATCCAGGAGAAGACCCAGAGACCAGGGTCACCAAGGTCCCTCCAGCAATACTCCCTTGCAAACTGTGTAGTTAATACATTTTTTATTTTTTTATTTTTTATAATTAGCAGTCATTTATCCACTATAAATGTAAAAATATTACCAGTACTGTATACCAATATGGTGCATATATAGTTGTGTCCAACCAAATACTGTAGTTTATGAGCCTAGGGACAGATATATTTTCACACAATACAGATCAAATTGTATGGTACATCACCTTTTTTATTTGTGTGAAAGAAGAACCAGAGAAGCAGACTGCAGCAGAGAGGTGGATGTTGCCTGCTGGAATGTTATTGATGGATGGCTGGCTGTGCCACGTCTTCTTGGAAAGGCACGTTTGACAGGTCTGCTTGATTGATAGGAATGTCCCAACTGTGTGACTGTCAATAACACAAGAAGATCCACACATCTGGCAGCTTCTGAAGAGGTTCAACAAGCAATCTTCATATACTATGAACTTAGATGCTTGATGAACTGGTACAGCTCGTCTGTAAGGAGAAAATTATGTTATATAGTCTGTAAAGATAATAATATTGTATCTTGCTTGGAGTTTCAGGTTCAGTAATCAGTAAATCATGACAGACAATAGGTATAAATCTATAAAAATACAGCCACAGGCCATAGCGCGGTTAGTACAGCACTCGCCTGCAAACTGTGAGGTTGTTAGTTTGAGTCTCGTGCCGGCCAGTGTGTATTATAGCCTAGGCGGATGCTAGTGCTGTTGGTATTGGCGCGCTCTAGCAATTTGTGCCAACTATTCACTGAAGTCCCTGATCATCAGGGCACCCACCCTAGCCCAGCTCTTGAGCAGGGAGTGCATGGTGGTAAACAAAAAGGCATTATGATATTGAGGTAAGGTAACACACTTACTCCTCAACAAACTATGTAGGCTATGGTAATAAGTGAAAGTGATTGGTTGTAATACAAGATTGTTATGAGATACTTACTGTGATGTCTCATCCACACTTATGTCAGATACATCAGGGAAATACAAGACATCTCTTGGATCATCTACGTAAGAAATATTTTCTAGCTTGAATTTTTTAACGTCAAACGAGAGGTCTTCTATTCTTGATCTCTTCACTGGTGTGGACGCAAACATAGGGCCAGAGAGTTCATGGCAACAGGAAATTCCAACATCGTTCTTGGGTTGAATATCTGTGATAGAATTAAAGCAGCATTACTGACTTCATAGTTTAATTGTTATAGATGAATCACTTTTATTGTCAGGTACTTCCCCAGATTAGTTAGATAATAAGATATTTGTTATACTAAAACAGTTTGTAGAGCATCTTGGAATGGAGGGAGTCAATATATGGATGTGCCAGAGTATCAGTAGAGCTGGCATCGGGGGATCTGGGACCTGGGAATCTTAGCCGAGGACCCCAAATGAGCATGGGTTTCTGGGTGGTTGTCCTGGGCGACCTAGATGTGTGTGAATTTGTGTTTTGTTTTGTGATGTGTTGTCCCTGTTCAGGCTCTGTCACCTTAAAAACAAAACAAGGGTAGGCTATGAACCAGAGTATATAGATAGATAGATAAATCAGAGGAAAAATGTAACACTACTAGCTGATACTTTTTTATTAGGCATTTAGAAGTGCAATAATACATACAAGTTTAAAGAGAATGTAGTTACAGTCTCACGTCCTAAATGGCGGCTTTCCAGGCGGCCCTGTCAAGGGCTGCCTCTGTTGTCAAGTTCTTTATTTTGAGATCAGACCGGAGTACCCGAGCCCACGTAATTCTAGTTCCACCCCTATGCGCAGCTCCCTCCACGTTCACAGTCTGACATTATTGTCATGAAATACCAATCATGACAATAATATGAAAAAAAACAATTACATATCCTCATATTTATTTTTTCTTCTATGTGTATGAAAGAGACAAACGGCAAACCTGGCAATAACAAGTTTCTACTTCAAAGTATGAGAGAGCTTACTTGTTGAGTGGAAAAAAATGATTTAGAAAATTGGTTCACTCTTGGGTTAGAGTTGGTCAGCAGGCTACACCTTTCACGCTCATTGCTTTTTGTTGGTTCTCTTACAACTTCCATCATCACAGCAACATTTTCAATAGCCCACTGAACAACAGCCTAGCAAAAGTCTTTTAAAAATAAACACTGAGAAAAGATACAGCTATAAAAATAACGTACCTTGTGAAGTTTGAGTGGTGGCATTAGCACTACATAAATAGTATGGATCCCATTGTGTAGCAGCATCCTTGGTCCTTGGCTCTACATCCATTGCTTGTGGCACTTCTGGTTCTGCAGCTGGGACCTCCACGGCAGCATCCGAAATCTAATTTTAAGAATTACCGTACGTACTATTATTGTTATTGTGCATATGGTATTTACAGTATATATATATATATATATATATATATATATATATATATATATATATATATTTACAGTATATATCTACCAAGATTGGAAGCCAAAGCGTCACATTTTTCCTTTGCCCCTCAGCTTTTTCTTCATAATTGCCGAGGGGCACAGGGCCCTGGGTGGGGCTCTGGTTTCCCGGGCGTTTCCGCACCCTCCTCAGCACCCCGCCATGGAGTGGCTTCGGTCACCCAAGCTTTATTGTGGTCGGCAGGGAGGGTTCTGTGGGGACGCTCGGTTATGGCCTTAGCCTGGCTCGGGGCATTGGGGCTGTTCGGTCAGGCAGCTTGAGGAACAACAACAACAGTATATAATTTTATACTTCATTGGTTTCTGATTTGTACATGATTTCACTAGGACAGGAAATTAATGGAATGGGTCCTCAATCTGTCCACAAACCAAAAAAAGAGATGAATGGATGGAATATAGATTATATCTCTGAAAGGGAGACATATAAGCTATCAAAATAATAAAATTACTAATGAGAGGTTTCCCATTGACAGATTGCTTGAATAATACCATGATAACCTGGATCTGGAAGATACTTATTTTTATACCACGATTTTCCCCGGTGTTTATATATTTTTATCTCATTCATTTGCATCAATATATAGTGTTTGTCATTAACTAGAAATCTCTGAAAAAACTATTTTCAACACATTTCTAGGCTATCGATGTTGAGACACGCCCCCCGATAGCGGGGAGGGCTATGATTTGAAAAGACATTAGCCTAACCTAACAACCTTACCTAACCTATCCTAGTATTATGATAATTATGGGTGGGTGCTGCTGCCCCCACACCCCCTCTGGTTGGGTACTAGGCCTACTCCCTTAGTAACAAATTAAATAAATTGGTTGTCGATAATACGAAGGGGAAAGAAAGTCGATGAAGTCTACGGTGCAATATTCAGCTTTGATTGTATGTTGATAACTGGAAAGGGTTATTTTAAACGACACTAGTGCAGCGTTATGAGAAACAATTTATTAGGGAAAATAGGCACCAATAGATTCGCCATATTTGTCTCCATATAGTCCGCATGGAGGATTTTCGTTATCGACAAATTGAAAAAATACCCACTTCACAGATAAATACAGTAGGCCCTACACCAATAATCTAAGTCAAAAATGTAAAACAGCGGGGGTGTGGGGGAGGTAGCCCCCACCCATAATACTAGGATAGGTTAGGCCGAAGAATATAATTAATCATATGCAACTTATGCTACACCATAGGCTAGCCTAACGAATGTAAATAGCCTATGTGACCCCCGTGATAAATATTTACCTATGGTCCCGTTAAAATATCCTCAAGTAGGCCTAACCTGTTAAAAACTCTTCAGGGGACTGGTTAGAACTTGTAGGATGTTTAATTGAATTGCGGAAATCAGTATTTACTGAGAAATAACAGGATATTTTAACGGGAACATAGGTAAATATTTACCTTTAATAATACTAAATAGGCCTAGCCCTATTGCTACAAAATCACACAACTTTGAAAAGTTCAAAGCACCCAGAAATATATTAGGCTAGGCCTATAGCCTAAGAGCCTAGAAATAGGAGTGGTTAGCCCACTTTGGCAAGAGTTGTGTTATCGGGATTATCACCTACCTCTGACTGGGTATATCCTAGTGTTTACTATAGGCTATACCCCTTTGAAAGGACATTAGCCTAACCTAAACCTTACCTGACCTGCATGCATGTAACTTACTATTTGTTCTGAAAGTGTCCTGGCATTTGGTGGTGTCTGCTGTGAAGCAGGAGATGGCACTTGGACTGCAATGTGGCTGCATGTTGTTTCAGGATATACGGTAGGAATTGCATTTGATTTTAAACGAAGTGAATTGGAAAATCCCATTGAAAACTTCATGAAATTTATAAAATAATGCTGTTCAAAATGTTTACTACATAAGTAGTTATGTTTGGAGTTTATCTCCCTTATCCCAATTCGGTTTACATATTCAACCCATTTAAAACGGTTCTGTTGATCTCTTGGAAATGGAAATCTACTGTTGCCAGTTTTCAAACAACTAAATAAGCAATGGTTCACCATTATTGAACCATGTGAAAATTCCGTTCAGTGGATTCTCGCCACCTCCTGAGGCTCCTCACCAGTTTGTAACCACGACGCTAGCGCCGATATAAGGGCCAGTTAAAAAACAGAGGTTCGTACTTCAGTGACGTCATCACCCCCCCCCCCCCCGAAAATTGAAATATCTTTTATGGATTTGTTTGCTATTTTAGAGTGAAATATATAAATCACCAAGTAACCAGTGCATCATTACCCATATTAAACATGCCTTTAAGAGTGATCAAAACGAAATGTGAAATTTCATGAGCTATGCTCTTTAACACGTTCAGCCCATTAGGTTGACGATGTTAGGACCTTTCACCCCTTTTATTTGTCAATATTATGATTTTTCATGTCATTTAGGTGTCAATTTGTTTTTTACCTAGAAAACGATAGCAAGCCTGTAATTAATGAAGAATGACATTTTTCTTCCGAAAAATGTACAAATATATTTAGAAGGGAGATCCTAGTTTGTTTTCATTTTTATTTGTTTAAGTTTGATGGAGGTCTAGAGAGGAAACCAGAAACATAGTAACTATGTGGACAAATCTACCAGAAAATTAACCATCACCCTTTAATGAATATTAACAAACATTACACTTCCATCTGTAAGCATCCCCTGGTTCCAAACTTAAGATTTTGTTTCGCGCTCACTCTGGAAGATGCCACATTTCCTCTTCCATCATTTTTTTTGACATTTCCGTTATTCTTTGGAGATATCCGCCTGAGACCGTCACCTCAAATCTCGGGGATGTTTTCGAGCATATCTCGGTATTTATCAGAACTTTTTCTGTTCTGTCATCCTCCCTTCTTTTTTTTCTTTATTAGTTCCTCTCTTCCATTTTCCGTTTGTTTCTATTCTTTCTATTTCTTCCTTATCTCTTTATTCTCAGACACAAACTTAACTATTTTAATTTTCCTTCCAGTCAGCTATACATCTGTTCCTCCTTGAAAATGTATAGAGAGAGAGAGAGAGAGAGAGAGAGAGAGAGAGAGAGAGAGAGAGAGTAGGCAATATATTTCTTCCTCCTTGCTGGCCGGAAGGGTCGTAGGTTATTGTAAATGGGTTCCTCCGACACGCTCCTACTGTTGGTGGCAGAGTTTGTGGGGGTCTTGTTTTAAATAGATTTTTTTTTTGGAAATAGTGGGAGATTGATGAATAAACTGATAGATGGAGAGATAGAGATAAATTGGATAGATAAATAGATAGCGATATAGTTAGATAACACAATATATTGATCGTATATCTCAAGCCATCCAACTAGTCTACAGTATATCTACTATACTTGTTTTTTTTTTGTTCAAACTAATGGTAAATTGAATCTCATAACAACTGATTTTTCAATACTTAATGGATAAATATGAATCTACTACTGTATGTGTGGGAGTCGTATTAATGCCAAGTTTTCACAATTGACAACACATTTCACTATTAAATCAACATAATAGCCGAGTAACCACGATGGTAACATGGCAATTTACCCTCAGCTGAAAACAAATAGACTATTGTCATCTATCCACTACACAACATTTTATGCATGCAACCAAACTGGGTCCATTCCACATTTATCTGTCTAGTCAGACTCAATTCACTAATAATCATTCTATCTACCCATTCATCCATAATTCTAAAGTCAATCCACCAAACACTCAAATGGATGCAAACTCGATCCATCCAGCCTGTATATACCCAATCACATAGAGGTAAAACGGAGAGTATATGAAGGAAGGACAGTTTTTGGCGTAATGTGAAGTATGTGGAAAATGAGAAATCTGGGAATGAAAGTTAAAAGTGCAATATATCAAGGAATTGTTGTGCCAACAGTGATGTATGGGGCAGAGACATGGGCTCTGAAGGCAAAGGAAAGAAGAAAGCTGGATGTGATGGAGATGAGCTGCTTGAAGAGTAGGCCCCTATGTGTGGAGTTACTCTTAGAGACAGATTGAGGAATGAAAAGATACATAGGAGAGTGGGGCAGCAGTAACCTTTGTCAGCCAGAGTGGACAGAAGGGTGCTGAGCTGATATGGTCTACTTGAACGAATGGAAGATGAAAGACTTACAAATAGAATATGTGAGTCAGATACAAGAGGAGATAGAGGGGTAGGAAGACCCCCATTGAGATGGAGAGACTGTATAGGATGGACAAGCTTTGGATGATAGAGGAATGACTATAGATCAGGCAAGGGAAGTGGTAATATACAGGAATGAATAGAGAATGCTTGTGAATAGATGAGTGAAAACGATGTCATTTGGGAGAAGAGGTCTGGCGCCAGTTGGACTAGATAATAGTCCGTCAGGCGCCTGGCCCGGTGAGCTGGTACATATGAAGTGTGCGCCTGGAAGTGTGGTGGGCTTGCTTGTGGTTTTGGCTCGCTGCATGTCTAACTGCTGATACCGGAATTTCTCAGGATGGTTGGGGGCCGAGGGAGTGCTGGAGTAGCCTTGGTGATCCCTTGTCTCCGGGTCTTCTCCTGGGTGACCAAGATGTGTATGATTTTGTGTTTTGTTTTTATGCGTTCATTGTTTTTCTGTTGTGCCCCTGTTCGAGCTCTGTCTCGAGTCGGCCACCCCCAGAAAATAAATAATAATAAAATAAAACATATATAGAATAAATGAGTAAATAGAATACAAACTTTATATTTACCCACGTTCTCTATATTCATCCAAAAATAATCTCTCCATGTACCCTCCATCACCCAAACAGCTATGACCCAAGTGAGAACCAGAACTCTGTGTAATGTGTTAGAAGTGAACCTGTTTGATGTTGTTGTTGTTTGTTGTTTGTGTCCTGCCTGGTCACTGTGGTATAGGTAACTGATGGATAATGCCTAGTAGGGTTGTGCTGGATTGAAAACTATCTATCTAGTTTTTCTTTATCCGCCAACTGTTTTGATATCGTAATGGTTAGTGCGCGGAATTTCGGTGTGCGTATCCTAGGTTCGAATCCTTGTAGTACCATATTAATTAATTAGTATAATTGATTTCATTAAATAGGTATATGTGTAAGGTCATTGGTGGGTGGGGTAAAATAGGAATATTGATTTGCTTTATCTATTAAATTTCTGTCTATATAACCAACGAGCCTTTCTTCATCCAGCTTTTTCTATTCCAAAAATGTAACTGTGATTTTATATCCATCTCTCTATCAATCCATCCACATTCTATCCATCCATCCTCCTGAACCCACATACCCAGGCCCCCAATGTCTACATTATACTAGTAAAGACACTGAATTGTTAATAAATATAGTCAATCAATCAATCAATACAATAAATTTCGAACTACAGAACTGTAACATTAATCCATACTTAACCTAGCTTATATTTATCGTAAATAGTGTTATGGACTAAATTATATGTAGAATTGACTTATTCAAGTGTAGGCCTATTACATTTTTATATTTGGAATAAATTATAATTATTATTTAAGCTTGGAGACCTGTAAAAACATCATACCACCCAAATCAAGCAGGAAGCAGATTAAACTAATTCCCAGAGATAGAAAAATACTAATGAAGAAAAGGACGTACTTGAGAGCCAAGCAAAGGAAGACCAGCCAGGTGCATACTATCACCAAACTACAAGAAGAGCTCGATGAAGTTGAACGAAAACTCATCCAGTCACACCAAGAGCAAAGAACACATGAAGAACTCCAAGCAGTTGCAAACATACGAGTAAATAGCAAATTCTTCTATGCATACGCAAAAAGGAGACTCAGGAACACCTCAACAATAGGACCACTTGCAAAACCTATGGGCGAACTTGAGAGTGACCCAACCGAAATGGCCAAGATACTCAAACAGCAGTACGAAACTGTCTTCAGCCCGCCAAATGAAGACAAGAAAATCGATAATGCAACGACCTTCTTTGACAACGCTCCTGGGACACCACATCAACTCTCCTCGGTAACAGTATCAACAGAGGACATAATAGCAGCCATCGACAAGATTGGGCCAAACTCTGCGGCAGGACCAGACGGCTTTCATGCCCAACTGCTAAAACACTGCAAACATCAGCTAGCCTTGCCTCTAAAACTGCTGTGGAGCAAGTCCCTCCAAACTGGATATGTACCACAATCCCTAAAAGAAGGTACCGTCACACCAATACATAAAGGGGGTAGTAAAGGCATAGCCAAAAATTACAGACCAGTGGTGCTGACATCACATCTAATTAAAATCATAGAAAGAACAATACGAGCTAAGGTGGTCAGCTACCTGGAAGATAACAAGGCATTCAACGAGGGTCAACATGGCTTTAGACAAGGCCGCTCCTGCCTTTCACAACTACTATCACACTACGACAAAATCCTACAGGATATTCAAGACGGAGAAAATGTAGACGTCATATATCTAGATTTCGCCAAAGCTTTTGACAAGGTGGACCATGGGATCCTTCTACATAAACTCAAATCACTGGGAGTAGGGGGAGACCTTGGAAGATGGCTCCACAGTTTCATCACCAACAGAAAACAAAGAGTCACGGTTCAAGGAAACCTATCAGAAGCAGGTGGGGTCATCAGCGGAGTACCACAAGGATCAGTACTGGGACCTCTCCTATTCCTCATCATAAGAACATAAGAACATAAGAAAATGGGAGTCTGCAGAAAGCCGATTGGCCTAAGCAAGGCAGATCCCTGTCCCACACAACCCCAATTACAAAGCCCAATTATAGGCTCAACACTCTAATACCCTGAGGATCATCTTACCAAAACGGTTAGAGATTAACGCAGGATTACGGGGGTCTGCAGAGCGCTGATTGGCCCAACCCTGCTGATCCCCCTTCACACCCAACCCTTCTCGTCCATATGCTTATCCAATTTTATCTTAAAGCTCCCTATCGTTTTTAATCCCACTATAGCACTTGGTAGTCCATTCCACCCATCTACAACTCTGTTACCAAACCAATATTTGCCTATATCTTTTCTGAAACGAAATTTATCTAATTTGAAACCATTGGTACGAGTTATTTCGCGATCACTGAGCTTTAGTACATTTGTCATGTCCCCTTTGTTAATCCCACTAACCCACTTGAACACCTCTATCATATCCCCTCTAACTCTGCATCTCTCTAACGAATGTAAGCCTAATTTCTTCAACGAATGTAAGCCTAATTTCTTCAACCTTTCTTTATACGGAAGATTTCTAATATTATGGATCATTTTTGTCATTCTACGTTGTACTCTCTCCAATGAATCTATGTCCATTCTGTAATAAGGACACCAAACTTGAACAGCATAATCCATATGGGGTCTCACTAATGACAAGTAAAGTTTTAAGATAACATCAGCAGTTCTGTTACTCACACTCCTTGAGATGAACCCGAGAATCCTGTTTGCCTTGTTTCGAACGCTTATACACTGTTGTCTAGGCTTCAAATCATTGCTAACAAACACACCTAGATCTTTCTCACAATTCGAGTTTTCTAATGCCACATTAGCTAGTTTATATTTAACATTTGTATGCATCTTCCCTATCTTTAATACCTTGCATTTGTCAATGTTAAACTTCATCTGCCAATTTACTGACCATTCGTGTAAGGTATCTAGATCCCTTTGGAGGCACTCTATATCTCTATCTGAATCAATTTTCTCCCCATTTTGGTATCGTCTGCAAATTTACTTATCCTACTAGTTATACCTAAATCAAGGTCATTTATGTATATAACAAACAACAGAGGACCTAATACAGATCCCTGGGGGACACCACTTTTGACTGCTCCCCATTTTGACTTCGTACCATTTATGCTGACTCTCTGCTTCCTACCAATTAGCCATGACCTAATCCATCCCAACAACGCCCCACCTATTCCATGCGCCTCAACCTTTCTCATCAATCTCTCATGGGGGACTCTGTCGAAAGCTTTACTGAAATCTAAATATATTATATCATATGACTTGTCATTATCTACTGCTTCATATACCTCTGAGAAAAAACTAAGCAAATTAGTAAGGCAAGAACGTCCCTGAGTGAATCCATGCTGAGAAGAATTTATTAAATTAAATGTATCTATGTGGTTTCTAATTTTACTAGCAATAATTGACTCTAGTAGCTTTCCTATGATTGATGTAAGACTAATGGGACGGTAATTGGATGCTATTGATTTGTCACCTTTTTTGAAGATCGGAACTACGTTTGCAAGCTTCCAAGCTTCTGGAACTATACCTGTCTCCAATGACTTGTTAAATAAAAATGTTAATGGGTAACTTAACTCATCCCTACATTCTTTTAATACTCTAGCATATACCTCATCAGGACCAGGTGATTTATGAGGTTTCAGTCTGTCAATTTCCTTAAGCACATCATTTCTACTTATAGTAACCGTACTTAACCTATTTTCTATACTATCGCTATATACCTTACGGACTTCTGGAAACTGTGCCAAATTTTCATTAGTGAAAACGGAAAGAAATTGACTATTTAATGTACTGCACATTTCTAAATCGTTTTCTGTCATTTCTCCTATCGAAGTTTTAAGGGGACCAATTACATCTCTAACCTTGGATTTATATAGTTGGTAAAAAGCTTTAGGATTATTTTTTGAGTCATTGGCAACCTTAATTTCATAATTTCTTTTTTCTTTCCTAATATCCTTTTTTACCTGTCTTGATAGATTCTGATAGTAAGCAAGTAGGTGAATTTCGCCTTTTCTGATTTTTATATTCCTCTCTTTTGTCCTAGAAGATCTAATAGTCTATTATTCATCCATTTGGGTTGGTTCTGTGTTGATCTAAATTTTCTTTTGGGGATGTATTTATTTTGTGCATTGAATACTGACTTGATAAAATTATCGTATGTATCTACCAAGGTTGACGTCTCTTCCTGACTTAAGATGACAGGTGCCTGAGAAGGGGTACACTCATTTGAACACCTGGATCGACTTAATTTTTTGACCATAGGGTCCGTTAATAGGGCTCTTCTTAACCCACCATAATTGGCTTTTCTAAAGTCAGGTATTAATGTTGTATTCTCTCTGGTATTACCTTTCCATTGTATATTAAAATACACAGAATTGTGGTCACTATTTCCTAGGTGGTCCCCTATCTCTACATTATTTACCATATGTTCATTGTTACTGAAAACTAAATCGAGAATATTATTACCTCTAGTCGGTGTATCTATGAATTGAAATAAAAAACTATCTTGTACTACCTCTATAAACTCCTCAGAATCAGAGTCTCCTATTTGATGCTGCCAATCTATATTCGGAAAATTAAAATCCCCCATAATGCACACATTGCTAAACCTTGATGCCATTTTAATTTCCTCCCATAATGACGTTCCGTCATTTCTACTCATATTTGGCGGTCTATACATAACTACAATAACTATGGTCTCACTACCTTCGTTAACCTCTACCCTAACACTTTCATTATCGTTATTTAGTCTAATACCTGATTTAATACAGCTTTTTAATGTACTCCTAACAAACACTGCTATACCGCCACCCCTCTTACTTGTTCGGTCATATTTAAACAAACTATATCCTGGTATATCAAATTCTGCTAAAAAATGCCTGGTTTCTGTATTAATCCACGTTTCAGTTAGCGCTATTATGTCTATATTTTCTTTGCTAACAAGGGCTCTAAGTTCGTTCATTTTGTTACATAGACTCCTACAGTTTGTGTAATATACTCTCAATTTACTTCTTTTCTTTATACCTAATTTACCTTTGTTTTTAGCGACATTTCCATCTTCCGTTGCACCATCACTAGTATCATTTGCATTATAGTCATCATTTTTAGCATGAGACTGAATATCCTTATCGCTTTCGCCTGACGCTAAAATTGTTCCATTTAACCTCTCATTTACACTCTCAATATTTCTGTTCAAAACCCCACAACCACCCTATCTAAATAGGAGACATCGACAGGGACCTGGAACACTCAACAGCCTCATCGTTTGCTGACGACACCAGACTCATGAAGAAAATCACCTCACAACATGATGCACAGCTACTACAACAAGACTTGGACAAAATCCAGAAGTGGGCAGAAGAAAACAACATGGCCCTAAACGGAGACAAGTTCGAGCTTCTAAGGTACGGGAACAAGAGAGCACTACAAAACGACACCAACTACAAAAGTGGACAGCAAGAAATTACCGCCAAGGACACAGTGAAGGACTTGGGAGTAAATATGAGCAGTGACGCCACTTTTTCCCAGCATATTACCAAAGCCACAACAACAGCAAACCAAATAGCAGGCTGGATCCTGAGAACCTTCCACACAAGAAATGAGAGGTGTATGTTAACACTGTGGAAGTCACTGGTCCTACCACGACTGGAGTACTGCTCTCAGCTCTGGTCTCCCCAAAAAGTAGGAGAAATAACAGAAATTGAAGCCACCCAGAGGACATTCACCAGTAAAATCCATGGGTTTCAACACTTTAACTACTGGGAGAGACTCAAGGAGCTGCAGCTGTACTCACTTTAAAGACGTAGGGAGAGATACATCATCATCTATGTCTGGAAGATTTTGGAAAAAAAGGTACCAAATCCAAACATCCAAGAGACTCAACACCAAAGGCGAGGGAGGCTGTGCTATGTGAGGACTACGCCGGGATCAACACAAAAAATCAAATCCCTGATCCATCACAGCTTTGCATACAATGGAACCAGACTGTTCAACTGTATACCAGCCCCTCTCAGGAACATGACCGGGGTGTCTCCAGGCACCTTCACTTCACACTTGGACATGTGGCTGGCCAAAATACCGGACCGGCCACCAACACCAGGATACCCCAGCACCAACTCCAACCGACTTCTGGAATGGAGAGTGGAAGAAAGGGAGCTGCCTGGTCGCAGTGGAGCCCCAGCTCAACTGTGTCACTAACGGACGGAATACAACAAAGTGTAACAAAGTGTAAGTGTAACAAATGAACTCGTAGACAAGTAGGAGTCATAACATTAGAACCAAAACCTTCGCTGTGCAATAGATAGTATTTCGGTTCTGTCATGACTGTTCATGCTTAACATATAGTGGAGACCTTTATATCAGATTCAAATAAAATGTAATGGCATTGTCTAGGGTTGTATTATATTGAAGTAGTAATAGGTATCTATTATAATAGGACATATAGTATTAAGGCGAATACACTGAATGCCGAATGAACGCTATACTGGGACTAAACACTGTTGCCAGATACGCTTTAACTCTTACTATCGTACAACATAATGGAATATATTTATTTGCATAATTCAAAGTACCGAGGGCATTATTATAAGAATTTCCTATTACTTTTTAGTTATATGTTCATGACTTAGTGCTACAATGTAGGTTGTCCAGGGTTATATGCATGGATGAAGTTAGTCTTGTGACTTAGTAATATTCATCCTAGGGTAAACTCGAGCTGTGATTGGTCCTAATTTACCCTATGGCACCTACTAGTCTCGACTTGGTAAATATGCGTCGTCCCGGCACCAAGTATTGTTTGTATCAATAATTGGTATCAGCAACATTTATACTTGATTCATTAATTTCGAGTGAGATATACACACATGTTCCTATACTTACCCACCCTATTCCACATCTGGCAGACATTAATACAGCACCGAGCGAGCGAGCCGAAGGTAATGACAGCTGAAACATGACTTATTAGCGCCACCGTACAGTTGACCTTGGTTCAGAATATAATATGGTTAGCAGGAAGGAAGAAGGAATAAAGGAAGGAGAAACAAAATAGGAGAGACAAAAAGGGAGAAGAAACAAACGTGGTAATAGAAAGAAACCCAAAGGTAAAGAAGGAAGGTAAGATCAATAGTTAATAAAGAAATATAACCAATAACAGGATAGACACAATATATAAGAGGATACATCATAATAATGCACGTAATAAGGTAAAGAAGGAAGGTAAGAACAAAATAATAAAGGGCTATAACAATAGAAGGATAGACATAATATATAAGAGGATAAATCATAATAATGTAGGGGTAGAAGAAAAGATAAGAGAAACAAAGAGATAAACATAAAATAACATAAGGTAATGTATGGATAGAAGAACATACAAGATAAAGAAAGAGATCGAAATAACAAAGGAGAAAATAAGGTTAGAAGGAAGGAAGGAGAGATAAGATAAATGAGAATGGCCCAAGGACAATATATACAACACTCTGCTATATTGAAGTGATATTGTATAAACGCTGCATATTGCCTGGTGGAGAGAGAGAGAGAGAGATCAAACAAATGACTACAACGTACGAAAAGGTATATATATTATTTACACGCCCTTCCTAAAGTTAAACTGCTGTAGGTGTCACAAGCATACCTCCGTGTCTTTAACCTCTCTTGTACCGGCGACGTCCTTTCAATTATATTCTAGCTACATTCAGACAATTTTATAAAACTTAGGAAGGATATATGATGGCTAAAATAATTAATTGACATAGTCTGTAGCATATTAATTGGTAAATATCCTTCCGAACCTTCATAAAATCGTCTAAATGTAGCTAAGATAATATATAATGCAACGTCACCGGTACAAAATGGGTTATTATAATTATATACATGAAGAATCAACATATTTAAAGACCGAACCCTACCCAGCACTTATCAGACTGAGGTGGGTTGTAATGTGTTATGTGGTGCTGACTGTGGGAGTGTGACTTGTTAGGGCGCATAACGAGCTATAATCTAATTCATAAATTTCACTCCCAACACCAAACACCTCCCAATGAAAGGTGTTCTTCCCTGGATTAGAACCTGTGATACCACATTCAGATCGTAAACACTCTAACCATTACACCACCAAGACAGTTTACAGTATTACAAAACAGAGCTGGCCACTGTTCCTGACCTCAATAACGCACCACTGGTTGTACAGGGACCAATACAGTCACAATTATTACACCACAATATAATCCCAGAAAACAGCTTGAACAATATGGAATACAGTCAGTTATGTGAGAACATAATACAAGATCTCACACTATAGATGGTGACCAATATGGGAATACAGTCAGTTATGTGAGAACATAATACAAGGTATAATTATACAGATGGTGAACAATATGGGAATACAGTCAGTTATGTGAGAACATAATACAAGATCTCACACTATAGATGGTGAACAATATGGGAATACAGTCAGTTATGTGAGAACATAATACAAGGTATCATTATACAGATGGTGACCAAGATGGGAATACAGTCAGTTATGTGAGAACATAATACAAGATCTCACACTATAGATGGTGAACAATATAGGAATACAGTCAGTTATGTGAGAACATAATACAAGATCTCACACTATAGATGGTGAACAATATAGGAATACAGTCAGTTATGTGAGAACATAATACAAGATCTCACACTATAGATGGTGAACAATATAGGAATACAGTCAGTTATGTGAGAACATAATACAAGATCTCACAATATAGATGGTGAACAATACATCACATAAGCATCCACTCAGTCTATAGGATCCTACTAATACCGACTGATTAAGGAGGGATGGGCGTATTCACTTCCTTATATATATATCTTTATATAAATTAATTAAACCTTCTCCCTAGACCTCCATCAAACATAAAACAACTTCCTCAAGACCCCCCTTCGAGATAAATGTGTAAATTTTTCGAAAGAATAATGTCATGGCTGAAGGCTCGCTTTCGCTCGCCAGGGAAATAATCGGAACCTAAATGGCATGTAAGGTCTTAAGCTTGACAGAGAAATGGGAGTGAAACGTCTTAAAAATGCCAAACTAATGGGGCAAGGGTCTTAAAATACCTAAGCTAATGGGGCTAAGCATGAGGGAGAAGGCTGTCTAGAACAACGACATGCCTCCCATTAATTAAAGAGTTGGGGCTACCGGTACATAATTAATCTAATGGCATTCATCAAGACAACTTCATAGCATATCAGGTATTCAGGGGGCTATGATGAATAGTGAAACTTAAGTAGGCTACTGCACGAAATGCCTCCAAATAATACCTTCCCTAGATATAACATGAAACAAATTCCAGTTAATAAGATTCCTAATATAAAGTTATAATCAGTCACACTTGCCCTTAGTACAGTATAATATATTTCTCACTCTGCCACCTCCCCCCTTTCTCTCTCTCTCTCTCTCTCTCTCTCTCTCTCTCTCTCTCTCTCTCTCTCTCTCTCTCTCTCTCTCTCTATGTCTCTCTCTGTCTGTCTGTCTCTCTCTCTCTCTGGTTAATTTCAGACATAGCTACATAAACTTTCCTCCATAAACCCCCATGAATATCTCACTCCTCTCCAGGATTTGATGGTATACCCACGAAAGTATTACGAATAATCATTCCAGTAATCTCACCAGTCATCTTACATCTCCGTAACAAGTCTTTTTATACGGGCATTTTCCCTGATTAATTACAAATAGCGAAGGTTATTCCTATATATTAATCTGGGATGATACACTCTTTCAAAACCACCGCCCAATCTCTGTCTTACCGGCCATGAGCAAAATTCTTGAAAAGATAATGTAGAACAGGGTTACTTATTTCTGCACTTTGAATAAAATCATCACTGAGGCCCAGCATTGATTCCGTGAGGGGCGATCAACAAAATCCGCCCTAACATCGTTTAAAGATGATATATTACATTTGTTTTATGCCAGGGATTACACAATTGGTATTTTTCTTGATCTGTCTAAAGCATTTGACACTGTTAACCACCAAATATTAATAGAAAAACTAAAACATCATAGTATAAGAGGTACCCCTAACAAATGGTTTATTTCATATATGCAAATAGGTCACAGTTTGTAGAGTTCAAGGACAGTACATCTACTAAGAAAGTTATATCATACAGAGTGCTTCAGGGATCCATACTGGGCCCATTGTTTTTTATACTCTATATTAATGATCAAATTAATGTTAAATTTAAACTATAAATACGTTGTATATGCTGATGACAGCACTCTGTTTACCAGAACCGTAATATGCATGCACTTATTGATGTAGTTAATGATAATCTAATCAATGTAAACCATTTGGTAAGTTCAAGCAAACTTACTTTACATATAGAACTAAAAAACAACTATGTGCTGTTCTCACGAAATAAACATATACGCACAATTTACAGACATCATCACTTGGAGATTCCATCATAAAAGAGAAAGAAGGCATCAAGTGTCTTGGTGTAATGGTGGACCTACAGCTGAATTGGAATGTCATATACAGTATTATTTTGAGAAATAAAATTAATAAACAACTTGAAATTTTACATATAACTCGTCATTGCTTTAACATCGGTGCATTAAAACAATTGTAATATTCATTGATATATCCCTTCCTATCTTTCTGCCACACTATTTGGGGGGCTGCATAAAAAACAGCTAAAATCATTAGAAGTATCCCAGAAAAGTGTGAAAAGAACAATTATATATAGATCTAGGAGCGTTCATACAAACAAACTATTTCATCAGCTAAGGTCATTGAAATTGAGCGATATTAATATTTATTGTGCAGCTATATACGTATATAAATAATGATATAACCATATTAATGACAGTTATTTGAATATACCAACAACGACATACATGAATTAAGAAACAACAATCTATCAAGGATTCCCATTAGGCATACAAAGCAATCTTAAACACATATAAATATCATAGAGTGAAAATATGGAATAGTATCCTGATAAATATACAAAGTAAAGTGACTATGACACATTTTAAAATTATTTATTATAACAATATCAACAATAAATCAATAGTTGGTCTAAATATATGTGTGTATGTATGGATATGTGTACATATATACAGTATATATATATATATATATATATATATATATATATATATATATATATATATATATATATATATATATATATATATATATATATATATATATATATATATACGGTATATATATATATATATATATATATATATATTATAATATATATATATATATAAATATATATAATAATCACCGTAGGAGAGATCGGAATACGTGGGACCAATAAACGAGATAATTGTTTACCTATATATGTTTCGGTGAAATTAAAGGGGAAGCCATTTGAGAAGAGGGTTTGATTAATAAATAAAAGTTCTCTATGAAGTGCCATATTATTCGAACTAATATGAAAAGCTCGGGTTACTAGAGTACGGTACTAGTCAGGTTTCGAAAAAAACAAAACATGATTCCCCTTTCGATTTACTCTGTTTCTATTTTTTTTATTTTTTTATTTCTTTGTGAGTGAGGGAGGCAAAAGTCAGGACTGCCTATAGCGAGTGCCTCCCCCAAAGTTGCAAGAGTGACAGGGCCAAAATCAAGGGACGTTCAAGCCAAAATGCCTGGACACACGGAGTTTGAAGCAATTTAAGTCATAGGAAGAGGGAAAGACTGATTCTGGGAGAGAGTTCCAGAGCTCAGCTGTTGAATAGAAGAAAGACTGAGAGTAACGTTTCACTCTTGGGTTGGTGAGTTGCACAAAGTAGGAGTTGGATTGTGTTGCAAGACGGGTACCACGTGCCCTACGTAAAGGAGGTGGTATACACTGTGAAAGCTCTGAGGAACACTGATTATTATAGTAGCGATAGAATAGCGAGAGAGATGCAACATTGCGGCGAAGAGAGAGATTGCAGAGAGCTGGTGAGTGGACGGGAGTTAATGATACGAAAGGCCTTCCTTTCTATTTTGTCTAGGAGAACGGTGTGAGAGGAAACTCCCCACAAATGTGAACAATACTCAATACAAGGATGCCCTATGCCCCTGTACAGAGCAAGAAGCTGTACAGGGGTAAAGAACCCACTAAGGCAGTTGAGCACACCCAGCTTCTGGGAGGCTGCCTTAGCAAGACTGGTAATATGGTCATTCCAACTGAGAGCAGAAGAAAACGTGACATCAAGAATATTGAGAGAAGATGAAGGATTGATTTTTGTATTGTTGAAGAATAAGGAATAGTCTGCAGGGAGTTCCTGACGGGTAGATAGATGGAGAAATTGGGTTTTGGAAGCATTAAAGGCAACAAGGTTTTCTCTGCCCCAATTGGAGATAGTAGTTAGATCAGAATTTAAGTGTTCTATGGCTTCATTCCGTTTGTCGTTGAGGAATTGCTAGCTTGGGCGTTCTGAAAAACTAAATTGAGTAGTGAAAGGTTGAGTCGTCTGCGTATGAATGGATGGGAGTTGAGGTACAGTTGAGAAGGTCATTTATAAAAATTAGAAAGAGAATAGGAGATAGGACAGAGCCCTGAGGAACACCGGAGTTTATAGGGTGAGGAAGTGAGCGATGGACGTCCACAACCGCAGTTATGGAACGGTCGGAGAGGAAATTAGAGACAAAGGCACAGACGGAGTGATAGAAATCGAAGGAGGGTAGTTTAGAAATTAGAGATTTGTGCCAGACTCTATCGAAGGCTTTCGATATGTCTAGTGCAATAGAAAAAGTCTCACCGAAGTCCCAAAAGGAGAATGATAAGAGTTAGTAAGATATGAAAGAAGATCACCAGTAGAGCGACCCTTAAGGAAGCCATACTGGCGATCTGAGAGCAGATTATGAGAAGAGAAATGCTTTAGAAATTTGGAAGCAAGAATAGTTTCAAAAACTTTAGAAATACAAGAGATGAGAGCAATTGGACGATAGTTGGAGGGTTGAGAGCGGTCACCCTTCTTTGGGACAGGTTGAATGAGAGCAAACTTCCATCATGAAGGGAAGACGTTAGAGGATAGACAGAGACGAAAGAGTTTGCCTAGGCAGGGAGTCAGCACGGAAGCACAGTTTTTGAGTACAACAGGAGGAACACCGTCCGGACCGTACGCCTTATTATTATTAAGCCCAGAGAGGGTAGAAGGTACATCTTTAGAAGAGATTAGGATATTAGACATAAGTAAGAGAGAGGAGGGTGGAGAGGGAGGTATAGCACCGGAATCATCCAAGGTGGAGTTTCTACCAAAAGTATGAGCGAAGAATTTAGCTTTGTCAGAGGAAGAAGTGATGGTTGTGCCATCAGAGTGGGAAAGGGGAGGGAAAGACGAGGAAGAGAAATTGTTGGAGAGGTTTTTGACTAGATGCCAGAAAGCTTGGGAAGAGCTAGAGTTGGATAGTTCAGTGCATTTATTATTGATGAAAGAGTGCTTGGCAAGTCGAAGAACAGATTTGGCTTGATTCCGGGCAGAAACATAGGAAGAATGAGAGTCTTGAGTTTTAAGGCGTCGGTACCATTTGAATGCTTCCTCCTTATTGCAGACAGAAGTAGAACAGGCGTGAGTAAACCAATTTTTTTTAGCATTAGTCTGACAGAAAGAGAATGAAATGTATGCTTCCATGCCCGATAGGAATACCTCGTTAATGCGTTCAGCACTCTCCGAGGGTCCCCGGCCACGGAAGCAGAAATCATTCCATGGGAAATCAAAGAAGTACTGCCGGAGAGCCTCCCAGTCGGCAGCGCCAAAGTGCCACAAGTGCCGCCGGCTAGGAGGATCGGGTGGCCCTACTGGAGAGATAGGACATGTGACAGAGATAAGTTTATGGTCGGAGGAGCCCAAAGGAGAGAAAAGATCGACAGTATATGAAGAAGGGTTAGAAGTTAGAAACAAGTCAAAAATGTTGGGCCGATCTCCGAGGCGATCCGGGATACGGGTGGGTTGCTGAACTAACTGCTCTAGGTCATTTAGGATAGAAAAGACGTAGGCTTGTTCACCAGGTGGGTCAGTAGTGTGAGAGGAGAGCCATTGGCGGTGGTGAACGTTGAAATCTCCTAAGATGGAGATTTCTGAGAAAGGAGAAATGGATAGAATGTGTTCCACTGTAGAGTTTAGATAGCCAAAGAATTTGGGAAAGCTGGTAGAGTTAGGGGAAAGATAGACAGCACAGAAATATTTAGTAAGAGAATGACAGGAAAGTTTGAGCCATAAAGTTGAGAAGTCAGAGGAGTCGAAATCGGGAACACGAGAGCAAGTGAGTTTGTTGCAACATACGCCTTTAGCTTTGAAAGTAGGAGGATACAGAGAAGGGGCTGCTGGATGTTGCATCAGACACCTGAGTTTCGGTGAGGAAAAGAAGATCAGGTTTGTAGGAGGAGAGATGGTGTTCAACAGGATGCTAATTAGAGGAAAGTCCGAGAATGTTGCAGACATTAATAGAAAGAGTAGCAACCGGAGGTCCAAGTAATTTTGTGGGGTCGTCAGGGGAAGGTCGGGCGGGTGAGGGGGAATTCATGGCCCCTCTTTCCCCCCCCCCCCCTCCCTGGGGACTCCGAGACTTGGCTAAAATTCATCATTTGGTTTTAATTATGGTGTGGTGGAATGAAGTGTAGTGTGCATGTTTAGTGTAGTGAAGTGGATAGGAGGAGGAGGTGTTTGTGAGAGCTAGCTGGATTGCTCTCAGTGTTAATGAGGCACAAAGAAAATCAGTAAGAGAGGCCAAGCAAATGAAACAGGAGTTCCAGCGACTCTTTGTCACATGCCTAAAGTATAACCTCACCTTGGTCTAGCCCTAATCGATTGGTGCCTACAATCTCCCCACTATAACTATAACTATACTTGCCTACTTTTGCTTTATCATATGTTCTTGTCTTTCACTTAATATAATTAATGTTCACGATTTAAGGATTATTATTATTGTTTTATTTGTATTTATATATTTTGACCATGTTTACTCCAGCTTTGGTATTTAAGTTTTCCCATGTGCATTCCTTTCATTACTCTTATGTATAATTAAACTAACCTTTATAATTTTAGTCACAATGTTGCTCTTCAGTATGTAATTTTGGCTGTATCTTAATTATAGGCCTGAAGATGAGAACAGCGATTCTCGAAACGTCGTACAAGATGGTGTTATTATTCATTCTATATATATATATATATATATATATATATATATATATATATATGTGTGTATGTGTGTGTGTGTGTGTGTCTGTGTGTGTGTATGAATGTGTGTGAATGGTTCCAAATATATATGTGAATTGATCTATGTAGTGAAAAAGAATGTTTGTTTTGTGGCTAAACAAACACACAAACACACCATTCACATGCAGTATCATTCTGGTATTTTGGGTTTTCATCATGGTCTGGGTAAGGTTATCTGTTAACAACTGTAATGCGAGTGAGAGAAGAAGTAATAATAGAAGATGCAAGAATGTGAATGGACGAAAGGAACATAAGCACGAACAAGAAAAAGGAGGTACAAAGATAAATTTGCAAGTTAAGTATACAATACGGCTGAAAGAAGAGCTGGAGAAGAAGAGGAGTGTGGACACAATTACAGTGAGATAGAAGGAAGGTGAGGATATGGAAGCAACAGACAGACAAATAAGCAATATAAGACGCATAATGATAAGAGAGTATACGAATATAGAGAAGAGAAAACAGAAGGAAAACTACAAAGAATACATGCAAGGAGAGACGAAATAATGGACAAAAGGAGACATATGTAAGCAGAGGACACTCAGAGAAAGAACAAAATATAATATAATGAGATACGGAAGGGTAGGAAGAGTAACGTGCAAGATTAAAAATACAAACATGTATATGTACAGTATATGTATACTCAACTATAAATACAAACATGTATATGTACAGTATATGTATACTCAACTATAAATACAAACATGTATATGTACAGTATATGTATACTCAACTATAAATACAAACATGTATATGTACAGTATATGTATACTCAACTATAAATACAAACATGTATATGTACAGTATATGTATACTCAACTATAAATACAAACATGTATATGTACAGTATATGTATACTCAACTATAATACAAACATGTATATGTACAGTATATGTATACTCAACTATAAATACAAACATGTATATGTACAGTATATGTATACTCAACTATAAATACAAACATGTATATGTACAGTATATGTATACTCAACTATAAATACGTAAATAATTGAGTTAAATACAGAGACACACAGATTAAAAGTACACATCCAACGGTAGGCAAATACATTGAAAATGCATATGAAGTGTTTACACACAGGCGATAGAAGCAGAGTACAACGATAAATATGGAAGATATGTAAAGGGTACAAAGAGGAGGGAGGAGGGGGTGAGGGAGACACACAAAGGGTCCATGTAAAGGGTACAAAGAGGAGGAAGAAAGGAAGACGGAGGAGGGAGACACACACACGGTACTAGTAAAGGGTACAGATGAAGGAGGAAGGCAGGGGTGAAAGATATATACAAACGGTACAAGTAAAGGGTACAGAGAGGAGGAAGAAAGGAAGACGGAGGAGGGAGACACACACACTACTAGTAAAGGGTACAGATGAGGGAGGAAGGCAGGGGTGAAAGATATATACAAACGGTACAAGTAAAGGGTACAGAGAGGAAGAAGAAAGGAAGACGGAGGAGGGAGACACACACACTGTACTAGTAAAGGGTACAGATGAAGGAGGGAGGCAGGGGTGAAGGAGATATACAAACGGTACAAGTAAAGGGTACAGAGAAGAGGGAGGAAGAAGGGGGAGGGAGACACACACACTGTACTAGTAAAGGGTACAGATGAAGGAGGGAGGCAGGGGTGAAGGAGATATACAAACGGTACAAGTAAAGGGTACAGAGAAGAGGGAGGAAGAAGGGGGAGGGAGACACACAAACGGCGCATAAACTATATTAATTAATGTCCAACATTTGGCGCAGGTTGAGGCAGAAGACCGGGACCACAACCTACCGAGGGTGGTAGATTAATAGTTACACAATTTCACTCGCTTTAATTAAGACACCCTCAGTATAGTTATGTTGACAATATAAACGAACTGAGAAATGCTGTTAGGATACACAATATTAACAACAAAGTCGGGAATTCTTGATTAAAGATAATGATTAATGAAAGCGAGACATATCTACATTTCAGTGACCTACTATATCTTCTTTCAATCTTGATAGTTGTGTTTACCAAAACAGAATATCCCAGAAACGTTGTCAGTATATAAATGCCGTTGGAAGAACCTGAAATATCATTCATGATAATCAGTGCCATTATAAGCTATCTATTAAGCAAGATCAGATTTTGCATTTAAGTTTTATTAGCATACATTCATAAACAGTCAAGTTATCAATACAAATACAGTGTGAGTGTGTGTGCTATTAATGTTTGAGTAGATATACAGGGTGTCCCGCGAGTTTTGTAAAATAATTCCAGAAAAGAAAGATTACGCAATTCTAAGTAAATAATGCTATATACACATAGGCTTTTGGGGGTATCGTTTTGCAGTTATGGGCCCATAAAGCCGGTTTTTTGGCGTTTTTTTTTTGTTATGTTTATCCCCATTTTCATTTAATAAGATGAGGATAGGAAAAACAACTAAGAAGTGTATTGTGAGGCATCGTATCAATACTTCAAACCGACACCAAAGAATTCACTATATCTTTCTTAATATTCTGCTGGCATTGTCGTCATGCGGGCTATATTAAAACAAACATATAAATACAAAATAAACACAACACAAAACTGAAATTGTAAACTCATTATCAAAGAAGAAAAAAGGGGCTACTGAAGATTTCTTGGTGTTTTCTTGAAGTATTGATATCATGCACCATCATACAGCATTTAACGTTTTCTCTGTAATATTATTTTTACACGGTAAATGAGGTTAAACTGACACAACAAACATACAAATGCCCTGCTTTTCTATGACAGTTTTACGTGTTTTGCCATGTTTATCCCTGTGTCCCTTAATTAAAAGAAATGTATATATAACTGAGTAGTGTTTTATGGAGTATGGTATAATTACTGTTAAGAGGAATAAACAAACTCCTATGTTGCTTTCTTCATCTGCCCATGGTGATGCGTTCAATATACAATGTTGTGTTACATTTGTATTATTCAACTCATTCTCACGGGAAAATGAAGAAAGTTACACAGTTCTTGTTGGTGCCTCTATGAAGTATGTATGCGATACATTATCATACACTACTTTATTTTGTCTTCACTATACCATTTCATTTGAGGGAAAACAGCTTTAAAATGACAACAAGCAAATCTGTCGACTTTAATGGACCATGACTGCAAAATAATGCCCCCAAAAGCCTATGTTCATGGAACATTGTTAACTCAAAATGACTTAATCTTTCATTTCTGGAAGTATTTAACAAAACTCACGGGGCACCCTGTATGTGCACGTGTGTGTGTGTTTGCCATTGGAGTGCTCGCACGTGTATCCGTGTGTGTGTAAGTGCCACAGTGTGTTTGTGCGTATCTACATATGTTTGTGTATGACTACCAGCACAGCACCATGCACGTAAAACAATAACATAAAGAGATACAACTATATAGTGGGACAGCCAGAACACGTCCAGTAGTAAAAACACCAAATTGGTAACACATGTGCTGCAGTGGAGGTTGTATTGTCCACTATTGGGTTAACTGTGTGTGTGTGAGAGAGAGAGAGAGAGAGAGAGAGCATGACGGTGATGTCGAAGATAACATTTATATTTATTGAATGAAGATTAATCTATGATTTACATCTGTTGGCAATAGTGTTGGTAAAACTACAGTTGTGAGGCATATGAAATACACACTTTTGAAATTTGTATCGAACCCAAGAGATAAAATACAAGATTGTATTATTCCCAAAATGCTTCAATACCTGGTATTAAAGGTTCACATGATGAAATGGTTGTATTCCTAATATGACACACGTCTGTACAACTACCTAAAGTAAAAAGTAGTGCACAATTATTATACACTAGCGAAATATATTGAAACTTTCCCCTCGTTCATAGTTTCAAGTGTATTATATGATGTCTCAAGTGTATCATATCACTAGTAAATAAATAAAAGAAACCCTGGCGCAGGTGAAATGTTGACCGACTTTACATAAGACAACTCCTTCACATTAACACAAAGGCAGTTAGGAGGAAACGTGTATAGAATTGTCATTAGGACGTCTGGAATAGCTTTATCTTGGGGTGTAAAACAGCTGAGCCGGTCTGGAGGAGGAGGGGGAGGGGGTAGAGGAAGAGGAGAAATGAGAAAGAAAATAACAAAGTGGAGAAAACAGAGCAAGCTTGGGAATGGTTTAATAATTGTTATTTAATCAAATGAGGAATTAAATATTTCATAACTAAAATATGAATGCCTAAATTCCATTGCCTTATTAGATTTTACTTATTGATATTCTTCGAAAGTGTCAATCATAACCTAATGGAAAATAATAATCAGCTATCTCAAACTAAAATTGAAAGTTATGAAAACATCGTTGATCAACTATGCACAGATTAATCCTAACGGTGGTACAGAATAGGGTACAATATTAACCTCTTCTCTACCGGTGACGTCTTTATAACTATATTCTAGCTATATTTAGATGATTTGTTGTACTTTAATAAGGATCTGTGGTAGTAAAGCGGGCTAACTAATATAGCACTAAGCCTGTCAATTGCTTGAGGCCCTTTTAAAACTTGATATTGTCTAATATTAGCCAGAAGTTGAAAGGACGTCGCCTGTACAGAAGGGGTTACCTATACACATGTCGGTACAACAACGATACAGTAAAGCATTGTACAACTCTAAAAGCTATAGTATTACCTCTTTGAAATTAAAATGTAAAACTTGCAAACAAAGTCAAACCAAAACTGGGACAAAGACGATGTAAAGTCAAAACAACATATCAAAATCGCTATGTGGAAACAACGCTTACTAAAATAAAATTTATGAGATGAAAGAAAACAATCTACCACATAGGGTGTACATTACTTGTTTTCTTAAAAGGTTTGAACTCAATTTTGTTTGGTTTACAGTTAAGGGGAGATGGGCGTATTTATTTGCTCATTTATGTATATTTGTATTATTTGTTTTTTAGTCCCTCCCTAGACCTTCACCAAGCTTAAAAAGCACCTGCCGACGAACCTCCTTCAAGATAAATTTGTAAAAAAAAATCGATAATAATAATAATAATAATGATCTTCTGGTTACTTATATAGCGCCCGTATCTCCTCCTTCGAGGATTCACAAGCGCTTGGCTTTCTTTAGTCTACCAGAGACCATTACCCATCCCCCTTGCTCATGGGGAGATGGTAACCGCCGGCTGTATCCCAGAAAAACTTTTCAATCTGAGCGGGGATTGAACGCGAAACCTTAAAGATGGGAATCAGGCACGCTATCAACTGAGCCAGCCGGACGGCTAACTGAGCCAGCCGGACGGCAAAATATCCCGCATAAAGGCCAGTTCCTCTTAAATTACAGGTTCGATATCGCTCATCAGGACAAAATCGACACCTAAATGACACGAAATGTTTTAATATTGACAAATAAATGGGACGAAAGGTCTTAAAATCGCCAAACTAATGGGCCGAACGTCTTATAATCTGAAAACTAATGGAGCTAGATATGAGGAAAAAGGGAGACCAGACAAACGACCCATCTCCCTTTAAGATTTCTGCCATCTTGGACACGCTTTTCCCCAGCAGGTAAACTAAATGACCATATGACATATGGCCTTCAGAAATACTGAACCACCTTCACATTAATTAACTTTTATCTGCACCTCTTTCCTTGAAGGCTTGTTGATACACTCAATATAATAGTGTATATCTCCACATTTTGGATACCGTACTCTCTCTCTCTCTCTCTCTCTCTTTCAATTTTGGGGATGGGTCAGAGATAAGAAATGCTATTGTACCAGGAAATTATTGGAATATTCCGCAGAGAGATCCAAACACAATGGCTGAATGGTTACTCTATAACATAGCCCCTTTTACGTAAAAGGGAGTTGGTCTTTTTATCTGGTCTTTTATTCTTCCACACGTTTAGCCCCGATAGTTGTTTAGATTTTTAGAAGTTTGTTCCAATAGTTTGGCTATTTTAAGACTTTTCACCCCATTTATTGTTTTCAATATTAGGACTCTTTGTGCCATATAGCTGTCTATTTTTTCCTGGCGAGTGATAGTGAGCCTATATTATTTTGAGAAACAATCGAAAAATTTACAAATTTATCTAGAAGCGGGGTCTAGGGGGTGTTTGTTTAAGTTGATGAAGGTCTAAGGAGAAAACTAAGAAATACAAAGATTAAAAATAGGCAAATATATACACCCAACCCCCCCCTTACGGTATATATACCCAACCCCCCCTTACGGTATATATACCCAACCCCCCCTTACGGTATATACCCCCAACCCCCCCTTACGGTATATACACCCAACCCCCCCTTACGGTATATATACCCAACCCCCCCTTACGGTATATATACCCAACCCCCCCTTACAGTATATATACCCAACCCCCCCTTACGGTATATACCCCCAACCCCCCCTTACGGTATATATACACCCAACCCCCCCTTACGGTATATATACCCAACCCCCCCTTACGGTATATATACCCAACCCCCCCTTACGGTATATATACCCCCAACCCCCCCTTACGGTATATACACCCCCAACCCCCCCTTACGGTATATATACACCCAACCCCCCCTTACGGTATATATACCCAACCCCCCCTTACGGTATATATACACCCCAACCCCCCCTTATGGTATATATACCCAACCCCCCCTTACGGTATATATACCCAACCCCCCCTTACGGTATATATACCCAACCCCCCCTTACGGTATATACCCCCAACCCCCCCTTACGGTATATACACCCAACCTCCCCTTACGGTATATATACACCCAACCCCCCTGTACGGTATATATACACCCAACCCCCCCCTTACGGTATATATACCCCCCAAACCCCCCCCTTACGGTATATACACCCAACCCCCCCTTACGGTATATACCCCAACCCCCCCTTACGGTATATATACCCAACCCCCCATTACGGTATATATACACCCAACCCCCCTTACGCTATATACCCCCCCCCCCTTACGGTATATATACACCCAACCCCCCCTTACGGTATATACACCCAACCCCCCCTTACGGTATATACCCAACCCCCCCTTACGGTATATACCCCCAACCCCCCCTTACGTATATACACCCAACCCCCCCTTACGGTATATACCCCCAACCCCCCCTTACGGTATATACCCCCAACCCCCCCTTACGGTATACCCCAACCCCCCCTTACGTATAATATACCCATCCCCCCCTTACGGTATATACCCCCAACCCCCCCTTGTATATACCCCCAACCCCAACCCCCCTTACTGTATATACCCCCAACCCCCCCGGTACGGTATATCCAACCCCCCCTTACGGTATATACCCCCACCCCCCCTTACGGTATATACCCCCAACCCCCCCTTACGGTATATACACCCAACCCCCCCTTACGGTATATATACCCATCCCCCCCTTACGGTATATACCCCAACCCCCCCTTACGGTATATACCCCCAACCCCCCCTTACGGTATATACACCCAACCCCCCCTTACGGTATATACCCCCAACCCCCCCTTACGGTATATACACCCAACCCCCCCTTACGGTATATACCCCCAACCCCCCCTTACGGTATATACCCCCACCCCCCCCTTACGGTATATACACCCAACCCCCCCTTACGGTATATACCCCCAACCCCCCCTTACGGTATATACACCCAACCCCCCCTTACGGTATATACCCCCAACCCCCCCTTACGGTATATACCCCCAACCCCCCCTTACGGTATATACCCCCAACCCCCCCTTACGGTATATACACCCAACCCCCCCTTACGGTATATACCCCCAACCCCCCCTTACGGTATATACCCCCAACCCCCCCTTACGGTATATATACCCCCAACCCCCCTTACGGTATATATACACCCGACCCTCCCTTACGGTATATACACCCAACCCTCCCTTACGGTATATACACCCAACCCCCCCTTACGGTATATACCCCCAACCCCCCCTTACGGTATATACCCCCAACCCCCCCTTACGGTATATACACCCAACCCCCCCTTACGGTATATACCCCCAACCCCCCCTTACGGTATATACACCCAACCCCCCCTTACGGTATATACCCCCCAACCCCCCCTTACGGTATATACCCCAACCCCCCCTTACGGTATATACACCCAACCCCCCCTTACGGTATATACACCCAACCCCCCCTTACGGTATATACCCCAACCCCCCCTTACGGTATATACCCCCAACCCCCCCTTACGGTATATACACCCAACCCCCCCTTACGGTATATACCCCCAACCCCCCCATACGGTATATATACCCCCAACCCCCCCTTACGGTATATACACCCAACCCCCCCTTACGGTATATACCCCCAACCCCCCCTTACGGTATATACCCCCAACCCCCCCTTACGGTATATACACCCAACCCCCCCTTACGGTATATACCCCAACCCCCCCTTACGGTATATACCCCCAACCCCCCCTTACGGTATATACCCCCAACCCCCCCTTACGGTATATACCCCCCCTCCCTTACGGTATATATACCACACCCCCCCTTACGGTAAATACACCCAACCCCCCCTTACGGTATATATACCCAACCCCTCGTTACGGTATATATACACCCAACCCTCCCTTACGGTATATATACACCCAACCCCCCCTTACGGTATATACCCCCAACCCCCCCCTTACGGTATATACCCCAACCCCCCCTTACGGTATATATACCCAACCCCCCCTTACGGTATATACACCCAACCCCCCCTTACGGTATATACCCCCAACCCCCCCTTACGGTATATATACCCCCAACCCCCCCTTACGGTATATACCCCCAACCCCCCCTTACGGTATATATACCCAACTCCCCCTTACGGTATATATACCCAAACCCCCATTACGGTATATACACCCAACCCCCCCTTACGGTATATACCCAACCCCCCCTTACGGTATATACACCCAACCCCCCCTTACGGTATATAACCAACCCCCCCTTACGGTATATATACCCAACCCCCCCTTACGGTATATACACCCAACCCCCCCTTACGGTATATACCCAACCCCCCCTTACGGTATATACACCCAACCCCCCCTTACGGTATATATACCCAACCCCCCCTTACGGTATATACACCCAACCCCCCCTTACGGTATATACACCCAACCCCCCCTTACGGTATATATACCCAACCCCCCCTTACGGTATATATACCCAACCCCCCCTTACGGTATATACCCAACCCCCCCTTACGGTATATACACCCAACCCCCCTTTACGGTATATATACGCCCAACCCCCCCTTACGGTATATACCCACCCCTTACAGTATATACACCCAACCCCCCCTTACGGTAAATATACCCAACCCCCCCTTACGGTATATATACCCAACCCCCCCTTACGGTATATATACCCAACCCCCCCCTTACGGTATATATATACCCAACCCCCCCTTACGGTATATATACCCAACCCCCCCCTTACGGTATATATACCAAACCCCCCCTTACGGTATATACACCCAACCCCCCCTTACGGTATATACACCCAACCCCCCCTTACGGTATATATACCCAACCCCCCCTTACAGTATATATACCCAACCCCCCATTACGGTATATATACCCAACCCCCCCTTACGGTATATACACCCAACCCCCCCTTACGGTAAATATACCCAACCCCCCCTTACGGTATATATACCCAACCCCCCCTTACGGTATATACACCCAACCCCCCCTTACGGTAAATATACCCTACCCCCCCTTACGGTATATATACCCAACCCCCTCTTACGGTATATACACCCAACCCCCCCTTACGGTATATACACCCAACCCCCCCTTACGGTATACACCCAACCCCCCCTTATGGTATATATACCCCACCCCCCCTTACGGTATATACACCCAACCCCCCCTTACGGTATATATACCCAACCCCCCCTTACGGTATATATACCCAACCCCCCTTACGGTATATACACCCAACCCCCCCTTAAGGTATATACACCCAACCCCCCCTTACAGTATATTGTCTCCACTAATCCTGCTGCAACATCTATAACTCATCTTCCTAATTTACAGTGAGACACAACACTCATTTCTTATTAAACCTTGCCTGAGATATGTTGATCCTTATAATTATTTATAACGTTCTTCCTGGTTTATCTATAGAAAATATCAACAAATATATGATTCACTTTTGACCGTTTATCTTAAAGTACCTCCTTCTAATATATAGGATTAAATTCTTCTTCCTGATTTACTTTAAACCAAAGTGGATCTCATTAATTTTGTCTTGACTGTTTTGCTCAGCACTCCAATTCCAAATGCCCCCCATCCTTCACCGAGATTTAGGTGTCCTCCCGCGGCCAACAAGACAGAAGGAAGGCAAGAAGGAGGAAGATAAATCAACACCCACCGAGGAATAAAAACAACAACAACAACAACAACAAACATTTGAGGTACAGGGCTCCAATTAAGGGAGGATGGTTGCATTTTCTGGGCCCCCTTCTCCCTCATGTTTAATTAACCCCATTACATGTGAAATGTTAAGACGTTTGGCCCATTAGTTTGGCGATTTGAACACGTTTCGCCCCATTTCTTTGTCAATATTAAGACTGTTCGTGTGACTTAGATGTAGATTTTTTCCTGGCAAACAAGAGCAAGCCTTTAATTAAGGAGTGATCGGCCTTTAGCCAGGATATTTTTCTACCGAAAAATGTTCAAATATATCTAGAAAGGTGATCCTATGGATATTATTTTAAATTTGATGGAGGTCTAGAAAGGAAACTAAATAATATTAAATAAGTGAAATAATCGACCAACAAATAAAAGCTTACCCCTTCACCCTTTCAGTACCGGTGGTATCTTTGCCATCATATACTGACGATAATTAGAAGATTTATTCAGCTTCCAGCAATTAACAGGCTTCGAAATATCTCACGTGACCTTGCTTACTACCACAAACCCTTCCTAAAACAAAGAACAATGGAGGAGGCTTAACCCAATCAGTACCAGTGACGTCCTTTCTCATTTTATTCTGGCAACTTTTACATGATTTTCTTCAGTTAAGGAAGCAATGCTATTTCAAGTTGATGCTCATGTATTCCTCTTCATATCAATTCTAGTCTTCAAACAACATGGCTCCGGTTTGACTAACTGCCAGGATATAATACAAACAACATGGCACCGGTTTGACACACTGCCAGGATATAATACAAACAACATGGCACCGGTTTGACACCCTGCCAGGATATAATACAAACAACATGGCTCCGGTTTGACACCCTCCCAGGATATAATACAAACAACATGGCACCGGTTTGACACACTGCCAGGATATAATACAAACCACATGGCACCGGTTTGACACCCTGCCAGGATATAATACAAACAACATGGCTCCGGTTTGACACCCTCCCAGGATATAATACAAACAACATGGCACCGGTTTGACACACTGCCAGGATATAATACAAACAACATGGCTCCGGTTTGACACACTGCCAGAATATAATACAAACAACATGGCACCGGTTTGACACACTGCCTGAATATAATACAAACAACATGGCACCGGTTTGACACCCTGCCAGAATATAATACAAACATCATGGCACCGGTTTGACACACTGCCTGGATATAATACAAACAACATGGCACCGGTTTGACACCCTGCCAGAATATAATACAAACAACATGGCACCGGTTTGACACACTGCCAGAATATAATACAAACAACATGGCACCGGTTTGACACACTGCCAGAATATAATACAAACAACATGGCTCCGGTTTGACACACTGCCAGGATATAATACAAACAACATGGCTCCGGTTTGACACCCTGCCAGGATATAATACAAACAACATGGCTCCGGTTTCACACCCTGCCAGGATATAATACAAACAACATGGCGCCGGTTTGACACTGCCAGGATATAATACAAACAACGTGGCTCCGGTTTGACACCCTGCCAGGATATAATACAAACAACATGGCACCGGTTTGACACACTGCCAGGATATAATACAAACAACATGGCTCCAGTTTGACACACTGCCAGGATATAATACAAACAACATGGCACCGGTTTAACACACTGCCAGAATATAATACAAACAACATGGCACCGGTTTGACACACTGCCAGAATATAATACAAACAACATGGCACCGGTTTGACACCCTGCCAGAATATAATACAAACATCATGGCACCGGTTTGACACATTCCCAGGATATAATACAAACAACATGGCACAGGTTTGACACCCTGCCAGAATATAATACAAACAACATGGCACCGGTTTGACACACTGCCAGAATATAATACAAACAACATGGCACCGGTTTGACACACTGCCAGAATATAATACAAACAACATGGCTCCGGTTTGACACACTGCCAGGATATAATACAAACAACATGGCTCCGGTTTGACACCCTGCCAGGATATAATACAAACAACATGGCTCCGGTTTGACACACTACCAGGATATAATACAAACAACATGGCTCCTGTTTGATACACTGCCAGGATATAATACAAACAACATGGCACCGGTTTGACACCCTGCCAGGATATAATACAAACAACATGGCTCCGGTTTGACACCCTGCCAGGATATAATACAAACAACATGGCACCGGTTTGACACACTGCCAGGATATAATACAAACAACATGGCTCCGGTTTGACACACTACCAGGATATAATACAAACAACATGGCACCGGTTTGACACACTGCCAGGATATAATACAAACAACATGGCACCGGTTTGACACACTGCCAGAATATAATACAAACAACATGGCACCGGTTTGACACACTGCCAGAATATAATACAAACAACATGGCTCCGGTTTGACACCCTGCCAGAATATAATACAAACAACATGGCACCGGTTTGACACACTGCCAGAATATAATACAAACAACATGGCACCAGTTTGACACACTGCCAGAATATAATACAAACAACATGGCTCCGGTTTGACACACTGTCAGGATATAATACAAACAACATGGGTCCGGTTTGACACCCTGCCAGGATATAATACAAACAACATGGCTCCGGTATGACACACTACCAGGATATAATACAAACAACATGGCTCCGGTTTGTCACACTGCCAGGATATAATACAAACAACATGGCACCGGTTTGACACCCTGCCAGGATATAGTACAAACAACATGGCTCCGGTTTGACACCCTGCCAGGATATAATACAAACAACATGGCACCGGTTTGACACACTGCCAGGATATAATACAAACAACATGGCTCCGGTTTGACACACTGCCAGAATTTAATACAAACAACATGGCACCGGTTTGACACACTGCCTGAATATAATACAAACAACATGGCACCGGTTTGACACCCTGCCAGAATATAATACAAACATCATGGCACCGGTTTGACACACTGCCAGGATATAATACAAACAACATGGCACCGGTTTGACACCCTGCCAGAATATAATACAAACAACATGGCACCGGTTTGACACACTGCCAGAATATAATACACACAACATGGCACCGGTTTGACACCCTGCCAGGATATAATACAAACAACATGTCTCCGGTTTGACACCCTACCAGGATAAAATACAAACAACATGGCTCCGGTTTGACACCCTACCAGGATATAATACAAACAACATGGCTCCAGTTTGACACACTGCCAGGATATTATACAAACAACAAGGCTCCGGTTTGACACCCTACCAGGATAAAATACAAACAACATGGCTCCGGTTTGACACCATACCAGAATATAATACAAACAATAGGGCACCGGTTTGACACCCTACCAGGATATAATACAAACAACATGGCACGGGTTTGACACACTGCCAGGATATAATACAAACAACATGACTCCGGTTTGACACACTGCCAGGATATAATACAAACAACATGGCTCCGGTTTGACACACTGCCAGGATATAATAAAAACAACATGGCTCCGGTTTGACACACTGCCAGGATATAATACAAACAACATGGCTCCGGTTTGACACACTGCCAGGATATAATACAAACAACATGGCTCCGGTTTGACACCCTGCCAGGATATAATACAAACAACATGGCACCGGTTTGACACACTGCCAGGATATAATACAAACAACATGGCTCCAGTTTGACACACTGCCAGGATATAATACAAACAACATGGCACCGGTTTGACACACTGCCAGAATATAATACAAACAACATGGCACCGGTTTGACACACTGCCAGAATATAATACAAACAACATGGCACCGGTTTGACACCCTGCCAGAATATAATACAAACATCATGGCACCGGTTTGACACACTGCCAGGATATAATACAAACAACATGGCACCGGTTTGACACCCTGCCAGATTATAATACAAACAACATGACACCGGTTTGACACACTGCCAGAATATAATACAAACAACATGGCACCGGTTTGACACACTGCCAGAATATAATACAAACAACATGGCTCCGGTTTGACACACTGCCAGGATATAATACAAACAACATGGCTCCGGTTTGACACCCTGCCAGGATATAATACAAACAACATGGCTCCGGTTTGACTCACTACCAGGATATAATACAAACAACATGGCTCCGGTTTGATACAGTGCCAGGATATAATACAAACAACATGGCACCGGTTTGACACCCTGACAGGATATAATACAAACAACATGGCTCCGGTTTGACACCCTGCCAGGATATAATACAAGCAACATGGCACTGGTTTGACACCCTGCCAGTATATAATACAAACAACATGACTCCGGTTTGACACCCTGCCAAGATATAATACAAACAACATGGCACCGGTTTGACACACTGCCAGGATATAATACAAACAACATGGCTCCGGTTTGACACACTACCAGGATATAATACAAACAACATGGCTCCGGTTTGACACACTGCCAGGATATAATACAAACAACATGGCACCGGTTTGACACACTGCCAGGATATAATACAAACAACAAGGCTCCGGTTTGACACCCTACCAGGAAAAAATACAAACAACATGACTCCAGTTTGACACACTGCCAGGATATAATACAAACAACATGGCACCGGTTTGACACCCTACCAGGATAAAATACAAACAACATGGCTCCGGTTTGACACCCTACCAGAATATAATACAAACAACATGGCACCGGTTTGACACCCTACCAGGATATAATACAAACAACATGGCACCGGTTTGACACACTGCCAGGATATAATACAAACAACATGGCTCCGGTTTGACACACTGCCAGGATATAATACAAATAACATGGCTCCAGTTTGACACACTGCCAGGATATAATACAAACAACATGGCTCCAGTTTGACACACTGCCAGGATATAATACAAACAACATGGCTCCGGTTTGACACACTGCCAGGATATAATACAAACAACATGGCTCCGGTTTGACACCCTGCCAGGATATAATACAAACAACATGGCACCGGTTTGACACACTGCCAGGATATAATACAAACAACATGGCTCCAGTTTGACACACTGCCCGGATATAATACAAACAACATGGCACCGGTTTGACACACTGCCAGAATATAATACAAACAACATGGCACCGGTTTGACAAACTGCCAGAATATAATACAAACAACATGACACCGGTTTGACACCCTGCCAGAATATAATACAAACATCATGGCACCGGTTTGACACACTGCCAGGATATAATACAAACAACATGGCACCGGTTTGACACCCTGCCAGAATATAATATAATACAAACAACATGGCACCGGTTTGACACACTGCCAGAATGTAATACAAACAACATGGCACCGGTTTGACACACTGCCAGAATATAATACAAACAACATGGCTCCGGTTTGACACACTGCCAGGATATAATACAAACAACATGGCTCCGGTTTGACACACTACCAGGATATAATACAAACAACATGGCTCCGGGTTGATACACTGCCAGGATATAATACAAACAACATGGCACCGGTTTGACACCCTGCCAGGATATAATACAAACAACATGGCTCCGGTTTGACACCCTGCCAGGATATAATACAAACAACATGGCACCGGTTTGACACACTGCCAGGATATAATACAAACAACATGGCTCCGGTTTGACACACTACCAGGATATAATACAAACAACATGGCTCCGGTTTGACACACTGCCAGGGTATAATACAAACAACATGGCACCGGTTTGACACACTGCCAGAATATAATACAAACAACATGGCACCGGTTTGACACACTGCCAGAATATAATACAAACAACATGGCTCCGGTTTGACACACTGCCAGGATATAATACAAACAACATGGCTCCGGTTTGACACCCTGCCACGATATAATACAAACAACATGGCTCCGGTTTGACATCCTGCCAGGATATAATACAAACAACATGGCTCCGGTTTGACACACTGCCAGGATATAATACAAACAACATGGCTCCGGTTTGACACCCTGCCAGGATATAATACAAACAACATGGCTCCAGTTTGACACCCTGCCAGGATATAATACAAACAACATGGCACCGGTTTGACACACTGCCAGGATATAGTACAAACAACATGGCTCCGGTTTGACACACTGCCAGGATATAATACAAACAACATGGCACCGGTTTGACACACTGCCAGGATATAATACAAACAACATGGCTCCGGTTTGACACCCTGCCAGGATATAATACAAACAACATGGCTCCGGTTTGACACACTACCAGGATAAAATACAAACAACATGGCTCCAGTTTGACACACTGCCAGGATATAATACAAACAACATGGCACCGGTTTGACACCCTACCAGGATAAAATACAAACAACATGGCTCCGGTTTGACACCCTACCAGAATATAATACAAACAACATGGCACCGGTTTGACACCCTACCAGGATATAATACAAACAACATGGCACCGGTTTGACACACTGCCAGGATATAATACAAACAACATGGCTCCGGTTTGACACACTGCCAGGATATAATACAAACAACATGGCTCCAGTTTGACACACTGCCAGGATATAATACAAACAACATGGCTCCGGTTTGACACACTGCCAGGATATAATACAAACAACATGGCTCCGGTTTGACACACTGCCAGGATATAATACAAACAACATGGGTCAAGTTTGACACACTGCCAGGATATAATACAAACAACATGGCACCGGTTTGACACCCTACCAGGATATAATACAAACAACATGGCACCGGTTTGACACACTGCCAGGATATAATACAAACAACATGGCTCCGGTTTGACACACTGCCAGGATATAATACAAACAACATGGCTCCAGTTTGACACACTGCCAGGATATAATACAAACAACATGGCTCCGGTTTGACACACTGCCAGGATATAATACAAACAACATGGCTCCGGTTTGACACACTGCCAGGATATAATACAAACAACATGGGTCAAGTTTGACACACTGCCAGGATATAATACAAACAACATGGCACCGGTTTGACACACTGCCAGGATATAATACAAACAACATGGCTCCAGTTTGACACACTGCCAGGATATAATACAAACAACATGGCACCGGTTTGACACACTGCCAGAATATAATACAAACAACATGGCCCCGGTTTGACACACTGCCAGAATATAATACAAACAACATGGCACCGGTTTGACACCCTGCCAGAATATAATACAAACATCATGGCACCGGTTTGACACACTGCCAGGATATAATACAAACAACATGGCACCGGTTTGACACCCTGCCAGAATATAATACAAACATGGCACCAGTTTGACACACTGCCAGAATATAATACAAACAACATGGCACCGGTTTGACACACTGCCAGAATATAATACAAACAACATGGCTCCGGTTTGACACACTGCCAGGATATAATACAAACAACATGGCTCCGGTTTGACACCCTGCCAGGATATAATACAAACAACATGGCTCCGGTTTGACACACTACCAGGATATAATACAAACAACATAGCTCCGGTTTGATACACTGCCAGGATATAATATAAACAACATGGCACCGGTTTGACACCCTGCCAGGATATAATACAAACAACATGGCTCCGGTTTGACACCCCGCCAGGATATAATACAAACAACATCGCACCGGTTTGACACACTGCCAGGATATAATACAAACAACATGGCTCCGGTTTGACACACTACCAGGATATAATACAAACAACATGGCTCCGGTTTGACACACTGCCAGGATATAATACAAACAACATGGTACCGGTTTGACACACTGCCAGAATATAATACAAACAACATGGCTCCGGTTTGACACACTGCCACGATATAATACAAACAACATGGCTCCGGTTTGACACCCTGCCAGGATATAATACAAACAACATGGCTCCGGTTTGACACCCTGCCAGGATATAATACAAACAACATGGCACCGGTTTGACACACTGCCAGGATATAATACAAATAACATGGCTCCGGTTTGACACCCTGCCAGGATATAATACAAACAACATGGCACCGGTTTGACACCCTACCAGGATATAATACAAACAACATGGCACCGGTTTGACACACTGCCAGGATATAATACAAACAACATGGCTCCTGTTTGACACACTGCCAGGATATAATACAAACAACATGGCTCCGGTGTGACACCCTGCCAGGATATAATACAAACAACATGGCACCGGTTTGACACACTGCCAGGATATAATACAAACAACATGGCTCTAGTTTGACACACTGCCAGGATATAATACAAACAACATGGCACCGGTTTGACACACTGCCAGGATATAATACAAATAACATGGCTCCGGTTTGACACCCTACCAGGATAAAATAAAACAACATGGCTCCGGTTTGACACCCTACCAGGATATAATACAAACAACATGGCACCGGTTTGACACACTGCCAGGATATAATACAAACAACATGGCACCGGTTTGACTCACTGCCAGGATATAATACAAACAACATGGCACCGGTTTGACACACTGCCAGAATATAATAAAAACAACATGGCACCGGTTTGACACACTGCCAGAATATAATACAAACAACATGTCTCCAGTTTGACACCCTACCAGAATATATTACAAACAACATGGCACCGGTTTGACACCCTACCAGGATAAAATACAAACAACATGGCACCGGTTTGACACATTGCCAGGATATAATACAAACAACATGGCACCGGTTTGACACCCTGCCAGGATATAATACAAACAACATGGCACCGGTTTGACACCCTGCCAGGATATAATACAAACAACATGGCTCCGGTTTGACACACTACCAGGATATTATACAAACAATATGGCTCCGGTTTGACACACTGCCAGGATATAATACAAACAACATGGCTCCGGTTTGACACCCTGCCAGGATATAATACAAACAACATGGCACCGGTTTGACACACTGCCAGGATATAATACAAACAACATGGCACCGGTTTGACACCCTGCCAGGATATAATACAAAATAGAGTCACCGTAAGCAAAGTGTAATAAGGTAATCTTCCCAAAACTTGTGCCGGCGAAGTCTACCTATAATTAATCTAGCTATACTTGAAACGTTTTTATGAAGTTTAAGAAGGATCTGTAGTAGTAAGATGGGATAGGTGAGATAGTTCGAATCCTGTTAATTCTTCGAGACCCTTTTAAGCTAAATACAATCGTTTAATAGTAGCCATAATAACGTTAAAAGGAGTACATCGGTATGGAAGGGGTTAAGTTTTTTTGTTTTTACTTTGTTCCCTAGATTTCCATCAAGATCAAAATTACACCCCCTTGAGCCCTTTTCAAGATCAATTTGTAAATTTTTTGGTAGAAAAAGATCCCGGCCGAAGACTGGTTCCTCTTAATTAATTTACAGGCTTGTTATCGTTCGCCAGCAAAAGATTGACACCTAAATGGCACGAAACGACTTAAACTTGGCAGAAACGGGGCGAAATTTCATAAAATCGGCAAACTAATGGGGCAAACGTCTTAAAATTTCAAAAGCAATGGGTGAGGCCCGCAGATAACACCGAGTTTTACTGAACTGAACGCCAAGGAAATACTAACGGAAATGTATTCATGTAAAAGTTACCTTGATTCCAACTGACTCTCTTTTCCTCGTTTGTATCCGTCTTCCCTCCCCCCTCCTCTCCCCCCCCCCCCCCCCGTCTCTCTCTCTCGCACTGGCTCTCTCTCTCTGTTGTAAATAATACATCATTACAAGTTGTCGTCGATCCCAGATTTTGTTTTCATGTATATGATTGACATGTCGCCTGAAGAAAAACAAAACACTTCAATTCGTATATACAATATTTACAAACCTTCCTTTGGTCCAGCGTGCTCTGGCCACGCCTACCAGAGACCGTGCCCTAGTTAATTAATAATGGACGTACAATTTCCATATTTAGGTATCTTCTTATCTTTTGTTTAGTTTCCTCTCTCCATCAAGTTTAAACAAACACCCCCCAAGACCCTCCTTAAAAAAAATTGCACATTATTCGATAGAAACATTTCCCGACCGAAGGCCGGTTTCTCTTAAATTACAGGCTCGCTATCGCTCGCCAGGAAATAATCGACACCTAAATAACACGAACCGTCTAAATATTGACACATACAGTATAGGGGGCGAAAAGTCTTAAAATCGTCAAAATAATGGGCCGAACGTCAATGAATCTGAAAACTATTGGGGCTTAACATGAGGAATAAGGGGGACCAAACAAACGACACATCTCCCCTTTACCGTGTCCGGTCATTAATAATGACGGTAATTAGTGGCCCTGTCGGTAAATATATGATATATATACTTTTATATATATATATAATATTTATTTATTTATTTATAATCAATAGGAATAGGGTAGCCAAAACAAGGAAGATCCCCATCTTCATAGTGTATTACAGTATTTCGGACTCTTCGCCCATCCTCAGGTCAGTACAACACAATGCAATCAAATGACAATACCATGCATAAAGTTTCGTAAAGAAAAGCTTCCCGTAAAATAGTTTAAGTATAAAGTAAATAAGGGATTAAACTAACTAGATCACATTAATTGGTTAACAAACACCAGCACCGCATGAATATAAGGGAAGCTAACGCGATATGAAGGATAAATAGTAAGTATTAACGACCAACCCGTACCAACCTAGATAGATCCAACCCCAAGCCCACCTCGAGTACAACTGAAGACCATTATTTGATCATTTAACACTAACACCGACAACCCCAAAGACACAAAACAAAAGCACATCGGAAAATTATATACTCTGACTGGGCGTACAATGTGAAATACTCCTAAGTAATTTTAATGTAAACTTAACAAACAGGAAAGAAGTAAAACTAAATTATTTGAAAACTGACTAAACAATTAAATCAGGTCATAGTATTTAGTTCCAGCTTGAGTTGTTGAGTTAATATCCTTTCCTCTAAATAAGTATCTTGTCCATTATTGAAATGACCTATTATTTCCAAATAATTATCTGAGAACTGATAATCATTATCTTGCGAATAATTTTGTATGGCCGAAAATAGGTATTTTACTTAGATATTGACCCGTTCTATAGCTCCTACCTAAATGTTCAGATATTCAAATTTTGAAATGTCTGGAACTACATCCGACATACCTAGTATTACCTAGCATGACATTTTCGGCCATAGGAAATCATTCACATGAGAATGATCATCCGTTCTCACAGAATGATTTTGAAATAATAGGTAATTTCAATAATGAACAGGATACTTCGTCGTCATTATCACCTCATTCTACATAACGCTCAACCGTTTTATTGACCTTAGGAAGGACTTCTGAAAATCCAACTTAAGAAAACTCTTACAGGTTCTTCCTAAGCTGTATAAATCATAACATAAAGCCAGAATACAGAGGGAAAACATCATCGTATATTAAAAGTTAAAATGATAAACCTTGTGCCCTTTCCACCATAACTCCCAACCTGCATACCGGCTGGTGGGATGTTCGGAGTTTGGGGCTGGTATAATTACCACTCTTACACACATTTCCAATCTGTTCACACGGCCATAGCTTTGTTGCAGATACCAATGCAATTGAGTTCCGAAATATTGCCATGATATAGGTTAGTATGGATTCAGTTACTCCAGATTATTACCCTGTAGTTTATTTGCAAATATGAAAGAAAACATTATCGCACCTTTTCATATACTTTGGCAAAACTAAACACAAGTTCCGTCTCTCTCTCTCACTTCCCCACCACCATCTGACTCTCCTCCCCCATTTACACATCCAAGATAGTGATGGGCTGGTCTATCAGAGTGAGAACTGAGCGATCTCTGCCATACCCATAGCTTACTCTGACTGTTCCTTTTACTTATATATTTTCTAGATCTCAAGTGATGGCGTCTCTTCCGTGGATTGACCTCCCAATCTACCAAGATTGGAAGCCAAAGCGTCACATTTTTCCTTTGCCCCTCAACTTGCTCTTCATAATTGCTGAGAGGCACAGGGCCCTGGGTGGGGATTTGATTTCCCGGGCGTTTCCGCACCCTCCTCAGCTCCTCGCCATGGAGTGGCTTCAGTCACCCAGGTTTTATTATGGTCGGCAGGGAGGGTTCTGTGGGGGCGCTCGGTTATGGCCTTGGCCTTGCTCGTGGCCTTGGGGCTGTTCGGCCAGGCAGCTTGGGGAACAACAACAACAACAACAACAACAACAACACATCCAAGAAACCCGAGGCTCAACCTCAAGTGTTGCGTGTCTTCCAGTCTGGACTAATGTTGACTGCTTCCTCTTTTTTATCATAAAACCCGGCTCGCTATCGCTCGGCTTGAAAATATTGATACCTAAATTACAAGAAATGTCTTCATATTGACAAAGGAATAGGGCGAAAGGTCTTAAAATCACCAAATTAATGGGCTGTATGTCATAATATCTGAATAGCAATGGGGCTAAGCATGAGGGGGAACGGGATGAACACAAAATCCCTCAAGGGAAAATCCCCTCTTAATGGGAACCTGGTCCTGTATATCGTATTAATTATCAACTACTAGTTTGCGATTATATACAGCTTAAAGTTAATTTATGGGAGATACCACCTATTCAAACAAAAATAATACAAGACAGAACAAAAATAGATACTGTAATATGGTCTTTGGAGAGTGTACATACAACTGTTCAACTGGAAAACAAAATAACGCGACAGAGTAAGGGCAGAGGGAACGCAAAAGTGGTATCAGACCCTAAGAACTGGAATTTGCAATGTTCTTTATGTTCGGGCTCTGTCTCGAGTCGGCCACACCCTGCATTGGGGTACATACATACATACATGCATACATACATACATACATACAAGTTAATTCCAGAGAGAACGAAAATGGCACGAATGATATCAAATGGAGTGTCTATTTTGTTCTAGATACAAATAGATGATTTTTATTACTCAGCTGAGGCAAAACGTCTAGGAAGCATATGTAGAAAACACCTGATGGTGTTTGGAAGGATGGTTCATTTTTTGGTCATTTTTTTCATATAATGAGACATTTTCTTAACTTAAAAAAGACAACCCCAGGATCCCCCTACAAGATACAGTATATTTGTACATCCCCCATCAATATATACAGTATATGAACATTTTTCGGTAGAAAAAATTCCCAGCCGAAGGCCAGTTCCTCCTAAATTACAGGCTTGCTAGCGCTCGCCATGACAACAAATTTACATTTAAAGGGGCGAAAGGTCTTAAAATCTTAAAATGGGCCGAACGTCTAAGAAATTGAAAACAAAAGGGGCTAAGCATGAGGGAGAATGGTGTCCAGAAAAAACCGCCCCTCTCCCCTTAACTAAATAACATTGCATAATGATAGAGCTATAATCCAAACACAAAGAAGCGTCATTATATAATGAAGCCAATAACACTATCTATCTATCTATTGCCTGACGCCGTGATCCCCGAAGGGGTGGCCACGAACGAACCGCCCCCATGCACCTCTGTCCCCAGTCAGTCGACGCCCCTCCCCCCAACCAGCACCGCCTTCGTTCATGTAGTTCCTCACTCCATCCTTCCACCTCATATTCGGTCTACCTCTCCCCCTCTGTCCCTCCACCTCGCTCTCGTACACCCTCTTAGTCATTCTCTCGCTTTCCATACGTTCCATATGGCCGAACCATCTCAAGTTGTTCCTTTTCACACTTTCCAGCACATCTACCTCCACACCACACCTCCTTCTTACTTCCTCATTAGTCTGTCTATCCCTCCATGTAACTCCGCACGCACTCCTTAAGTAATTCATTTCCACTGCTCTCACTCTTGGTCTGAGTCTCTCAACCAACGTCCATGCTTCGCTTCCGTAAGTCAGTGTCGGGATTACCACACTGTCATGCAAGGACTTCTTCACTTCCATACTGACCACCCTATTTCTTGTTACTGCTTTTAGCGTTCCTACAACCCTCTTCCCCTGTTGTACCCTCTCCCGCACCTCTTCATCCATAGTCCCATCTTTACTCAACACACTGCCCAGATACTTAAAAGAGTTGACGATCTCCATAGCCTGACCGTTCAGCTTCACCTCACACTCTGTGACTTCACCCCTTTCGAAGACCATAACCTTGCTCTTCCCCGTATTTACCTTCAAATTCCGTTTTTCGCACACTGTTCCAATAACACTGCAGGGATTATTTCGATGTGATCAGCATTATTATCAATCTAAATATTCTCTCCAGTGTCGTTGTTGTTTAACCCACTGAGCCCCAGCTAGTTATTAATAAATGTTCCACCAGGGACCAGCCGGTTTTGAAAACAGATTTTTTTCCAGAAACAATAGCGAATAAGAACATAAGAAAATGGGAGTCTGCAGAAAGCCGATTGGCCTAAGCAAGGCAGATCCCTGTCCCACACAACCCCAATTACAAAGCCCAATTATAGGCTCAACACTCTAATACCCTGAGGATCATCTTACCAAAACGGTTAGAGATTAACGCAGGATTACGGGGGTCTGCAGAGCGCTGATTGGCCCAACCCTGATGATCCCACTTCACACCCAACCCTTCTCGTCCATATGCTTATCCAATTTTATCTTAAAGCTCCCTACCGTTTTTAATCCCACTATAGCACTTGGTAGTCCATTCCACCCATCTACAACTCTGTTACCAAACCAATATTTGCCTATATCTTTTCTGAAACGAAATTTATCTAATCTGAAACCATTGGTACGAGTTCTTCCGCTATCACTGAGCTTTAGTACATTTGTCATGTCCCCTTTGTTAATCCCACTAACCCACTTGAACACCTCTATCATATCCCCTCTAACTCTGCGTCTCTCTAACGAATGTAAGCCTAATTTCTTCAACCTTTTTTTATACGGAAGATTTCTAATATTATGGATCATTTTTGTCATTCTACGTTGTACTCTCTCCAATGAATCTATGTCCATTCTGTAATAAGGACACCAAAATTGAACAGCATAATCCATATGGGGTCTCACTAATGACAAGTAAAGTTTTAAGATAACATCAGCAGTTCTGTTACTCACACTCCTAGAGATGAACCCGAGAATCCTGTTTGCCTTGTTTCGAACGCTTATACACTGTTGTCTAGGCTTCAAATCATTGCTAACAAACACACCTAGAACTTTCTCACAATTCGAGTTTTCTAATTCCATATTAGCTAGTTTATATTTAACATTTGTATGCATCTTCCCTATCGTTAATACCTTGCATTTGTCAATGTTAAACTTCATCTGCCAATTTACTGACCATTCGTGTACGGTATCTAGATCCCTTTGGAGGCACTCTATATCTCTATCTGAATCAATTGTTCTCCCCATTTTGGTATCGTCTGCAAATTTACTTATCCTACTAGTTATACCTAAATCAAGGTCATTTATGTATATAACAAACAACAGAGGACCTAATACAGATCCCTGGGGGACACCACTTTTGACTGCTCCCCATTCTGACTTCGTACCATTTATGCTGACTCTCTGCTTCCTACCAATTAGCCATGACCTAATCCATCCCAACAACGCCCCACCTATTCCATGCACCTCAACCTTTCTCATCAATCTCTCATGGGGGACTCTGTCGAAAGCTTTACTGAAATCTAAATATATTATATCATATGACTTGTCATTATCTACTGCTTCATATACCTCTGAGAAAAAACTAAGCAAATTAATAAGGCAAGAACGTCCCTGATTGAATCCATGCTGAGAAGAATTTATTAAATTAAATGTATCGAAGTGGTTTCTAATTTTACTAGCAATAATTGACTCTAGTAGCTTTCCTATGATTGATGTAAGACTAATGGGACGGTAATTGGATGCTATTGATTCGTCACCTTTTTTGAAGATCGGAACTACGTTTGCAAGCTACGTTTGTAACCCAAGAATGGGTTAGGAATGAAGGAAAAACAACGAAAACCCGATCAAAAGCTAAAAAAATGGTCCTACGGAGCCCCCGAAAACGGATTTTAGAAGAGTAAAAAATTGAAGGCAATTTCCCCCAAAAAACATGTTTTTGTGCGCCCACGCGCACGCAGTTGGGCTTTGAGAGTTTTCAACCATCGGCATGGGTGCGTGGGATACTTACACAGTTCCCATACAAATCTGAGCCCTCTAGGTGCCATAGGACCGAAGTAATTGGGACCGGAGTAACACTGACGCAACTGTTGCGTCGCTGGGGTTTAGCGTTACATACATTGCTGATGCAAACGCTGCGTCGCTGGGGCTCAGTGGGTTAAGGGGGGATGGGCTTATTTATTTTACTTATTTATTTATCATTATATTAATATTCTTTTTTATTTTTAGTTTCATTCCTAGACCTCCATCAAGCTTAAAAAAAAAAGACCCTCAAGATAAATTTGTACGATGACCTGTTCCCCATAGATTACAGGCTTGCTAGTGCTCGCTTGAAAACAAATCGAAAGGTCTAAATATTGGCAAAACATAGGGCAATTTAATGACCTTCAAATCGTCAAACTAATGGAACAAACGTCTCAAAATCTAAAAACTAATGGGGCTAAACATGAGGGACAAAGGGGGCCAAACAATAGACCATCTCCCCTTAACATATTCTCCACAGTGCAATTTTCATATCATATATATATATATATATAAAACAACAAATATATGAAACATTGACTTTTGGCAGTTTGTTTTTCGGCCTAAAACAAAAGGGATACAATTAATTAAGGGGAGATGGGCTTATTTATTTGCTCATTTATGTTTTAGTTATGTTTGTTATGTAATTTTATAGTTTCCTCCTTAGACCTCCGTCAAGCTTAAAAACAACACACAGCCAAGACCCTCCTTCAAGATAAATTTGTACATTTTTCGATACAAAAATGTCCATGCCGAAAGCCGGTTCCTCTTAAATTACAAGCTCTCTATCGCGAAAAATCTTAACCCATTGAGCACCAGGCAATATATTATAAATGTACACTCCAGGCCCAGCAGGTTGTCACAAATTTTTTTTTTTCAGAAAACACATGGAATGTGTTAAAAATTAAGGAAATACCACAAACAACAGATCCCCCAGGCCATTAAGGGGTCCTAAGGGGCGCCCGAAAGTCGGAATTCACATGGGGAAATGGGTAGGCAAAAACATGCAAAGACAGGTTTTTACGCGCTCAGGCGCACACGGGTGGATTTTAGAGTTTTCAACCATCGGCATTGTTGCGTGGGATACTTACACAGTTTCCATACAAATCTGAGCCCTCTAGGTGCCATAAGACCGGAGTAATTAACCGAAACGCACCTTTGCGATGCTGGGGTTTAGCGTTACATACATTGCCGACACATATATGCGGCGCTGGGGTTTTGTGGGTTAAAATCGTCAAAATAATGAGTCGAACGTCCTAAATTCTGAAAACTAATTGGGCTAAATATGAGGAAGAAGGGGGACCAGAAAAACGACCCATGTTCCCTTAACCCACTGGACCCCAGCGCCACAGCATATGCGTCGGCAATGTATGTAACGCTAAACCTCAGAGCCGCATATGGTGCGTCCGCACTGTCGACCTAATTTACTCATGTTCTCTGGTAGCTAGAGGGTTCAAGTTTGTATAGAATATACCTTATGATTTTGCCCAACAGTGGCAATACTTGGCAACACCCAAGTCCAGCCGCGGTGGGGAGAGGGACGCGCGAGAGGAGGGGGGAAGACAGTTGTTCTGTTGACTTCGCGAGTGTCTGACCTACCTCGTCGCCTCGCGATGTTGGAACAAAGGGAATAGAGTGTGTATCGCTCCCCTACTGCTCCCATTGACATAGTTGACTCCCCACCAAGTGGGGAAGAGGAGGAGGAGGATGACCCAGACCCCATGGCATTCCTCAAAATTCCGCCAGGCCATCGTAGGGGTCAGAAAAGACGAGCTTAAGGATGAGAGTGTGTCATGTTGCTATGTATTTGGTCTTCCCCTGTGCCTGCCTTCACCACCCGCTCACACTCTCTCTCTCTCACTAAAAATACAATGTCAAAACCCATATTTTTAAGTCAAAAGTGCCTAAAACAATGTGTAAAACTCATATCTTAACTATAAAACGTACGATAAAGTTTAAAATCAATAAAAAGAGTGCGTGAGAGAGGCATAATAAAAGTGAAAGTGAGTGAGTGAGTGAAGTGGAAGTCGGGTGTCTGTCATCTGGCCTTGTTTACATGCGTGCGTCATGGGCCAAGATGGCCGCCGGTCGCCATGGTAACCAGGACGCGCGCGGGGCTTGCAACACTTCGGCATTTATAAAACTTGAATCTATGCACTAATCACACTGTAGCTTCACTTACAATGACATTATGTGATATATGTTGCAAATATATGAACTATAAAGGCACACATGATGCTCGACTGGTGTAAATAACCGTCCCTCCGAAACTGGCGGCATCGTACAGCTGTCATTCTGCCTTGCCCAGCTGTGGTGTGCAGGGAGGTTTGAAGAGGCGGCCGACACTAGCTGATGGTACAATATTTCCTAAGACTAAGTATCTCTCTCTCTCTCTCTCTATCACGATAACCATTCAACTCACGCAAACCTCCACCATTTAGATGCAAATTTCACCCAAGTGTTGTGACTGCTGGTGATGTACCTGTCTCATTACCAGCCAACCACCACAATGGCCACTTTGGGGTACCTTCCCTTACAATAGTCTGTTTTTTCCCAGCTGATGGGTTCCTATATGGATTATTCGGGTATTATAAATAGTTTGTAGCAAAATATGTTGCTGCGAAAAAACTTGACCATAAGATGATGTAGAGACATTATAGTTTCATATATTTCGATTATATGTAAAACATATAATATGATACTCGATTTACTGAAACCTAACATAGCTTATCCTAAGATAATTTTGCTTAATCCAGCTATGCCCAAGATAATCAAACACTTCGGTACCAAACCAAAAGTATGTAAAACAAACCAAACCCAAACCAAACCAAACCAACCAAGTCTAACCTGAACGATATCAAAGTAGGTAATAAGACTAGACTTTATTTTGGTAGATGTGACGAATTAGAAGTGGTAAATGTTGGTATGACATGTTCGACAGACGGCTTAGTTGATTATATCATGTAGTTGACGCTATCCGTGCAGAAGGTACAGAGAGAGAGAAAACAATATACAGTATATGGTGTAGATGGGTGGTAGCGGTATTAGACTTAGAATATAATTATTGTGATGGCTCTTAATGTGATGAATATAATTGTTTGAGATGACGTGGGATTAAACGACATATAAATTATATACCTAGTTGCATTGCCAACGAAATTGTTTTTATAATTGCATGAAGGAGACAAAAGGCAAAGGGGAATGCGAATAAGTACCTATACATGACCTCCCCCCCAAAAAAGCACACACACTTACATACAGTATATATTTACGGCATAACATATATACAAACAAGGAATATTTGACACCCACACCCACACATCACCGAGGATGTTATAAAGTAGTAATTTACAATAATTAGGGACGCAAGAAACCACTGCAGAAACAGATTATTTGCTTAGTCTCCCACAAGCATATTAATCTTGGTTGTATTGAAGAGGGTGAAGTAATGTAAGAATAATGGAGACAGACGACTTATTTCGCTTGGGTAAGTAAAGCTGTTTAGGAAAATAATTTGAGAGGCACTTACATCACAAGATAAGATTTAATACACATAACACTCGCGTACACTTACTCGCAAGCAAAATTTATATAAATGGGATTTGTTTTAAGCGTTTCAATTACTAGAGGCTGAGCTGGGTGAAATCGTGTGGAGTTAGCCACAATACAGTGAAGTACAGTTGGCCAAATAAGTCGTGTCTCTGTCATTACATTTTGCTCGATGTATGCTGTAGTAATGTCTGTCAGATGTTTAATAGGGTGTGTATAGAGAGGCAAATGTTTGTATATCTCACTCGAAACGATGTAGTAATGCTTAGTTAGTGCTGATACCAATTATTGATCGAAATATACTTGGTGCCACGGCATCACTTCTTTGGCCGACTGTACAGTCGACACTATCGTACTGAAGGGATTAATGCTATTAGAGTTGAGAGTGGGAGATATAATGCCAGAGTAATGGTGACAAGCCACCTGCTTATGGTGGGTAAGCAAATAACAAGGGTGAGTGAGAGGGTCAATGGGACTCGTCAACCTTTGGTCGGGAATTCATCTAGGGGAGACAATTTTATACAAATCCAGGAGGATGGGACTCGTCAACCTTGGTCGGCAACCCTTCTAGGGCAGACAACGTTAAATAAATCCTTACTGCTTACTCCGAGGGAAGCATGTTGGTGGATGAACTAGCCACCCACCACTGTAGAAAATGTGCTAAAATACATAGAAAGCCTCTGAGTCGGACGGTCCCTAAGTTGAGTGTTCAGTCCTGCAAGTCCTTCATAAACTGGCACAGATTCTCCTCATAATAAATAGGTCCATTTGGGAGGCCCCTCATAGAGGGTTAGGCGTCGGGCAATAGATAGATAGATAGAGTGAGTGAGAGGGGAGGTAGAAGGCCGCTTAGGATATAGTGGAGCAGATAACTGCAAATTTCAGGAGAATCGTTCAAATGGTGATGCAAGCATGAAATTTGGTACATGTACCCTTCAAGGTCCATTCTTCTCAGAAATACCGCTGGCCACGCGAAAATCCAAGATGGCGGTCATTTTTCAAGATGGCTGCCGTGCCTGACCATATATTGCTTATTTGTTTTTGAATTATAACCTGGTGAACATTTTAAGAGAAAACTGTTTCTTGCTAACCAGATTAATGAGAAGCACTGTTTTAATCATTGTCATAGTCTATAATTGTAATTTTAGAATGGCATCCAAGATGGCGTCCATTAATTTCATATGTTCATATCTAAGCAACTACTGAACATATATACATGATTTTTTGTGTGCACATACATTCTTTGGGTCAGATAATCCAATGGAGCCATTTTCACATTTGTTAGTAAGGACTGTGGCAGTGATGAGATCTTGCAAATATAATAGAGTGATGTCAACACACAACCAGGGCACACTGGTAACATCGCTGCTGTGCAACTCAGCATGGGGTTCAGTGTCAGCTTATTTTACTGTGCTATACTATATGTTGTAGTGTAGTTTAATTTAGTGTCCCAAATGCTTTCTAACAGCCCCATATCAATTAGCTACTAGACAGTAGTTGGTAGTTAGTAGATAGAGTTAGATAGCCACACCTGAATTGACAGGGTGTGCCAGCACGGGAGAGCCGAGCCAAGGGTAAGGGGGCTATACATGACTTGCTCATGTACTTACCTGGATGGTGTACAGATCACACGGGACTTAAATGGCACTGGATGAATGATCGGGCTAGGTGTAGGTCACCCGAGCCTAGTTGTATCCCATAAAGTAATGTGTGTGTAATTTCGTTAAGGTGGTAAAAGGATAAACCCTCGGCCTTAACCCTCTCCGACATATGACGCGATTTTGAGCCGATTAGGGATACTTTAAAGCCTTTGTTACCATCAGTGGTATTTAGAAACCTTTAGTTTAGTTACTTCAACCTCTGCAGTTGTCTTTGAGTTAGCTGTGGGCAGAAAACTAATTTTGGAGAGGTAATTATAAGAGTGAGAGAACTCTATTTCTTATTGCTAATCTGGCAACCTCTGCGTCATATGAGTCTGAAGGGGTTAATCAGAAAGCAAAATGGCAGATTCAAAATCCATTTTTCCCATAAGACAAACTGACTGGTCAAAATGTTGTCTGTGCCAGAAAGACAAAATAGGTGAAGATTTAACATCACCTAGAACCCATTATTCCCTTGAACATGACGGTTATGCCATGCTGGCTACCAACATACCGATGTTTCATGAAATCCAGGAAATGCCATTGATCGTGGATCCAACAAGGCTTGATGAAGGTGACGGCATAGATGCCACTTTGAGAAGAAATCAGGCAAAATACCATGTCAACTGCCGGTTGTTGTTTAACAACAGCAAGCTGAATCGCGCAAGGAAACGCCGATCTAATCGTCAAAGTAGTGAGTCTGAAGACAATCATGCAAAGCAACGTCGAACTAGCTATGATGGTCATACTTGTATTTTTTGTGAGAAAGTGGCACCTGCATCTGATCTCAGGCAGGTAATGACCATGAACCTTAACAAGAGGCTACAAGAGTGTGCAGAGGCACTTAACGATGGCAAGCTTCTTGCTAAATTGAGTGGTGGAGATGCTATTGCACAGGAGCTAAAGTACCACAGAGTGTGTCTCAGTGCCCTCTACAACAGGGAAAGGTCCCACCTGAGAAACCTTGAGAAAAGCTCAAGTGCCACTGATCTGGAACCAGATGTTTATCCATTAATTTTATCAGAGCTGGTGACATACATTGTTGAAAGCAACCTATGCTCAGAAGAGCCAGTCACATTTCGCCTGGCAGATATATGCCACCTTTACCAACAGCACCTGGCACAACTTGGTGTGGATTTACCACGTGTAAATTCCACCAGACTGAAGGATAAACTTCTGGAAGAAATTCCAGAACTTGAAGCTCATAGAAGTGGAAGAGATGTACTTCTTGCATTTCAGAAAGATGTGGGCAAAGCAATTACCCAAATTTCTGATTTTTCAGATGCACTCATCACTGCTAAAGCAGCAAAGATTCTAAGAAAATGCATGCTTGAACATCAATCAAAATTTGATGGCACATTTCCAGCTGGTTGTGTGCAAAATGCCATACCTCCCCTTCTGCTTCAGTTTGTGGGGATGGTTGAACATGGAGCTGACATCAAGTCTCAACTGAGATTTGGAGTTTCAAAGTCTGATCAGGCCATTGCCCAATTGATGCAGTTTAACTGCTACTCCCGATACAAAGAGGGAGTTGCTACACATAGGCACTCAAAAGACAGAGAAACACCATTCCTAGTCTACATGGGACTCTCAGTCTATGCCAAAACCCGGAAAAGAAACCTGGTCGAAATGCTGCATGAGCATGGCCTCAGCATCTCATATGACAGGGTGTTGGAGGTCTCAGCTGAATTAGGAGATGCCACAGTCAACAAGTATGTCGAGGAGGGTGTGGTCTGTCCACCAGTACTGCGTAAAGAGTTGTTCACCACTACCATGATGTCAACACAATGGGTTTAAGGAAATTTCACTATGGCAAAGGTGCGTAAACACGGAAAATCACTGAAAAGTTACCTCACGAAAACAAGCAATATCTCAGTAACTACTGGGCCTATGGAGCTGAATTTTTTTTACGAGACAAAAGCTGAAAGTGACCTCTATCTCGTGGTTTATGACTCATTTCTCTATCTTTATTCTTTGATTAGCTATTAAGCCATAAACACTACCGAAAATCGCCAAAAAAATCCGGCCTCCTCGGGTTAATGGCGGCCATCTTGGACGCCATCTTAGTTAAAGTCTAATATGCAACTGCTTTGGACAAAATTACCTTCACTTACCACGTTAGAGCCAAAAAAAAATGGATTGGACAGTATTCATGTTTTTTTTTTCTTTCAATTAACTGACCCATAACAGTAGGGCTCAGTCAAATGTGTCGGCCATCTTGAAAAATGGTCGCCATATTGAATTTTTGCGTGGCCAGCGGTATGTGCTTTGAAAGTGAGCTTTGAAGAATACCTGTACCAAATTTCATGCTTGCATCAACATTTGAACGATTGTTTCACTTATCTGCTTCACTAATAATAAATTGACGAGTTTTAACTATGCCGATAAGGAAAGCATGTAGTGTCACACCATTAAAGGGAAGTATTCACTTAAGGGATTTATTTTTGGACCTCCTTCTCCCTCATGTTTAGCCCGATTAATTTTGAGATATAAGATGTTTGCCCTGTTATTTTAGCGATTTTAATACATTTCGCCCAATTTATGTCAATTTTCAGACCTTGCGTGCCATTTCGGTGTCGATATTGTCCCGGCGAGCAATAGCAAGCCTGTCATTTACGAGGAACCGGCCTTCGGCCTGCACATTTTGTTCTACCTACAAAATGTACACATATATTTCGAGGTGGGTTTGGGGGGTATTTTTTTTAAAGCTTGATGGGAGTCTAGGAAGCCAACAAAAATCTCCCCTAATGCTTTCATTGTATATTCGAAATTTGCCTATAAATTATGAAATCCTAATTAATCCTATACTTTGTACTTGCATTTCGACAATTCATTTACAACAGATTTAGGTCTCAAACGGCTTCTGAATTACTGTTCCTGAGTGTAAAGCTGTAAGGCCTAATAGAGTAGTAACCATTTTATTTGTTAACCTATTAAGCTAAGTTTTGTAGTTTTTGGAATATAATCAAACACTTGTATTATCTCGCTTGTGTTCGATATTGATTCAAATGATTGCGTAGTTACTAATGCTCAGGACTGTTCAATAATTTAATCAACTATTATGATAACAAGACACACTATTTGATAAAGTGCAAGAGCCTCAAATATAATGCAACTGGAAATTAAGAGCCTGCCATATTTCAGTATATTGGGCGGTAATGATAACTGACAGAATGTGGATAAAGGGAGACAGTGGCAGGCTAACGAAAATAGGAGAACCCTTGCAGAGTAGTATGAAGTGCAATTATTTAAGAGTTAAGGGGAGTCGTTTTTCTAGACCCCTTTCTCCTTCATGTTTAGCCACATTAGTGTTCAGATCTTAAGATGTTTCCCCCATTAGTTTGGCGATTTTAAGACTTTTCGCACGATTTCGTTGTAAATATTAAGACCTTTTGTTCTATTTAGGTGTCGATGTTTTTCCTGGCGAACGATAATGAGCCTGTAAATACGGAAGAACCGGCCTACGGCTGGGTCATTTTTCTACCGAAAAAAAAATACTAATTAATCTAGAAGGCGGATCTAATGGATGTTGTTTTAAGCTTGATGGAGGTCTAGGGAGGAGACTAATAAAATCATAAATAGATACATAAATGATCAAATTAATACGCCCATCTCCCCAGAAGGATAGCCTAATCTATATTTGTATTAATGTCACCACAACACCAAACACTTCCAATGAAATTAATGAAAGCATATAATTATGTGATCCACTGGGATTCGAACCTGGGCTATCACACACAGATTTGTAGACACCTTAACCATTACACCACCAAGACGGTTAAAGGTTTATGCACACGCCTACGACTTATTATCCATTCTCGAATACATTAAATCACTGTACTCAGCTCCAAGTTTTATAGGTAGAAAATTACTTTGTCTCCATTCCAGTTATGTACTCCCACAAGATCTAAGTAACGAAATAAGCTTTATATTTTTAAAGTGCCTACTTAAAGCTTTGAATATTGCTGTCTTTAATTACGTCACCGCTATGGTAACATATTATTCATGTTCTGACTAACGGAATTTTTTATTAATATACAAGCTTAGGGAGGACCTCTAAGTCAGCAGTAAAAAACAATCTCAATTAATGGGAGATGGGCCGCTGTTTTTCTGGTCCCCCTTTTCTGTCGCGCTTAGCCCTATTAGTTTTCAGATTTTAAGACGTTCGGTCCATTAGTTTGGTGATTTTAAGACCTTTCGCCCCATTTCTTAGTCAATATTTATACTTTTTGTGTCATTAAGGTGCAATTATTGTCCTGGCGAGCGAAAGAGAAACCGCCCTTTGGCCGGAACATTTTTCTATCGAAAAATGTAAAACTTATCTTCAAGGAGGGTCTTGGGTGGGTGGCCTTTTTGTAAAGCTTGATGGAGGTCTAGGGAGGAAACAAAAATAATATTAAACAAAATACATAAATGAGCCAATAAATTCGGCCATCCCCCCTTAAGTATATTTGTTAGATAAAACAAAAAACTACGTGCGTGCGATGCCTCAATAGTTACAGACATTTTGTTTGTCTGAGTTACGATTATTTTAATCTATTGACTGTAGCGATAACTATAGTTAACCCTTGTCTAGCGGGGGGTTTTGGGCTTATTTGGGCATATTCAGGCCCTCCTGCATGATAAATCAAGTATCTGCATGAAAAAAAAAAAAAATTAGCAAAAAACTAGGCGCTAAAACCTTCAAAATGAGACCAGAACGAGCTACGTAGTAACATGGGAGTTTAGCGTATAGCGGCATATTTTTCCCAGCTATGCTCACTACTGGCTACACTGCCGGCCTCTCGAGAACACAGTGAACATGAGTTAATGGGCGGCGGTAAGCCCTGGGAGCCGGCTGTCTGGCCCACTGCGCTCCCGGCCATTTGCACTCGATTTTAACCGGTTAAAAGCCTTAATAATGCTCCTAACTTGCTGCAAATTGGAACCAGACTTAAGTCCGACCCCGATCTTTAAGGGTTAATATGGAAGTACGACACAAATATTGAAAGTTAATATACAGATACAGACATAAATGTATGATATGTTATGCAAAGATACACGAATCAGTGAACGTTAACTAATGGAACACACAGACTTGATAGCTGATGCCAATCAACACATATCAAGACATAACTTATTTATCTGAACTGTACACCACTTCGAGTCTGTGAACCTTTAGAGCCAAGTTCTGAAGCATTTGGACTATAACAATACATTGTATTGTCTCGTTTGTTTTCGATACTGATTCAAATGGGTGCGTCGCCAGTTATGCTCTTCACTGTCCAAAATATAATAGTACAAAGGAAAACTGAGAGCCTGTCAATAACAGAACTATAGAAAACTGACAATGTGATAACAGAGCCATTGGCGAGATGGGGGACACTCACAGATATAGTTTACGTAAGAATGTGAAAGACGGTGTTCTTTTGTATACATTATAATGTTCAGTTTTCTATACATTCCATTAAACAATATAATGGCTTACTTGAGCATGTCTAGCGACATCTACTGTAAATATCTATTAATCTATTTACATATTCTCTCTCTTTCTCTCTCCCTAACTAACGTCAAGCTAACGTCTAGCTAATGTCATGATTAACGCCCTCACCAAGAAGCTGGGTGTCGGTGTGGACGATGTTGCAGCTGCAGTCAACGAAGTTTCGAAGTTAGCCCCCTCACGCATAATGTACGCCATTTAACCCTTAATTAGCGGCGAGCAACATAAGTCGAGTTAAATAAAGCTGGACTATGTGGCGGCGCTCGACATAACTCGAGTGGCAATTTCAGCACGTAATGTGGCTGAGAGAGAGAGACAAGTGGTGGCAGGAGACTAGCGAGCGTATGACTGCTCCAGACCACCGCGGCGAACCTACTGATACAAATCTCAGCTCCCTCCTCCCTCTCTCACTCGCTACATACTCAATTATGTACCGAAAGTACCGAATTACCTGCTTTTTGCACTCGCGTTGCACGGTTATTGCAAGAAAACTATCCATCATACAAGGATCGTTATGGTGTCATTCGAAAGCTCTGTTTATGCCCTTTCAGGGATAGATACTTGTTTTACGTTCTGGGTCTTATTTAGGCATGAAAATGATCACGTAAACAGCCCTATTTTGGCTAAAAACACCCCGCTGGGCGGTACACATAAATAAACCGCATAGGCCGCTCGTAAGGTGTTAAGTCGGATCTAATGAAATGCAGCGGACCAGATCGGAGGATCTCATGCTGAAGTACCGGAAGTTGATTCAGACGTATGAGAAAAAGTCACGCAGAGTCATCATATCAGGGATCGTCCCCAGGTTCGGTGTGAAGAGCCGATTCTTCAACATAGCCATTAGCGTAAATCGTCGTCTGGCTGAACTCTGCAGGGAGGAAAACGTTGGATTCATCAATACCTGGAATGACTTCTACCGTGAAGATCATCTGTTTGTAGTGGATGGAGTCCATCAGAACCAGGTGGGAGCAGCAAGATTTGGCCGCCTGCTTCACGACGCAGTAAAGGATTTTCGGAGAAAAAGCAGAGCCAACCAAGGACCACAAGCGACGAGGTTCGAGGACAGCGAGGGCCGAGGACCACTAGGGACAACGATCGAGGACCGTGGACGACCAGAGACGATGATTGAGGACCGAGAAATACTAGGGACGATGATCGAGGACAGCGAGAACGGAGGACCACCAGAGACGACGATCGAGGACAGCTAGGAGCGAGGACCACCAGGGACGATGGTCGAGGACACAGAGGGCCGAGGACATCCAGGGACGAGGATCGAGGACTGAGGACAGACAGGTACATAAATGTAGACCCGACCAGAACCAAGAATTTGAATAAAGAACGTTCCGTGAATTCCAAATCCAAAACTTTAAATGTTTTCTATGCAAACGCTCGTAGCATACGTAATAAATGTTCAGATTTAGAGGAACTAGTATTTACAGAAAATTACGATGTTATTGGCATAACAGAATCTTGGCTCAATGCAAAAGACAGACTTTTTAGCTGAGTATTCACTTCCCGGTTATGTAATATTTGAGAAAAGCCGAATAAATAAAAATGGAGGTGGGGGTTTACTTTTTGTCAAAGAAAGTCTTAACTCGACCCTCTTGTCAAAATCTCAAATTGTGAACGTCGGCACATTCTTTGTGCTAATAACGAATAATAAAGGTAAAACAATAATACTTGCACTAATACACAGACCTCCAGCTCAATCAGTGCAAACTGACCAAGAAATTTATGAGCAAATTGCAGACTTAAGTAACTCGCAAGATACCGTAATTTTTGGCGACTTCAATTTACCTGTGACCATGTGGGGAGATAGTATTACTTCACACTCTGGACAAGACCTGTATGCAAACTTGCAAGAGAGTTCGCTATATCAGTTTGTTAGATCAACCCGTGAAAATATCGTCCTTAACCTTGTACTTTCAACAAAAGAAGAATTGATAGAGAATTTGAATGTCGGTGATGAATTCAGGAACTGCGACCATCTTACGATAACTTTCAGTTTAAAGTTTACTAGTAACGAATCAAATAGCAGCATCGAGAAAGTCCCTAATTTCAAGAAAGCAAACTTTCGTAAACTTAGAGCTATGTTTAAAGAAACTGACTGGAGCTTTCTAATTAACAATAACGACATAAATACATTTTGGGAATCATTCGCAAGCACCTACCTAAAAGCAGTGCAAGACTGCATACCATCGAAAATACGGCGTACAGGCCATAATGATAAGCCAAAATGGTGGAATAAAGATATTTTAGACTAACTGCTTGCTAAAAAGTTTGGTAATGATAGATTAAAATCCTCACAAAATGACTAAGAATGGGTGAAATTTGTAGAACTACGACTCAAAGCCAAAAAGTTTATTAAGCAAAGTAAAAAGACCCTGGAGTTACATGTTGCGAATCAATGTAAAACAAACCCAAAAGAATTCTATAGTTATATCAGAAATAAGAAAGTCGTTACTTCAACTGATGGACAGTTAGTCGATGAAAATGGAGAATACACATAAGACGAAGTACAAATGAGTAATGCCATCAATGACTTCTTTGTATCAGATTTTACAACAGAAGACCTCATTGGTATCCTTACATCATCGCCGATTCAGATAGATAATTCTGATGTTCTAAGCAATATCACAATTACAGAGAGAGAAGTATTGAAATGTTTAGATAAACTCAAGGTAAATAAATCGCCCGGACCTGATACAATCTAACCTAGAGTTCTAAAGGAAGCTAAGGATGAGCTCTCCAAACCACTGACATTGCTATTCAATAAATACTTGCATTCTGGAACTATGCCTGATCAGTGGAAGCTAACCAACGTAACACAGATATTTAAAAAATGCAGCAAATCCCTACCCAGTAACTATCGTCCAATTAGCTTAACCTCATTTGTATGTAAAATGCTAGAAATGGTCATAGGAAACGGACTCGTAAATCACTTAGAGGAAAATAACATACTTAAAGATACTCAACGCAGCTTTCGTAACAAACGTTCTTGCTTAACAAACCTCTTAGACTTCTTCCACGATATCCTCAACCTCTATGATGAGAGTAAAGCTGTAGATATTATATACCTTGATTTACAAAAGGCCTTTGACAAAGTTCCTCACAAACGTTATACTACTAAAACTAAAATCGCATGGAATACAAGACGGTGTGTTGAAATGGATAGAAAATTGGCTCAGCGACAAAAAGCAAAGAGTAGTCATATATGGTAAGACATCTAAATGGACCAATGTAATTAGCGGGGTACCCCAGGGACCGGTACTAGGACCAATTGTCTTTCTAATTTACATCAACGACATAGATGAGGGTCTCACCTGTACAATCTCAAGTTTGCTGACGATACAAAAATTGCAAATAGCGTACTCTCAAAAGAACAAGTTGACGATATGCAACACAATCTAGATAAGTTGTCACGTTGGGCCCAAATTTGGCAAACGAGTTTCAATGCAGATAAATGTAAAGTACTACATATTGGATACCGAAATGAGAAAGTAAACTATTCGATGAATGGCACTCAGCTTAAGACTGTAGACAGAGAAACTGATCTGGGCGTAACAATATCGAGTAACCTAAAAAAGAGTCAACAATGTTCAGAAGTTGTTAAAGAAGGCAAACAAAATAATTGGCTTGATAGGCAGGTCATTTGACCATAAATCCAAAGAAGTTATCCGAACTCTTTACAATTCCTTAGTTCGCCCTCTTCTGGAATAATGGTGCCCTTATTACCAAAAAGATATAGACAAGCTACAACGAGTTCAACGTGGAGTTACCAAACTGATACCTAGCCTAAAGAACAAACCATACAAGGAGCGCTCCGTCTTAGAGAATTTCCTTCAACCCAGTGCAGATTAAGAGGAGACTTAATTCAAGTGTTCAAAATTATCAAAGGCATCGACAATATGAACAGTAGTAACTACTTCACTATCGACCAATCTAATTACACGCGGGGAAACGGTTGCAAAATTATAGGTAAATCTTTTTAACTCGCACGAATCTAAGAATTTCTTCTTCAATCGAGTTGTCAACTTGTGGAATGGGCTTCCCCGAGACGTTATTGACTGCAGCACTGTTGATTCATTTAAACTTAGCCAAGACAAATATCTTGCATCAAACCCGCGACTGACTGCATTTGTAAATGAATAACTTTATTTTATTCACCCCCCCCCCCCAAGATTCATCCAGGATTATTGCGTATAATTACTAAGATGTTACTCTCTTTCTCCCAGATATACGAAAGATCACTTATAACTGTGTTATGTTGCTAACCCATCTGTCCCCTATCAACTTCCTAATCCTGCCACGGACATTAGTTCCAGGGCAGTAGTTACCTTTCCAATTTTCCCTTACCCACTCTAAATCACTGTTTGGACACTTGATCCTCAGTGTTTTGGAGGACAAGTAGCCTAGAAGGGTTACTAGACCTGTTGTTGTTTATTTCCTTTGTACTCTCTCTCTCTCTCTCTCTCTCTCTCTCTCTCTCTCTCTCTCTCTCTCTCTCTCTCTCTCTCTTTCATGCACATTGTCTTTGCTAGCCGTCCAGGTATTGATTCGCGAATTAGTCTACAGGAGATACGAACGGCAAGATTGGTGATTATGAGATAGTGATAGTGGTGGTGGTGGTGGATGATAGTGGTATTGATAGTGGTGTTGATATTGGTGTTGGGGTTGGTGATGGTGACGATGGTGGTGGTAATGGTGATGGTGATAGTGTTGTTGTTGTTGTTGTTGTTGGTGGTGGTGGTGGTGATAGTGGTGTTGGAATTGGAGTTTAGAGTTGGTGATGAACTTGTTGTTGTTGCTGTTGGTGGTGGTGGTGGTTAATGATGTTGGTGATAGTGGTGTTGGTTGGGGAGGGGGGGGGGGGGAGAGTGAATGAAGATGGTAGTGATGGTGATGATGATGGTTGTGGTGGGGATGGAAGACTTATATTATTATATGATGACTGGCTGGAGACTGGGATGTGTGAAGCACCTTGGATCATATCATTATTATGGTGTGTTTGGGGAAGCAAGTGGTTTGGGGATCGATGAATAGATAGTTAGAAGGTTAGATAGATAACGTAGAACGGTAGATGGATACATTAGAAGGGTAGATGGATATATTTGAACGTTAGATGGATAAGTGTATAGTCAGTGAGAGAGTCTTCATCTAAGTTTCGCTATTATATATTACATACCTATATTTGATATTCCTATTATTGACTACGATAAGGTCTTCTAAAACAGAATACCAAACTGCCTGGAAGTAGCTTGAATAATGTATAACTATCACAGAAACAAGAGGGTTCATATGAAACTGTGTGACATATTTCAAATTATGGTTTAACATGATACCTCATAAATAAAATATGATTGACTGAACTTTAATGATCATCAAAGGTAACACAATGCTATCTTCATCTTATGACTTAAACTGCTTTAAACTTTGTGTGTCCAAGCATTTCGACCCCAACGTCCCTTGAATTTAGTCTGTTAGCCAACCTAGTTAACCTAGAAATGTTGAGTACTGTAAAGTTTTATGGTAGAAATGCAATGTATGGGTCTTAAGGACTCAGAAACTGCAGGATTCTATTTTGTATCTGTGTAGTTTTTTGCATAATTGACAAAATTAACATATTAATTAGGTATAATAACTAAATACAGAATATCTTGATAGAAACTCAACATAAAGACTTCAACTTAATATCCAGACCTGTTTTCGAGTCCAAGGAATCCACGTAACATGGTTTTAATCTCCTAAAATCCCTCCAACTATCCAGAATCCAATGTAGCCACCATGGAAAACTTGATACATCCTAAAATCACCCAAACTCAGAAATTGTTAAAGATACAGATTTTACTTTGAGGAGCACATACAACTCGGAAAGTAAAACTGCTACTGCACCTGTTAAACACAAATACGAGGGGAAAATAGGCAATAGTTGGACAAACAAGATCAACAGAAGATCCTAGACAAACTTCAAAAGTACTCTCACCCACTTACTAGTGACTCTACACCTCTGTACAATATCCTATATGGACAAATGGCAAACTGACGAGAGCTATGTCTGCTTCATCATGACACGCTATACTGAAGTCTTATCTCACCAGTGCAATGCCTTTACCAAGATCATGAGTTCAGAGTAGCTGTGAGAGCTGCCTTTTGCTGTCCTTGTTTTTTCATTATGGCATCTCGACCAGCCAGAGGTGAATTCAAAGTTAGTGGATCCCTCATCAGCTCTGCTCTGCCTCTCATGATCCTTTGCACTGATTCCTTAACCTCTGAAGTGCGCATGGGGGTAATTGGAAACGTCCCCCTGTGCTGACGTATTTGAGGTGTTTCCGCCACTAAAATATTCATTGTGCCATTAATAGCATTAATACTTATCCATATGCGCCTATTATGGGTTGATTATAAAGGTATTAACCTGAAACAACAATAAAACGAGTGAAAACAGCGTTTGGATGGTCAAAATCGGAGATATAGCCCGCGAGTTGTATAATGTATGGGTGAGGCAATCTGCTTTCCCGCCAATTTCCCCCAAGGCCACTGAGACACAGTCGATCGATACTCTCTCTCTCTCTCTTGCACTCGCTTGCTATCAGTGATGACCACACCCTCCAATCGGATTTCTAATGTTAGCACGAAAATATACCTCAGAATAAGGGAATAACAGGGAAAATAGGTGATAACTGAAGGAGAGGAGGAAAGTGGGGAAGGAGGGGAGGTAGAGGACTGAGATTTTGCATGGCCCAGGGGCCAAAAAAATAAAAAAAACAAAATATAAATTTTTTTTTTTTTTCGATGTCAAAAGTTGATTTTTATTTTCTCTGACTCTTAAGAGTCTCCCCGCAGTGCGCCGGGGGAACTCTTAAGAGTCTCCCCGCAGCTCCCGGGTTAATGGCGATCCAAGATAAAAATAGATTTATGTTTCTTTGTAATTGATGAGGGGAGATTTAATTCCTGTAGCAAGATCACCCACTGTACCTGAGGATGGCCAGACAATGTGGTAAAGCAGCTGAGAGACATCCACCAACAGTGTTTTAGGGGGCTGGGGGTTTCGTTTGGCGACGACAGGATGTTTAACTAGTACAGATTGATTTCCCTTCATTAGAAAGTCATACTTATCGATAAGTGATGGAGGCACAGGGCATAGCTCATGATAGAACACAGTGGACAACTCAAGATTCCTCTTCTGTCCGACTATCAGAAGACGAGCAAACATGGCTTCCAGGTTATAGACAGTTTTATGTTTCACTTGCACTCCCCGTTTCAGCAGCTGCATAGTGTTTACTTTAGATATAATTGGATTGTGGAGACTATCTGGAAGGGATGCCATGCTATTAGTTATCAGTTATTGTCAAATGTTGAGGTCATCATGCACATTTACCTCTTTGGCTGATGCCACTTGTCCATTAGGGATATTGTACAGGGGTGTAGAGTCATTAGTAAGTGGGTGAGAGTACTTTTGAAGTTTGTCTAGGATCTTCTGTCGATCTTGTTTGTCCAACTATCACCTATTTTCCCCTCACATTTGTGTGTAACAGGTGCAGTAGCAGTTTTACTTTCCGAGTTGTATGTGCTCATCAAAATAAAATCTGTATCTTTAACAATTTCTGAGTTTGGGTGATTTTAGGATTGATCTAGTTATCCATGGTGGCTATATTGGATTTTGGATAGTTGGAGGAATTTTAGGAGATTAAAACCATGTTATTTGGATTCTTTGGAGTCGAAAACAGATCTGGATATTAAGTTGAAGTCTATGTGTTGAGTTTCTATCAAGATATTCCGTTTTTTTTTTTTTTTTTTTTTTTTTTTTTTCTATATTCCAACTACTCCCTCTCGGGCATAGGCTGAGAGCCTGTACATTCCACCGCTCAACACGGTGAAGCCCGTGAGGTCTTGTTCCAGTCTGGGGAGTGAGACATGTGAAGCAACCATCATGGCTCGAAGCAGCTCCATCTCTGAAGCGGCCGGTTGCTTCGCTCAAGTGCTTCACCGTCTCACCCTCCAGACTCAGACCCTCACTCTCAGAACGCCACCTATTGAGCAGTGAACTCACTAGGCATTGTCCCCCTGTAACATATTTTGAATATGGGAATATTCATACAATGTTATTTAATCAGGGAACAATGAGGGTACTTTTTTGACGTTTCGGTGTGCTTTGTGGTAATGCACTGATACTAGGTACATCACAAATTCAATCCCAATAATATCTTCCCATTGACATATCGGGATTTGAACCCGGGTCCATTGGATTACCAATCCAGTGGCATGACCACTCCACCACACCTCCCCTAGTTAATATACCTAATTAATATGCTAATTATGTCAACTATGCAAAATGCTACACAGATACAAAATAGCATCCTGCAGTTTCTGAGTCCTTAAGACCCATACATTGTATTTCTACCATGAAACTTTACAGTACTCAACATTTCTAGGTTCACTATAGGACATATATAGGAATGGCTAGTAGACTAATTCGGCACTGTCACTCTTTCGGCTTTGGGGGAGACACTCGTTACAGTCAACCTGCCTTTTTCATACACATATATACAAAAATGCGCTGGACTATCTCTGACGTAATTTCTATTTAGTCTTTTGTACAACCAGGTTCTGGAGTGGACTACAGACATCCATAAACTGGCCTCACCCTCCCACCATTGTTCACAGGCTTCCCCCTCTGACACTCCCTAGTTGTTGGCTGGATACTCCGCTATTACCAGCCATCAATCTTAACCCTCGGCCAACCTACAACAGGCGGTTCACTTGAAAACTAGAATCCTTTGATAGTAGCTGGAACCATTAATTGTTGTCACAGGTTTGAGGAATACAATGAGGAATACAATGCCTGCGCTCCCATGAGGTTGTTCATGTGAATCCCCTCCTCCACTCTTCCCTTATATTGTGATAGGGTTGTCTCTGGTATTAGCACTCCCCCTGTTATCTGACAGGGGTGTTTCCTGGTGGATGGGATTCGTTAGCCTTGGTGGGCAACCCATCTAGGGGAATAAACCTTAAACCAATTACCAATGCGCGACATACTAGTCAGTGCCACTTGCAGGTGGCGAACCCTGTAACAGATAACAAATAACAGATTCCTACCCACAATAAGCCATAAACTGGATTCAATGCTCGGAGAACTAAATCAGTAGACCATTTCTACCAGTACCTCTAACATAGAGATAACTAAATCAATACTGTTTTGATATGTTAGTTTAGGACTTTTAATTGGTGCTAGTTTAGTTGACACGAGTTAAATATACTGTATATTAGTCGAGATTAACTGTATTGTGGCAAGTTTATATTACTGTACTACAGCTAAGAGACAAAAACCACGCTCTCTGTGGATGAAGCGCTCTTTAAACTTGTATGTATATGTATGTATATTAACTGGCTGAACATGTCTATTGGATGAATTGTCTGAGACATTTGTGTTACCCTCCTGCCACCCTTCACTAGCACCTCCCTCCTTGGCTCTCCCTCGTTGTCTTGTTGCAAAATACAAAATATAAAACACAAAATTCAAAATGCAAAATACAAAGACAGAAAGAGTAAAGGGTACTTCACACAGTCAGGAGTGTGAGCTAGAATCACTAGGAGTAATGACTCCTGTTGATTCCTGGGAATATGACCGCGAGTGTCCCAAATTCCCCGTGCACTCACAACACCGTAGGAGTCAGCGGGAGTGTACCTGCGAGTCACTGGGAGTCACCAGGAGTCACTGGGATAAAACCGCGAATGAAGTGCGAGTTATTGAACAAAATAAAAATAACGGTCGTTTTCGAATTAGTGCAATATACGGGTCCACCACTTTCGTTAATCCAGAACAAGCACCACCAAACTGAACAAAACCACCTTCATTCACCCCCACCATCATCAGCCCCGCTTCCCCACTACTTGACAGATGTGACAAGATTTGCAATACCAGGAAACATCCTTGAAATACCTGGCCAGTAAAAATGCTTCAGAGTACGGACTGCAGTCTTCCTCACTCCCATGTGTCCTGCCAAACTGAAGTCATGAGCCACCCTAATGATATCCTGCCTACAAACACGAGGGATGACAATTTGATGCACAACCTCCCATTCACAGTCTGCTGATGACGTTGGGGTCTCCACTTTCTCATTAATACTCCTGACTTAAAATAGTAACAAGTAGAAGCACTGACTGACTCTTCCTCACTACAAGCAGATCTAGCTAAACCTTCCAACTCTGGGTCAGCCTGCTGCAACTCTACCAACTCACGAGGTGACAAATTATCCACACTGCGGGAAACTGCCTCATCCTCTGAAGGGTTTAAATTAGACAGGAAAGTATCAGCCAAGAGAACATTATCAACATCATCATCATCACCCTCTAGGTCACCAGTAACTTTAGATTTTGCCCTAGTGACAGCATATGCAGGAAACACATCAGAGGAGCCGTCCTCGACTCCAGCCACCGGCTCACTGGACAACCGAGGAGCTGGACAAACCCGACCCCTAGCAATGTCGTTGCCAAGGACAAAAGTCACACAAGATATAGGGAGTGTCTCAACCAATCCTACCATCACTGGACCTTGAACAAAATCAGACTCAAGATTCACTCTGCACAGAGGGACAGAAAAATAATTACCCCCTAAACGTTGCAACATTACAGTTTCAGCAAAGGAATTATTAGAGCCTAAAACACTGGTCACTAGTAGGGATTGGCAAGCACCTGTGTCTCGTAAAATATTAACAGATTTCCTGTCATTGCCATTAAGTGATCTGACAAAACCATCAGACAGAAAATTTGCATAGGAACTCTTGAGAATGTCACGCACATCACTGCTCAAAAGTGGAGCTTTATCAGTTATGGTTAATTTAGATAAAGTGAACTGTATATATTTAATTTATAAGAAGAATAACACATATAGAATATTTAGTTACCTTGGATGATCTCAGTTGGTGATTAACCCAGCAAGTGCAGATCTCCTTATAAGAGGTTTACTGGTGTGCTGCGGACCTCCTCATATAATCCAAGGCCTAAAAAAAAAACATTTAAATCAGCCCAGTATAATTTGTTTTGTATTGCCCCTTGGCCATACCAAATATCACTCCTCCACATCCCCTCCTTCCCCCCCCCCCCTTCAATTATCACCTATTCTCCCTCTTATTCCCTTATTCTTAGGTATATTTTCGTGCTAACAATAGCGAGTTGCTAGCAGGCTGTGCTCATATGTGTTACCAAGCGAGTGCAAGAGAGAGAGAGAGAGAGAGTATCGATCGACAGTCTCTCTCCAGACGTGGGGAGGAGTGGAGGAGCGGGAGGCTGGCTCAGCCATAAGTTATGTAACTCCCGGCCTCTATCGCCGATTTTGACCATCCAAACGCTGTTTCCACTTGTTTTATTGTTGTAGCAGGTTAATTCCTTTAAAATCAACGTAAAATAGGCGCATATGGATAAGTATTAATGATATTTATGGTATGATGACGATTTGAGTTTAGGAAACAGTCTAAATACCTCCGCACAGGGAGGGGTGGCCAATACCCCACCTACGCACTTAAGAGGTTAAATGATGGCGGAAGATACACTAGTTGACTTGAGTGGGTTAGTAGGAAAAAGAAGTGTAAGGAAAGAGGCTAGAATAGGTTAGGATAGGCTAGATATTTACTTTACATTTCGTGATAACTAATAAAAGATGATTATGTAGTGACTATATAAATATGAGATTTTTTTTTTTTTTTTTTTTAAGAGACGATGAACGGAGGAAGGAAAAACACAGATAAAACAAAATGGTCCATGTGCCTAAAGGCATCCTCCATTCATAAAATGTTTGTAACAACTGGATTTAAACATTTGTAGATTGTAAGTTTGTGGAAAGCAATTCGAGGGAAGTGAATTCCAAAGAGTAGTAGCTCTGGGGATAAATGAATTCTGATATGCAGAAGTTCTGCATTGTGGAGGAGAAAGTGTAAATTCATGGGCGCTCTCAGCTCCCCTAGTTCTACGGGGAAAGATGTGGATAGGCGGCACATTTGAAGCAAGTTCCTCGGAACAATTATTGCTGTGAAAATATCTGTAGAATAATGCAAGGGATGCAACGTTTCTTCGTATGGATAATGTAGGAATGTCCTGTGTGATTGCAGGGTTATTGATTAATCTAATAGCTATATTTTGAATTTTGTCCAACTGCCTCAATGCAACCACTCCACTTCCACCCCACAGAGGTGAACAGTAATCCATCTGAGAACGCACATGACTTTTATATATTACGGCCAACTGCTCGTCAGTGAAGAATTATCGAACTCTGTACAGGAGTCCCAGTTTTTTAGAGGCATTCTTAGCAATGCTTCTAACATAATGTGTCCAGCTCAAGTTAGTAGTTAATGTTACACCGAGAATGTCAATACTAGGGGAAGTGGGAATATTTACATCATTAAAAAATATAAGGGAGTCAGTGAGATTCTGTCGGTTAGAAAATTGAATGTACTTGGTTTTCTGTGCATTAAAGGAAACTAGATTCTTTTGTCCCCATCCATTAATTCTAGAAAGGTCCTGGTTCAGAGAAATTGCAGTGTTTATTTTTGAATTTGTAAGATCGGGTTGGGTGAAAGAATTGGTAAATGTGAAGGAACTGTGGAGTGTTGAGTCATCTGCGTAGGAATGTATTGGATTATGAGTGGTAGATATGAGATCATTGATATGAATGAGGAACAGAATTGGGGCCAAAACTGATCCCTGGGGAACACCAGCATTTATTGAGTGAAATTGAGAATAAAGGCCATCTACCATTACACATATTTTTCTGTTATGAAGATAAGAAGAAATTAGTGGAACTAATGATGCAAGGCGGTAGTGTGACATCTTCGACAATAAGGATTGATGCCAGACTCTATCAAATGCCTTTGATATATCCAGTGCTATTGTATGTGTTTCACCACGTTGGTCTGTAGCTTGGTTGATTTGATGCGTAAGAAGGCAAAGCATGTCTGCAGTTGATCGACATCGTCTAAAACCATATTGCCTATCACTGATTAATTTATTATTCTCAAGATGCTTAATTATGTGATTATTTAATATAATTTCAAAGACTTTACCAAGAGTGGAAGTTATAGCTATTGGTCGGTAGTTTGATGGATCTGAAGAGGCACCTTTTTTAGGAACTGGATGGATGTTTGCTTCTTTCCAGGGTACTGGGAAACATGAGGTATGAGTACACAGACGGAAAAATTTTGCCAATACAGGAGCGAGCACCAAGGAGCAATTCTTAAGTATTATTGGAGGAATTTTATCTGGACCAGGAGCCTTATCTACTGAGAGATTCTGCAAAATAGTTTTGACATGTCTGGTGTGGATCTTAAGTGAGGGAATTTCAGGCGAATTAAAATTAAGTACAGGGACATCTTGATTTATTTCATCTAAGGTTGAGTTGGTGGAGAAAATATCCGCAAGAAGGTTAGCTTTACCTCGTGGGTCACTTACAATTAAGAATCTCCAGTCGGAGATTTTAATGGTGGAATGGATGAAGCAGTAGTGAAGTTGGATTTAAATGAGTTAAGAGTAGACCAAAATATTTTGTTATCATTTGGATTATTTAGAAGTTTATTTGCCTGCTTGTGGAGAAAGTTTGATTTAGTTAGGTTTAATACAGTTTTGGCATGATTTCTGATGTTTCTAAAGTAATTAAAGGCTTCATGTGTTTTTGATCTTGTGTATGCATTGTAGGCTATTGCTTTTTGTTCAGTTACTCTAGCACAATTATGGTCAAACCATAACCGACAGAATCTCACTGACTCCCATATATTTTTTAATGATGTAAATATTCCCACTTCCCCTAGTATTGACATTCTCGGTGTAACATTAACTACTAACTTGAGCTGGACACATTATGTTAGAAGCATTGCTAAGAATGCCTCTAAAAAACTGGGACTCCTGTACAGAGTTCGAGAATTCTTCACTGACGAGCAGTTGGCCGTGATATATAAAAGTCATGTGCGTTCTCAGATGGATTACTGTTCACCTCTGTGGGGTGGAAGTGGAGTGGTTGCATTGAGGCAGTTGGACAAAATTCAAAATAAAGCTATTAGATTAATCAATAACCCTGCAATCACACAGGACCTTCCTACATTATCCATACGAAGAAACGTTGCATCCCTTGCATATCCCTTGCCTACAGATATTTTCACAGCAATTGTTTCGAGGAACTTGCTTCAATTGTGCCGCCTCTCCACATCTTTCCCCGTAGAACTAGGGCAGCTGAGAGCGCCCATGAATTTACCCACAATGCAGAACTTCTGCTTATCAGAATTCATTTATCCCCAGAGCTACTACTCTTTGGAATTCACTTCCCTCGAATTGCTTTCCACAAACTTACAATCTACAAATGTTTAAATCCAGTTGTTACAAACATTTTATGAATGGAGGATGCCTTTAGGCACATGGACCTTTTTGTTTTATCTGTGTTTTTCCTTCCTCCGTTCATTGTCTCTTAAAAAAAAAAAAAAAAAACATTTAGGTGAATTAGATCTTTTACTGTACTTTTGATGAGGAATAAAAGTTTCCATTCCAATTTTTACAAAATCTTGTATGTGGCTCAAGGTGGAGTGTGCATCATTAGAAAAGAAAGAGGTCCAGGGAATATCAATAAAGAAACCTTGAAGACCCTCCCAGTCTGCCCTATCATAATGCCATTTAGCCACCAAAACAGGTTCAGAGTGGGAAGGTGTGGTAGGTGATAGACAGGTGGCCTGTATCAGACAGTGATCAGAAGATCCGAGCGGGGACCTCACTGTAACATCATAATTTTCTGAATTGGTTGTTAAAAATAAGTCCAGTAGGTGGGAATTATGATTAGGATTATCTGGTACACGGGTGGGTTGGTTGACTAGTTGAGTGAGATTAAATGAGTCTGCAAATAGCTCACATTCAAGACCAGCATCATCAGTCCTGGCTGAATGAGTGAGCCATTCAACATTATGGACATTAAAATCACCCAACACAGTGATTTCAGAAGAAGCATTTAAGTTGAGGACACTGAGTTGTGAGGACAGAGAATCAAAAAGACTTTGCTCTGGAGGAGTATTTGGGGAACGGTAGATGCAACATATGTATTTAAATTTACCAGCAGAAATTAATTTGTATATAGAATAATCAAAATAGGGACAATTGAAACTAGTAACCTCCTCCAGGGCAATTTCAGATTTTGCGAAGCAACATACACCTCCCTTAGGTCTGAAATTTTGGAGCAGTTGATAACCTGGAAAATTAAATCTAGACGTGTCAGATGTGGATGTTACTTGAGTCTCTGTCAAAAAAAGGAGAGTAAAGGATTCTGCTTGAAGAAATTGGTGTACAGAATTGATGTTAGAGTGAAGTCCCCTTATATTACTAAAGAAAAAGCTGCACCGACGAGCAGCTTTGGGACGTTGCAATGCTCTTGAGATGAAAGTGAAGCAAAAACACCTAATATATGAAACTATGAAGAAGGCTTAGCGTGTGTAGCTGGGATGGAGGTTGTTTTGAGAGTGAGAGCGAGCGCGTCGTCTTTGTGTCCCTCGTGACCAACCGCGCACGCGCATAGCATATGGAATATGTATCCCATCCTAGTACAATGAGATACATATAAACAATCTTAATAAGTAATACACAAATATATGGGAATTATAATCCTACAATACTTTCCCATATTCAACTACAGAATAATATATTCTTACCAAAATTATGGAACGTTCGACCTAAGGTTACGGAAGCGTTCAACTTAAGACTACGGAAAGATACGTAACGCTACATCAACCCCAATTACATAACATCGAGACTGTTCATACTAGATAGAGTATAGTAAGTATATTATCATGTAAATTTTGTATATTTTCTATATTATACTTAATATATTAAATAGTATATTAAATCAGCGCTTTCTCTTTTTGTGCAGGTTAGAAAGGATCCTCCTCAGTATTGCCATTCGGTACTGAGTGTTTGAGAATAGTTGTGGCTCAAGATATCTTTTCACCACAACTAGGGGTTCCAGTTTTTGCATTGTTTGTATAACGGAACCAGTTGAGGGATTGTCTGCACCTTTGGTCCCCAGAGAGCCTGGAAGTTGCGAATGAGCTCTGTTCTGTTGCGATAGGCTGTGTTACGAGTTGAGGCTACGGAGGTGCTGCATATTCACTTGTCTGTGTTAGTCCATGGACTAGAAGCCTCTACTGTCAGTTGTAACTTTCTTTATTTCTCTATTAACCTTTTATGTGGGACCTTATCGAAGGCCTTCATAAAATCGCAATATACCACGTCTATAGCATCACCATCCTCCAGAATTTGCATCCAATCATCTACCACCTTAATTAGCTGTAGTACCGTCGACCTCCCCGGCAAGAATCCAAACTGTCTCCCACTGAAAAGTTGGTTTGATTTCATATGCTCCATTATAATTCCTTCTCTGATTACCGTTTCCATTAGTTTACACACAACACTTGTCAAACTGACTGGTCTATAATTTCCTGGGTCATTTCTCTTTCCCTTCTTAAATATAGCTGTTATGTTCGCCTCTCTCCAGTCCATCGGGATTTGTCCTGTATTTAAAGATACCTCAAATACAAAATTTAATGGCTCTACTAACATCTCACCTCCTTCCTTTATGATTTTTGGATGTATCCCATCCGGTCCCGGGGACTTACTTCTGTTCATTTTTTCTATAGCCCTTCTTATTCTAGCATGGGAAAACTCTATTAGTTCTAGTGCCGGTGCCTGTTTGATGGGAATAGTAGGCACTGCATCATCCGATTCCAGTGTTAGTACCTCCCCAAAGTAAATCCCCAGCCCCTCTTAATTCTCCTTATCAGTTTCTGCTCTATTCCTATCATCCAATTCTCCTATCAGTTCTGGGATGCCTACTCTTCTTGTTAACTTTTCCTGAATGTACTTCAAGAATATTTTTGGATTATCCTTCACGTTTTTGCAATCTCTCTCTCCCTCTCCTTCCTTGTCTCCCACCTTATTTTATTGTTTATTTGTCTACGTTCCAAATCCACTTCTTTAGCTTCTATACTAGACTCCCTGTTCTTTTTTTACTCTTTTAGTCTATCCCACAATCGTTTCTTTCTTCTTATCAATGTCCAAAGCTTTCTTTTCATTGATAATTCTGGGTTCGTTCTTTTCCTCAATTTTGTTTTATCCTTATATTCCCTTACTGGTACACATTTGGATATAGCATTCTCCAGTTTGACTCTAATCTTCCTCCACATACATTCAGCGTCTTCACCGTTCAAGTATTCCCCCCAGTCAATGTCCAAACACCTTCTCAGCAGCTCATAATCTGCTCTATCATACATGTATATATGTGTATTGCTTCTATTATCCCTCTCTGTTTTAATATTGCAACTAAAACTTATACAGGCATGGTCACTACGACCTATAGGGCTATCCACATTGACATGTTCCACTATATCCTCCTCATTACTAAAAATCAAATCAAGTACACTCCCCTGCGTCCCATCTCTATATCTTGTCATCTCTACAATATGTTGCGTTAAAAAACAATCTCTCACTTTCTCTATAAACTTGTTTTCCAGGCTACACTGTCCCGCTGGAGTAGTACAATTTGCCCAGTTGATCCTTGGCAAATTGAAATCTCCAATCAAAATCTTATATTTGTTTTCTCTATTATCTATTTCCTCCATTGCTTTCAGTAGGTGATCATCCTCTTCCCTACTATTATTTGGGCTTCTATATATAGAGGCAATTAGAATTGACCCTCTTGCACATTTTACTTCAATACACAAATACTGACAATACTGCTGTCACGTATCCACCTAATTTACCTTGAGCTCTTTTCTTACATAAATAAACAGTCCTCTTCCAACCTCTACTCTAATAGCATTCCTCTCATACAACTCAAAACCCTCCAAACTATACTCCACCAGTTCCCTTTCAATTCAAGCATTTTTTTTATCTTACTTCCTGTAAGGCTATGACATCAGGTTTTTCCTCTTCATCCTGCAACCTACTTATCAGTTATCTTTTCTTGTCCTGGGTAAACACATCTACATTGCTAAACATAATCCTTAATCTGTCTGCCATTCCTTCAGCAGCTACATCATCCCGCTCCTCCTGTTCGTGCCCTACTCCCCCCCTCACACTACCGGTACTGGGTCTGCAGCTTCTTCTTCTCCTGTCTCTCCCCGAGACGCTTCCACCCTGCTCTCCACCTCTGCCACAACTTCTATCACATTCTCTTCCCTCCCAGATCTCCTTTTCCCTTCTATTCGTATAAACCACTTCTTCAATTTCCCGTCCCTCACTCTCCAGAAAAAAATCTTCTTATCCTCCTCACCCAACTTTCCATTTTCCTCATCAGCCTTTTCCTGTAGTTCCTTTATTTTTTGTTTCTTTGTTCTATGCTCAAATCCTTCTTTAATCTTATATGTTTTAGTTCTTCATTTGTGTTTAGTCTCCAACTAAAATGTGTCACTGTCTCTGCCACTGCCCTGGTTTTAAACTGTACCCTTATAGGTCTCATCTCCCCCCCTTCTATATCTACCTATCCTATTGACTATATACTGTATATATATTTTTTTTGTTTTTGTTCTATGTGAGTGAGGGAGACTAAAAGCAGAACTGCCTGTAGCGAGTGCAAGAGCTAGATACAACTACATTTTGAAAAACTACAATAAATAAACGAAAGCAAAATTGAACATAACAAAATATATATACTAGTCTAGTCGCCAATAAAAGTAAACATAGTCGCAATATATCGCCAGTATGTAGTTATCAATTACAGTTTGACGGAAACAGTCACATATACCAGTGTAAAATATACCCGAGATGTTGCCAGAATAATGGTGCCGATCATTGGTTGTAGAATATAGCTCTTCTGTGATGATGGTGAATAAGTATCAATAGTTAAAGGTCTTGCCCTCCTGGTGCCCGACCTTTAAATGTTACGACTGTGGCTCCTTCAGTCTGGTGGAATATTAACGTAGGTGACGGGGTTATGTTTAGGACAATGAAGCAACTTGGTTGAGCCCGAGAACTTTCAGTCTTCTACTGTACTTCTCACTTCTCAGCTTGTTCTTCCTCTGCCCAATTACTCTTCTTTCCTATTTTACTCCAGCCATCTGGTCTGGTATGTTTAGGATGTCGTGTCTTAACCAGTTTTTATTGTATTTTATGTTTTGTTTGTATATGAAGGAGACAAAAGACAAAGCTGCCTGGAACAAGTGTCTTCTCCAACGTTGAAAGAGTGATAGAGAGCCAAATTCAAGGTACTATATATACTGTAATTCAATGTTTAATTAGCAAGTATAAAACAAGTATAAATGTCTGGCTTTCACTATCACGACTGGCCTCTGACCCCTTTCTGTTAACAAGTGATGGGGCCTTCTTCTCTGGCTCTCATGTCGATATCTTAACCATATATGACATCGGGTTACGCCCTCTAAATGACGTCTTACCATACATTAGGTGTTTTACAGAACTCTTAACCAGTACCTGTCAAGGTATCATAAAGGGGTGTGGTTTAAACCTTAAATCACACCCATAACACATGTTATCCACACCCCGATCATGCCTTATCCATGACCATATCACGTGATAGAAGGCAAATCTTGATATGATGATCCAAGTGATTCCCATGACCCGTTCCTCTGAAAGGTCAACTGAATACAATCTGTGTTTTTCTGCAGCCTACACTAGGTGTATATAATACAAGAAATACAATGATAACTATATCTAAGTTGTTATAATAGGAATACTAGTACAAAATGGTTATAATAAAATTAATCCCTGTATATACTGTATGTAAGTAAGGAATACAATTGGTTAAGTAAGCAAATGGGAGTACATAACAGGAATTAATGCTACGAAAGGCCTTCCTTTCTACTTTGTCTAGGAGTGCTGTGTGAGAGGATTCTCCCCACACATGTGAACAATATTCAAAACAAGGACGAACTGTACTCCTGTACAGAGCAAGAAGCTGTGCAGGGGTAAATAACCCTTTGAGGCGGTTCAGTACACCCAGCTTCTGGGAGGCTGACTTTGCAAGACTGGTAATATGATCCTTCCAAGTGAGAGCAGAAGAAAAAGAGACACCAAGAATATTGAGAGAAGGTGAAGGATTGATTTTTGTATTGTTGAAGAGTAAGGGATAGACCTCTGAGAGTTCCGGATGGGTAGATAGATGGAGAAATTGGGTTTTGGAAGCACTAAAGGCAACAAGGTTTTCTCTGCCCCAATTGGAAATAGTAGTCAGATCAGAAGATAAGTGTTGTTTTTGAGGGATTTCTGGCTGGGGCATACTGGAAAACTAATTGAGTAGTATAAGGTAGATTCATCTGGGTATTAATGGATGAGACTAGAGGTACAGTTGAGAAGATAATTTATGAAAATTAGAAAGAGAATAGGCGATAGGACAGAGCCCTGATTAACACCAGAGTTGATAGGATGAGGAAGTGAGCAATGGTCGTCCATAACCGCAGCAACGGAACGGCCGGAAAGGAAATTAGGGACAAAGGCACAGATGGATGGATGGTAACCGAAGGAGAGTAGATTAGAAATTAAAGATTTGTGCCAGACTCTATCGAAGGCCTTCAATATGTCTAGTGCAATAGAAAAGGTTTCACCGATGTCCGTAAGGAGGATGACCAAGAGTTAGTAAGATATCAAAGAAGATCACCAGTAGAGCGACCCTTACTGGCGATCTGAGAGTAAATTATGAGAAGAGAAATGCTTAAGAAATTTGGAAGGAAGAATAGTTTCAAAAACTATAAAGACACAAGAGATGAGAGCAATTGGACGATAGTTGGAGGGTTGAGAGCGGTAACCCGTCTTTGGGACAGGCTGAATGAGAGCAAACTTCAGCAAGAAAGGAAGACGTTAGAGGAGAGACAGAGACGAAAGAGTTTGCCTAGGCAGGAAGTCGGCACGGAAGCACAATTTTTTAGTACAACAGGAGGAACACCATCCAGACCTTACGCCTTCTTAGTATTAATCCCAGAGAGGGTAGAATGTACATATTTAGAAAGATATTAGGATATTAGGCATAAGTAGGAGAGAGGGGGGTGGAGAGGGAGGAATAGCACCGAAATCATCTAAGGTGAAGTATCTAGAAAAAGTTTTAGCGAAGAGCTCAGCTTTGTCAGAGGAAGAAGTAATGGGTGTGCCATCAGAGTGGAAAAGGGAAGGGAAAGACGAGGAAGAAAAATTGTTAGAGAAGTTTTTGACTAGATGCCAGAAATCTTGGGTAGATAGTTCAGATATACATCTATAATTTATATAGATTGGAAGACTAAGGGAAATAGACTGTTAGACAGACAGACAGACAGGGAGAGAAACAGACAGGTAGTAAGGAAAACAGACATGGAGGCAGGGAAAGAGAAGGCTGACTTAAGGGTCAGTTTTTCTGGACACTCTTCTCCCTTATGCTTAGCCCCTTTAATTCTCAGATTTTAAGACGTTCGGCCCATTAGTTTAGCGATTGTTTGACCTTTCGCCCCTTTTCTTTGTATATATCAAGACTTTTCGTATCGTTTTGGTGTCGATTGTTTTCCTGGCGAACGATAGCAAGCCTGTAATTTCGGAGAAATTGGCCATGGGCCGGGACATTTTTCGGTAGAACTATATCTTGAAGAGGGATCATGGGGCTGTTTTTTTAAGTTTGATGGAGGTCTATGGAGGAAACTAGAAACATATTGTATACAGTACAAATCGACCAGAAATATAATAATGTTAGTTGTTTCTATCAGTCGACTACATTTTAATACATTCCTGTTGGTGACTTGCGATTATATTCTGTATATCAATGGTGTTTATAAATGAGAGTGTTACATTGTAGAGCTGGGTTAGTTGGACTATATAAGCAGTGGATGGGTAGCGTACAGTAGACCATATAAGTTATGTTCCCTGTAGTGATCTTATGGGTGGAAGTAAAATAGTACGGATGAATTGCCAGTGTGGTTTCTTTCAATTATCAGTTGACCAATCAGACGAGTTAACCACTGTATAAGAAATTACGGTCGTAATTCAATCATGCGCATTATATTTCTATGTATGCGATCAAGAAGAAGAACGTAACTTATGTGGTCAACTGTACATGGAGGTAGATACAGCAACATTTCAAAAGATTACAATACAAACAAAAACAAAAAACGAAACAATAATATAACATAACACAATATATATACTAGTCTAGTCGCCAATATAAGTAAACATAATCGCAATATATCGCCAGTATAGAGTTACCAATTACAGTTTGACAGAAACAGTCGTCTGTACCAGTGTAAAGTATACCCGAGATCATTGGTTGTCAAAAATTGCTCTCCTGTGATGATGGTGAACAAGTATCAATATTTAAAGGTCTTGCCCTCCTGGTGCCCGACCTTTAAATGTTACGACTCTGGCTCCTTCAGTCTGGTGGTATATTAACGTAGGTGACGGGGTTATGTTTAGGTTGTCTTGCCTTAACCGGTATTTATTTTATATTATGTTTTGTATGTGTTTAAAGGAGACAAAAGACAAAGCTGTCTGTAACGAGTGACTCCTCCAAAGTTGAAAGAGTGATTGAGGGCCAAATTCAAGGTACCTTAGACGAACTTATAGACACATGAAAGTATATAATAACGGCCACACTACAAAACACACCGATGGGGAAACAAACCTGAACAGCCTGTAGGAGTTAGGTTAGCTTAGGTTTGAGCAGTGTATTGTACCTTAGGCTTCGTTATGGTAAGCTTGGTTAAAGTTAGGTTTGGAGACGAGTTGTTTTGATAATTATGTTGATGTTTTGTTTGTTCCCATTTCGGAAATTGGCCGTTTTAACTTAAATCTGGTTGAATTATTATCTGCTAACTAATGTAGACAATGAATTTGTCAATTACAAATTAAGCGCGTGCGCGTGTTACTGTGTGACTTATAAGTGTGTGTGTGTGTATGTGCTTCTTTAAGTGAATACATGAATGTGTTTTCTTCGGCGTACGTGTGTTTATACATGTGCAGTTCTCCAAATGAAAGGCAGCCTCTTTTCATGGAAGCAAATTAATGAGATTCATTTGCATGTCCCAGGGTCTTTGAATAGACAAGCTGTCGTCTCGCCCACAAGCCATTTCTCTAATATTTAGATTTAAGGGGAGATGGGTATTTTTTCTGGTCTCCTTTATCCCTCATGTTTAGCCCAATTAGTTTTCAGATTAAAAGACGTTCGGCCCATAAGTTAGGCGATTTTAAGAACTTTGGCCCCATTGATGTCAATGTTAAGACTATTTGTGCCACTTAGGTGTCGATTGTTTCCTGGCGAGCAATAGCGAGCCTGTAATATAAGAGAAACCGGCCTTCGGCCGGGAAATTTGTCTACATGTACACATTTATCTTGCAAGTGGGCCAAGGGGGTGTAATATAAAGCTTGATAGTAGGGTCATTTGCTGGGAATCCGTGACCATTTTGTTCCTACCTTTTTTTCTCGATGGATTTGACAACCTGAACAATTTTAAAGGAAAATTAGCTCCAATGCCCCTCTGAAAAATGACGGCTAACTCTGCTAGAGCCCAATATTCAAAATGGCCACCAACGCCATTTTGATTAACATGAAATGTAATATCTCTGGCATCAGATGAGGTACAAGGACGAATAAGGTGTCCTTTTTCACTAATTCTGGCATTACAAATCCACTGGAATGGTTATTGTATTGTATTGTATTGTATATTGTATTGTTATTGTATTGTATTATACTAATTGTACATACTAATCTGCCACTTCACTGTCACTACATGATTCATTGTATGAGCCACTATCAGAATCACTGTCCTCACTTCCGCTGCTATCATCACTGTTGTTTTCTGCCTGCGTTGTATATCTAATATTACTTTTTTACTGTTTCAGATGGATCGCATGCCCATCTGATGAAAATTGCCGACTTGTGAAGTGACCGAAATAATGGATAATAGAAGAGAGAGTGAAGAGTTACCAGACAAGACATTAAATGAATACGAGAGCATTTTACTCTGTGGTAAGCGATGTACCGCAGATGATCGTTTGGAAAACATTGCACCTGAGAAGTGGGAATCCATCCGGGAAAAGTCTTTACAATGGAAAGAACTTGATAAGTTTCAACATATACATGAAAATGTGGATTGGGAGAAGGGACCAAAGGGTCACCACATGCATAGCACTTGTTACGCATCATTATCCAGCAAGCGCAAGCTCTCTCAAGCCGAAAAACGCAAACACAAATCAGAGGGACGTCTTGAAAGAGATGAAGCATCAGATCAACAAGACCCTTCCCCAAAGACCAGTGCACCTAAAAGGCTCCGCTCCAGTATGGGTGTCCTTCACGATAAGACACTATGTGTGTGGTGCATGAAAGGGGTATACAAGAGTAGTGATCGTGACAAGCAGATTTTACTCCTATCAACAGTAGATGCCTGGACTAAATTCAAGTTACATACTGTCCGTCTGGAAGATGAGGTCATGAGATTGAGACTTGACACTCTGATTGCATCCATCCCAGATAGTCAAACAGCATTTGGGTTGGAAATCCGCTACCATCATGCGTGCTGGCGCAAATATGTAAGCGACCACAAGCCCCTTTCAGATGAAAGCACTCAACATCTGCAGCGTGTAAACCTCCGAGAGGCCCAAGCTCTCTTCTTTCATCATATTCGTCAAGTCATCTTCAAAGACCATGAAATTCGCATACTGCAAGGCCTGCTGCAGGACTATAAGCGCATTATCTCAAATCACGGACATAACTCAGTAGTAAAATCCAGCTACTTAAAGGAAATTCTCGTCAATGAATTTGGGGAAGAAATCGGATTTCATGAACGCATTCAAAAGAATGTGAGTGAACTACAACAGCAGCAGGTACATACATCGAGGCGGCAATATCTTCATTGGGTGTCAGCAATAATCAGTTGGTGTTGGTGTTGGTGTTGAATGTTGCGGCACGACTCAAAGAGGAAGTCATCAGGACAAATACTATTCCCTGGCTCCCATATATACACGAGTTGGAGAGAGAAGAAGACCTCAGTGAGCTCCTGCTGAAGCTGCTCACATGGCTGAGACACCCAAATAAGTCTGCAATTGATGACAGTCCATCCATCCGATCGATTGCATCTATCCTCACAAGCTACATCAATGGAAAACGCACTGCATTTGAGATAAATCTCTCTGTCTTGCTACATGGACTGACCAAGAGTAGGGAGATAGTCGACATAATGCACAAAGATGGACTGGGCATCAGTTACAATGACGTACTTATGCTGCGAGATTTTTGGGTGGTCAATGACATTAAGTGCTCATCTGATTGCCCCTTCGAACTAGCTGAGGGTAAGCCTGCTATCGCTATAGTCGACAACGATGACTTCAAGAGCGACACACTGACCGGTACTGGCCAATCACACCGCACTAATGTCATGTTTGTGCAGCCAGAATCATTTGATACAGAACTTCCTTCCGAGAATCACGAGGATAGACCAGTTCCCGGTGCCAACTTTGCATCAAACCTCTCGACAACTCTCAAAGAGCTCGGAAGTGAAATGCAAAAAGTCAACCCATACAAGACAGCGAAGTATGGGGAACCACCTCTCAGGAAGCCACCAGCTGATCAAAGTACTCCTCCTCCTGACACATCGGTGCAAAGAATTCGTGGTGTGATCCATGCATTGGCCAGGGGGCAAGATGACCGAACGAGACCTAAGCCAGAACTGTGCCTGGGTTTTCAGGGTTTCACGCCAGCATGTCAAATGCAGATGAGAAGAGTCGAGCAATATACCACATGACCTAGCCCAACCCACCCAGTAAGACAATTCTCAATGATGTGATGTGTAAGCTTGCAAAATCAATCGAAGAAAAAAAGATGCCTTTTGCAATAATTGTTGGTGATCATCCTGTCTACGTGCTCATGCTAGAGTTGAAAAGTGAGAATGCTGAGCTGTTCAGCAAAATCTTACCATTCATGGCACCCTTCCACATCCAAATGTCATTCATCTACACTATATACAAGAGGTTTAAGGGATCTGGCATCTCAGATGTGTTGGTGGCAGCTGGTGTTATAGCAGACGGGTCTGTTGATCAGGCCCTTCGTGGAAAACATGTTAATTGTGGGGTTCGCTGCTTGCGACTATTCTACGAGACTCTGGTCCACCATGTCATAGACAAACGTTTGGAAGATTCCCCTCTATCTAAAGAAGTAAAGGCATCCCTTGCCAAGCTTCGATATCCGATTGATGCACAGGAACTTGCAGATGAACATGCAGAGCTAGAGAGAAATGCTGAGCTGAAGGACCTCGTTGATGCTCTCTTCAAGGACTTTGAGGGTGCCCCACAAGCAAAAATACTGGATGTCATTCATGGAAATGGTTGAGGTTCGAACTCAAAATATCCATGCAATCAGAACAGGCAACTGGACTGAGTTCAAGTCCTCACTCAAGCTCATGCTTCCTTTGATGCAAATCTATGATAATGACAAGTATGGTCGGCATCTCCCCGATTTCACCGCAGTGCTTGATACCCTTCCTGTCGATCAGGCTGCATTAATGGAGAGTGGTATGTTTGAACAGTCAATGACAGGAAAACCATATTCGTGTGTCGCCCTCGACATATGGATAGAGTCAACAATGAATAAGGGCTCTAAGCTGAAGTCTGGTTGGTTGGCCATTCTGAACAATGAAAAGCAGCTCCTTTTAAACACTCGGAATGTGAATAAAATCAATCGGGTGAGAACAAAGGTCCATCGCCATCCTAATCGCAAGAAAAAAGGAAAAGGGAAGCATGCTGATTGCTCGTCGAGTCACCCCTCACCGATCGGCCATGGATGGCATCTTGTAAATGGCCTATGTCTGCCTGTCCGTTCAACCCAGCCCCCACTTCCCCCATCCATACCACTACCTACAAATCCGCAGGCAGATAATAACAGTGATGATAGCAGCGAAAGTGAGGACAGTGATTCTGATAGTGGCTCATACAGTGAATCATGTAGTGACAGTGAAGTGGCAGACTAGTATGTACAATTAGTATAATACAATACAATAACAATACAATATACAATACAATACAATACAATACAATAACCATTCCAGTGGATTTGTAATGCCAGAATTAGTGAAAAAGGACACCTCATTCGTCCTTGTAGCTCATCTGATGCCAGAGATATTACATTTCATGTTTTTCAAGATGGCATTGGCGGCCATTTTGAATATTGGGCTCTAGCAGAGTTAGCCGTCATTTTTCAGAGGGGCATAGGAGCTAATTTTCCTTTAAAATGGTTCACGTTGTCAAATCCATCGAGAGAAAAAGGTAGGAACAAAATGGTCACGGATTCCAAGCAAATGACCCTACTATAAATAATTAGAATGATAATTACCCTCAAGTATTAGAGTTACAATTAATAAAGCCCCGCTAATACAGAATGTTGCTGAAAGCTTATATAAAAGAACCAAAGAAAATCATATAAATACTTAGAATGATAATTACACACAAGTATTAGAGTTACAATTAATAAAACCCCGCTAATACAGAACATTGCTTAAAGCTTATATAATTTGTCCTCATCTTTACTATGATACGTAAGAAAAGAGGTTAAGTAATTACCTTAGTTCCGATAGCTGTCGTATAGTAGAGTGACGAAACCCCCTCACTTGCCCCCTAATATAAGGTTCTAGTGAAGCCTCAGACAAGTAATGAGATTGCGAAAATAATATATTCGACTCCTATGAAACTACAAAAGACACAACTAATAATTTATAAATGAAACACCTAAACTCAAATGATACGAAACAGCACCAAAGAAATAAGCTTTACTTTAATGCAACAACAAGACAGCAAAAGATATGAATGAAGCTTTAAATGAAGCAACAACTGAAAAGATAGAGGATACCAAGGGGAGGTAAGGTACAGTTACAGCCGTAACATAGAAACAGAACACTAGATGGAGCTAGGTACATTCACATCTGCTGATATTATTAGTATGCCTTTACACCCTGCTAAGGGTATACTATGGGCCATTTCTAGTATATCACTACGACAAGGTTTAGGAACTACTACCTGATGTACGTCCCATGCCCCATCATCACTAGGTCTATGTGGCGGTCTCCACCTACGCCACACAACTCCTTTCTTCATATAAAAGCATTCCCCCCTCTCCTTCTCACTCTCCTCTTCACTCACGGCACTGGCAGCTAACTCGTTACACTCACAGTCATCTCGCTGCAACTCTACCAGGCCACTAGGACAATGAGGAGGTGTTTCATGATCATTTGGCTCAAGGTTAGCCATAAAAGTTTCAGACAGACCTACTTCAGTCTCCACATCAGGCACAGTTAGAGCATCATTCACTACTCTTTCATCCATTTGATCTACTTTCACAGTTTGTATAATAATAATGTATACACCACTATTGTCCAACATCATATGGCACCACAGGTACTTTAGACTTGCGGGCGCCAGTGGCACCCAGGCCTGTGGAGGCAGCAAGTCCTTCAGTTCACACCAGACTCTCACATAACCAACAAGCGTCTCGGCGCTCCTGTAATCAACCCTAGCCAATAAAGGATTGAAGAGTACTGGTGTTATATCTCCATTCATCTTTATTATATGGCGCAGTGTATATCAGTATCTGAACCTACATGGAGAACCTGCACTACCTGGCTGAGGCTGCAGCCGCTGTGGAAGCCGGCTTGCAGCCATGCGGCCCCTACCCTGCTACATCTACCTCCCAACTGGTCGAGCCTTCATTGCCCGATGCCCTGTCTCCACACCCATCCATCATCTACTTCAATGAAAGGATCGACGCCCTACAATCGAGTATCGCCACCTTTCTACAGCATCACCAGGACCAGCATCACCAGGACCACCAGCCTCCACAACTACAACATCGCCCCGCGACAGCTCCACCACTGCCCCACCAGGATCTACGACATCGTCCTGCGACAGCTCCACCACCGCCCCGCCAGGATCTCCAGCCCCACCAGCCTCTACAACATCAGCCCCAGGCCAGTAATGTTATCCACCAGGCTGACCCATCCTTTGCCTCACACCCCACCAGTGATACACTTATTCACCCCTCTACACAGACACCCACACCTCACACATCTTTCCATGTCTCAGTGCTACCCCATACATCTCCCCATGTCTCAGTGCCCCACCATATGCTAGTTACCCATGTCTCAGTGCCCCACCATATGCCAGTTATTCCCCACATGTCTTTGTTACATATGAACATGACTGATCCCCTTACCCACCCTATCAAGAGCGAACATCCCACACCCTCCCCAACTGACGGCCAGGCCCACACTGGTGTCGGTAGCGACGGTCGGTATTACGGCGGCCATTATGCCCCCCTGGCTATCGTATGGCTGGCACCAACCCTCACGGCGCAGCCTCTTATGGGCATGATGTCACCCATCACACGACGGCCCCTCCCCCTGGATATCGTACGGCGGGCACCAACCCTCACGGCGCAGCCTCTTATGCGCATGACGTCATTCTACCACCACCACCACCACCACCACCACCTCAAGTCCCTTCCTATCCAGCCCAGCCCCACCCCGCCCCGCCCCGCCGGGCTGCCCCTACGCGGCCCCAGGCCGCTTTACATATGCCGGGACACGCCCTACGCAAATTCTGGGCTGATTGGGAGGTCTACAAACGGCTTGTCCTTCTACCACCTCACGAGGCTACCATCGAGCTCTACCAGACGTGCGACCCTGCCCTTCAGAGCGCCATATTTGCTCACAATCTGGCGTTCTCCTCATTGCCAGAAATCGACCTAGCAACTCTCATCACACAACTCGTCCACCGACAACGGAACCACGCAGCCGCTCGCCACCACTTCCGGTCTCTCCTCCAACAACCTACTGAACAGATCCGGGACTACGCCACACGTTATACGGAGGCCACTTTGGACTGTGGCTTTACCTGCCCCTGTTGCCACACTGATGTCTCTGACGAACACATACGGGACCAGGTGACTATCGGGATTAGTGATTCGTCCCTTCAGCAAGATGTTTTAACAAAAGACCGCACCCTACCTACCTTACAAGATGTTATCAACTACGGTGTGGGGTTCGAATCTGCGGCACTCAACCAGACGGCTATGCAACCGGGGGTATATGCTGTGAAATCACCATACCAGCGTCTCAAGAGTACTTATCCACGCCCCGCCCCTATCCATCCCCCCGCCCAACCCACTCAGTCCCCGTCGCCCGCCCCACCACCTCCCCACGTCGATCCCACTTCATCTCCCACACGTTGCTCTTGGTGTGGCCTATCTTCACATTCACAAGCCCAATGATCTTCTAAGTGTCCTGCATGGGTGCAAGACCTGCACGGCGTGTAATAAACCTAACCACTTTGCCAAGGTTTGTAAATCCACATCTTCTCAGTGCAGTGGGTGCGGCCTATCCACACACTCTCTAGCCGAACGCCCATCCAAATGCCCTGCTTGGGGCAAGACCTGCCCGTCGTGCAACAAACTCAACCATTACTCCACAGTTTGTCACTCCACGCTCTCACCTTCATCCGCGGAAACCTGAGCAGAGTGGCAAGATCCGTTTTTGTGTTGATTGCAGTAGTGTTAGTGCATTATCCCAGACAGACACCTCTCCATTACCCAGAGTTGACGACCCCATAGACCGCATCGGGGGTGCCATGTTTATCACTAAGGTGAAATTAGTGACAGGTTATTGGCAGGTCCTGTTGCCGGAGAGAGCGAAGAGAAGTGCCAGTCTTGTGATGGACTGGGCAGTTTATCAGTGTCAGGTGATGTTCTGCTGCTGGAACACAGTTTGGATGTGTGGCATGTTAAGGGCACTGATAATGTTCTGGCTGATTGTTTGTCACGGGAGGGTATGTTTTAAGGAGAACCCTCGTCGTTCAGTCAGTGTTGGTGTAGCCTCCTACTTTGGTTTGATTAGCATGTTTATGTCTGGTGCTTGTTGGTTGCCTTATGTAGCCTAGCGTAGGGTCGTAAAGTAGGAGTTGCTGTATTTCTGTATAGAAGAAAATATTTTAATACAAAAATATAAAAAATATAAAAATAATATAAAAACAAACTGTAGTTGTGTATGTCTTGTAGTGTTATTGAAGTATGAGCAGTCTGTTGTTTCAAGATGCACCAACAGACTCCCCCTGGGTGTGAGGGTGTCACTCCCAAATGAGATATGTAGCCTATGTCATTTGTGAGTGAGTTATAATTTACATAGCCTTTGTAATAGTGGGGGAGAGTCATGATTTCTCTCTCTCTCTATCTCTCATGTCCAGCAGTGACATCATGATTGCATCATGTTATGAAACCCTCTCCTCTGTTGCCACAGAGATAGCACTGTTTTGTTGCCACGAGTATAATTACTTCTGTTGTTCAGCCCTTGAGGGGATTGTTTTCGTTATCATAGGTTTGCACAATGATGCCTTATGTTTTATTTGATTACTTTGTATTGTTAGTGAGAGCACAAGTGCCTGGTATAGTTATGCAGTCTGGTGACGCTTGGAGCTCTCACTTTTCTCTTGGCGCGGCCAGGGGACCCTCGTGTGTGTGTTCACGCAGTCCCGCCTTACTCTAGTCTTGGCTCTCGCTCTGACAACATCACTGTTTGGTGTTGGACAAGCCTTCTGTTTCCCTCATTACCGCATTTAATATTTTTGTTCCTTATTAGATCGAAGCATTGAAGGGCTGGGGGTCATTATAAGCATATTGGTTTTCTTTTAACCTCATTAGTTTATGTACCATAGTTTATTTAGTTTCACTGCATATTTCTTTCTCTGGCAAATCTTAATTATAAGCTTCTACACTGTTTCCTTCCATTTCTCTTCCATTATTCTGCTTCATTGCTTGTTATTATTACATGTATTTATTTATTATTATTGAAGTTGTTATCCACAGTGGTTTGGCGGTATGCTCAAGTGCAGCCTGCCCCAACCTACTGGAATACCAACTAGTGTGTTTCATATTTTAGGATCGTGCTCAGACTTTCCTCATGTTTCTACTTCATATTATTCCTAATTCCTAAGCGATTGGGCATACTATGAAGAGTCTGGGAGTCTGGCGGTGTTAGGTTTTCTCATTTACGTGCAGTCTAGAATAACTATAGAAGTACTCTTGCATGCTACACACACTATCAACCAAGCTCGGGGACAATAGATATTTTTGTGTCTCCTTGTGTTACTGCTTTCATAGAGCAAAGAGGAAGATAACCCCTTTTCCTAGAGAACCTGCGTGTCTTGGTGTTTGAGTCAGATATTAAGAGTGTGTCTGTTGTAGGGTAGTACGGTGCTGTGGGCTAGGCTATTTAGTCATTTGATTGCCCCCGCCCCCCTCGTAACAATATATATATATATATATATATATATATATATATATTGTTTTTTTTATGTGAATGAGGGAGACAGTAGGCATAACTACCTGCAGCTAGTGCCCCCCCCCCCCGATTTCAAAAGAGTGACGGGGCCGAAATCAAGGGACGTTCGAGCTAAAATGCCTGGACACACAGAGTTTGAAGCAATTTAAGTCATAGGAAGAGGGAAGGACTGATTCTGGCAGAGAGTTCCAGAGCTCAGCAGTTGAATAGAAGAAAATCTGAGAATAGCGTTTCACTCCTGGGTTGGAGAGTTGCACAGAGTAGGGGTGTGATTGTGTGGCAAGGCGGGTACTACGTACCCTACGTTGAGGAGGTGGTATACACTGGGAAAGCTCCGAGGAACAATGATTATTGTAGTAGCCATAGAATAGCGAGAGAGATGCAACATTGCGGCGAAGAGAGAGAGTTTTCAGAGAGTTGGTGAGTGAACGGGAATTAATGATACAAAAGGCTTTTCTTTCTACTTTGTCTAGGAGTGTGGTGTGAGAGGATATATATATATATATATATATGTATATATATATATATATATATATATATATATATATATATATATATATATGTGTATATATATATACATACATATATATATATATATATATATATATATATATATATATATACAGTATATAATGCAATGCGAAATAGCTTGATACCATAAATTTTGTTTGGAGGCTAACTCGAATATATCGGTGAGATATTGCTCAAACATGTCATATAATATTCATATGGCTTCTGTGTAGATGATAAATATGATAGCAAATTTGGAATATAAGTTTGAGAGAGAGAGAGAGAGACAGAGAGAGAGAGAAAGAGAGAGAGAGAAGGGGAAATATATCTTACCATCCTTAACTAACCAACCCGGGTGGATGGGACTCCAGTTGGATGGGACTCGTTAGCCTTGGTCGGCAACCCATCTAGGGGAGACAATCTTATAAAAGTTTGGGTGGATGAATATCGTCGGCTTTGGTCGGCAACCTGTCTAGGGAAGTAAACCTTATACAAATCCTTACTGCTTACCTAAGGGTGAAACAGGTTAGTGGATGGATTAGCCGTACACCACTGTAGCAAAATAGTGCTAATAGGATACATACTGTAGAAAGCCTCAGAGTCGGACGGACCCTAAATTGAGTGGTCAATCCTGCAAGTCCTTCAGTATACTGGCACGGGTTATCCCTCTTACAGGGGATAGGTCCGCTTGGGGGCATTTTGTGTATGACCACCCTCATAAAGGGGAGTAAGGCATCCGGCAATAGATAGATAGATAAAATAGATAGCCTAAACTGACTGAAGGCAAATGGATCTGTGGGCGAAGCGACTGTCTTTTAATCCCTCAATCCAGGTCCCAGTAATGGAAGCCATGGCCTCTTAGCTAATAGGAGGGGAACCAACGACCTTTTACCCTCTTCTCTCTCTGTCTCCACAGAGGCACTCTTCACATAACCTACCCTTATATTTTAATCTCCATCATACCCCCCCCTCACCCTCCCCCCCGCCCCCCCCACACACACACATACACACACAATTGCACAACAGTTCATGTTCAAGTGGATATTACAACTAATTATGAACATTTAATTTCTTTATCTCTGACCTTCCCCCCTCTCTCTCTCTCTCTCTCCCTCTCTCTACGGTGATACTTTACCTGAGTAAAGCTTCCCATCAGTTATAATTAGCCTGATATACAAGACCTTGGTGGTGGCTCTTAAAGTCGGTAATCATACGAGTGATTTTTCCCTCAACATTTATCCTCAACACCGGTCTGGCAGCTTATAAGATCAACATTTATAATATTTGGGTCACCTAAATTTCTCTATCATTAGTCTAGTTCTCGATACCAGTGCAAAATATTCCATAAATTATACCAGAACAATGTTGATCATCGAATGTTGAGTATAAAAGCTCTCGTGTGATACCAGCTTTAGGAGAAGTCTTGTCAGCACCAGGGTTGTGGCAAGGGTTGTGAGTCAGGAAGCTGTTGTGAGTCAGTATATTTTTTAAGTCCTGTTGTTGCGAGTCAAAAAGTTGTTATGATTCATTGGTTGTGAGTTAGGAGTGGTTTGTGTTGAACATCCGGGGAGGACGTGTAAGTTAGTTATAAGTTAGGGGTTGTGAAATCTGAGCTGTTAATACTTTGTTAAATATCCACTACGTTATCAGAATTTATAAAATTTGCCTTTACTTAACAGGGCTGACCTGTTTTTTTCTCTTTCTTGGTTGTATCCATTCAGCCAACTGCTTTAAGCCATTTATCCCCATCCAGGTGTTGAATTTTCCTGGCGAGTGATAGCGAGCCAGTATTGTATGGAGAAATCCTGCTTCGCCGGAGACAGTTTTCTATCTAAAAATGTACACATTTAGCCAGCTGTCTAACTCATTGTCCAAAATATGAAGGCTCGCTATCGCTCGCCAGGTATATATCGACACCTGGATTGGGATTTTCGTGTTAAAACAGTAGGCTGAATGGGGCAAAATGGATACAACCCAGAGAGAGAAAAAAGCAGGTCATGTCCCTTAAGGACAAATTTCATAAATGATACAAACTACAGTATGCCAATGGAATGTTTAGGGCTCACAGGCAGTTCTCTTCAACGTAAATATAATTGTGGCTGATCCATTATGACAAGTAGATGAATTAGGTGGAAGGGAAACACAAGATAGAGCTTGAATTATATATTTGTCTTATGTTTCGGACTACGCAGAACCTATCTTCAGAGAGATTGAATGAGAAGGAACATATCTGAGATAAAAATATCAACCAAAAACTCATTGCCTAATGCTTGAGCGTCCTAATTGGCTACCTTCAGGTCAATCCTGCCATTTCAATCCAGCCAGCTTACCCCGCCCCCTGTCTTGTCATTATTGCAGCCACAGAGTGTGAGGTGAGGTTCAACGGTCAGGTTATGGAGAATGTCAACTCATTATAGTATTTGGGCAGTGTGTTGATGGGAGTATGGATGAAGAAGTGCGGAGAGAGGGTACAACAGGGGAAGAGGGTTGCAGGAATGCTGGAAACAAGGAATATGGTGGTTAGCATGGAAGTAAAAAAGTCCTTGCATGACAGTGTGGTAATCCCGACATTGACTTACGGGAGCGAAGCTTGGACGTTAGTGAAGAGACTCAAACCAAGAGTACAAAGGAGTACAAAGGAGTACAAAGTAAATCAAGCAACAACAGGTCTAGTGACCCTTCTAGGCTGCTTGTCCTCCAAAACACTGAGGATCAAGTGTCCAAACAGTGGTTTAGAGTGGGTAAGGGAACATTGGAAAGGGAACTACTGCCCTGGAACTAATGTCCGTGGCAGGATTAGGAAGATAGTAGGGGACAGATGGGTTAGTAACTGAGGGGGGGATAAAATAAAGTTATTCATTTACAAACGCAGTCAGTCGCGGGTTTGATGCGAGATATTTGTCTAAGCTGAGTTTTAATGAATCAACGGTGCTGCAGTCTATAACGTCTCGGGGAAGCCCATTCCACAAGTTGACAACTCGATTGAAGAAGACATTTTTAGATTCGTGTGAGTTAAAAGATTTACCAATAATTTTGCAACCGTTTCCCCACGTGTAATTAGATAGGTCGATAGTGAAGTACTTACTACAGTTCATATTGTCGATGCCTTTGATGATTTTGAACACTTGAATTAAGTCACCTCTTAATCTGCGCTTGGTTAAAGGAAATATATTTAATTCTCCAAGACGCTCTTCGTATGGTTTGTTCTTTAGGCTAGGTATCATTTTGGTAACTCTACGTTGAACTCGTTCTAGCTTGTTTATATCTTTTTGGTAATAAGGGCACCAGGATTGAACGCAGTATTCCAGAAGAGGGCGGACTAAGGAATTGTAAAGGGTTAGGATAACTTCTTTGGATTTATGCTCAAATGACCTGCCTATAAAGCCAATTATTTTGTTTGCCTTCTTAACAACTTCTGATCATTGTTGACTCGGTTTTAGGTTACTCGATATTGTTACTCCCAGATCGGTTTCTCTGTTTACATTCTTAAGCTGAGTGGCATTCATCAAATAGTTTGCTTTCTCATTTAGGTATCCGATATGTAGTACTTTACATTTATCCGCATTGAAACTCATTTGCCAAATTTGGGCCTAACATGACAATTTATCTAGATTGTGTTGCATATCGTCAACTTGTTCTTTTGAGAGTGAGTGAGAGGGGTGGAAATGAGTTACTTGAGAAGCGTGTGCGGAGTTACATGGAGGGATAGACAGATGAATGAGGAAGTATGAGAAAGGCGTGGTGTGGATGTAGATGCGCTGGAAAGTGTGAAACAAACATTTAAAATGGGTCGGCCATGTGGAACGTATGGGAAGCGACAGAATGACTAAGAGAGTATACGATAGTGAGGTGGAAGGACAGAAAGGGAGAGGTAGACCGAGTGAGAGGTGGAAGGATGGAGTTAAGAAGTATATGACTGAAGGCGGTGCTGGATGGGAAGAGAGGCGTCAACTGACTGGGAACAGAGGTGCATGGGGCCGTTTCGTTTTGCCGCCCCCCCCCCCCCCTCCCCCTTCGGGGATCACGGCGTCCGGCAATAGATAAATAGATAGATAGATAATCATTATCAACTTGTGTATGTTGTGTATCACTTACAAAGAGAATTGCAACATCAACTGAAGCCGTTTGAGACTAGAATAATCAAGAGGTGAATGGAAGTGGAGGTATATTCACATATATTGGGTGGATGTACCTTGTAGTTTTGTTCTACAATTTAATTAGTTCTACATTTATTGGGGTATGGGGAGGACATGCAGGTGTGAAATGCTATTAAAGGAGGATGGGCGTATTTATTTGTTCATATACTGTATATATATTGTATTTATTTGTTCATATACTGTATATATATTGTATTTCATTTCTGTGTATATATTTTCCTCCCAGACCTTCCTTGGAGATAAATTTGTGCTTTTGTGGATAGAAAAATGTCCCGGCCGAAGGCTGGTTCCTCCTGAATTACAGGCTCGCTATTGCTCGCCAGGAAAAAAGTCGACAACTTAGACTTATGGAAACGGCCACTTCCTTGTTGTTGGTTTGTTTGTGTATAAGTGTTCTCTGCCCGGCACACCACCAGTACACTATTACATAACGTAACGCATTTATACAACCATACCGAACACAATATTTGTCCACTGCTTTAATATTTAAATTTTTCCTCAAAGTTAACTTACTTTACCAACCTAATTACCTACACTCCTTGTTTTATCCCAGTAAATAAGTAAGTACCAACATTTGGAGTTACACTCAGGTTTACTAAGATTCTTGCTCATTGGAAAAAAGGTAGTATTTCTTGGTATTTTAGGTCTGTATAGTTAGAAATATTGTAAACATTCTCAGATATTTCATATCAAATAAATTATAAACCTTTCAGTATGAGGCCTGTTTGTATTTCATTTTGGTTACCAATAGTTTATAGTATGTATAATTATTACCACGGACCTGTGTAGCTTAAACTGTTGGTCTAGATATTTTTTTTTTTATATCTAGAGCTAATTTCTAAGCTGAATAAAAGTGTGTACGTTTTGCCATAATTGTAATTAAAGCGAGGTTCACTGTTTGTGTTTATTAGTTACGCTAAAGTAATTATTGTGTTGTGGTGTGGTAATATTACAATGGAGGCCGCCAGGTTGTAATGACATTATAGTCCAGGGTGGGTAATTATTGTGTTGTGGTGTGGTAATATTACAGCAGGAGGCCGCCAGGTTGTAATGACATTATAGTCCAGGGTGGGTAATTATTGTGTTGTGGTGTGGTAATATTACAGCAGGAGGCCGCCAGGTTGTAATGACATTATAGTCCAGGGTGGGTAATTATAACTGTCCATTACAACCTCAGTGGGGCTGCGGGAATGGACACAAATATTACTCTTTACATTAATATTTACTGCGTCTAATTATGTAGTATGTTCTAATGTAAATGGAAAATTCTTTGCGGGGATTGTGAAGGATTTACAATATAAATGGATGTATTTATTACGACGAATATAATAACAATGACATTATAGTACAATATAATAACCATGACATTATAGTACAATATAATAACCATGACATTATAGTACAATATAATAACCATGACATTATAGTACAATATAATAACCATGACATTATAGTACAATATAATAACCATGACATTTATAGTACAATATAATAACCATGACATTATAGTACAATATAATAACCATGACATTATAGTACAATATAATAACCATGACATTATAGTACAATATAATAACCATGACATTATAGTACAATATAATAACCATGACATTATAGTACAATATAATAACCATGACATTATAGTACAATATAATAACCATGACATTATAGTACAATATAATAACCATGACATTATAGTACAATATAATAACCATGACATTATAGTACAATTATCATGTACAGCTGCATTCAGAGATAACTGGTACATGTGTTTTGTATTATTATATTACATCTATATATCTGCATATTAAAAAGCTCAAAACAGGATTCAACTATCAGAGGAAGCGTGTACTTCTAAATTGCTATAATAGCATTATACAATAGGTAGGTATGTTACATATGTGTTGTCTTATGTACAGTCTCTCTCTCTCTCTCTCTCTCTCTCTCTCTCTCTCTCTCTCTCTCTCTCTCTCTCTCTGTAACAGGGTTCGCCTCTTAGGCAAACATTCTCCAATACATATTGTATATATTGTAAATAATGTAACAAGAATTAACACTATTGGTGGAAATAAACTTATTATTATTATTAGTATTATTATTGTTATTATTATTATTACTATATCTCTCTTTCTCGTGCTATATTCCCCGTCGCCACCTTAGCTGTCTCGAGTGTGGCACCAAAGTGATAAATATATCGCCTTCCTCTTGTGCAGCTTCACCCCGGGGGATAATTGATCTTGCAGTCACCGGCGGCCCAACTGGAGTGTCAACACCTGGATAAAAGAGCCTTCTGCTGTCTGGCATTCCGGGGGGAGAGGGGGGGGGGGGGGGGGGGTTATGGGAGGGGTGAGGTGACAGGGGGGGGTGAGGGGTTATGGGAAGAGGGGAGGAGATGGTGAATAGGGGTAGAGGGTTAAAGGAAGGGGGAGGCGATGGGGGATGGGTGGCGATGCTGGTGGGAACCGGGGGGGGGGGGGGGGGGGGGGGGTGGGGGGGGTGGGGGGTTATGGATAGGGGGAGACTTTATGGCGGCGGTGATAATATAGCAGAAGGTACAAGTTAAGCCTATTTTATCACCTTGACAACGTTTATGTTTTACTTTCGTTATAAAAATGGGGCTATACAGTAGGCCCCGTAGGCTATATTGTGTGTCATCTTACTCATCTTGTTAATCTAGAAGAGGAATCTATTTTCTCGTATGGCGGGGGATGTACAATGTTGTGGAAGATGCTTACTTCCAATTAGCTTCCTTTCTGAAACCAAACTCACACACATTTTAGTCGAAATACATAAAGCTTAAATATTCTCAACCTCAGTGGGCATCAGTCCCTTTCACTCAAATTCAGTCAACCTAAATAACCTCATTCAAGCTAGCCTCATTAGAATTAAGGGGACAGTGGGTATTTTGGGGGGTAACTTTATGTATATATTAATTATGTTTTGTTTCCTCGCTAGAACTTCATCAAAATTAAAATAGAACTCCCAAGACCACTTTCAAGATAATGTGTACATTTTTGTTTATAGAAAAGATTCCCGGCCAAAGGCCGGTTTCTCTTATAAATACAGCCTAGCTCCCAAGGAAATAATCAACACCTAAATGGCACGAAGGTTTTGATATTGAAATATAAATGGTACGAAAGGTTTTAAAATCGACAAACTAATGGGGCGAACATCTTGAAATCTGAACACTAATGGGGCTAAACATGAGGAAGAAGGGGGATCAGAAAAACGACCCATCTCCCCTTAAATCAACCCCATTTAGCAATACTAGACAGCATTCAGAGCAATAAGAAATGGAAAAGGAAAACCACTGCGACGAATTTCGCTGAAAACGTAATGGAAGGTCCGGGGACATGAGAAGTAGTGGGAATCCTCGCGTATCCCACACCAACCAGGAGAGATGGAAGGGGTCATGAGAAGTAGTGGGAATCCTCGCCTATTCCCCACCAACCAGGAGAGATGGAAGGTGGACATGAGAAGTGGTGGGAATCCTTGTGTATCCTCCACAAACCAGGAGAGATGGAAGGGGTCATGAGAAGTAGTGGGAATCCTCACGTATTCCCCACCAACCAGGAGACATGGAAGGGGGACACGAGATGTAGTGGGAATCCTCGCGTATTCCCCACCAACCAGGAGAGATGGAAGGTGGACATGAGATGTAGTGGGAATCCTTGTGTATCCCCCACCAACCAGGAGAGATGGAAGGGGGACACGAGATGTATTGGGAATCCTTGTGTATCCTCCACTAACCAGGAGAGATGGAAGGGGGACACGAGATGTAGTGGGAATCCTTGTGTATGCTCCACCAACCAGGAGAGATGGAAGGTGGACATGAGAAGTAGTGGCAATCCTTGTGTATACCCCATCAACCAGGAGAGATGGAAGGGGGACACGAGATGTAGTTGGAATCCTTGTGTATCCTCCACTAACCAGGAGAGATGGAAGGGGGACACGAGATGTAGTTGGAATCCTTATGTATCCCCCACCAACCAGGAGAGACGGAAGGGAAGGAGAGCATCGGGGACAACCAGGAGCCAGGGAGCTTTAACACCAACAACTTTATGGTTTGGTGGATATTTCCTCTACATACACACACACACACAAACACGAGTACGAGTAGTAAAGAGTAAAGAACAAATAGTCAGGAATACAGTAGAAAGAAATAAGTGTTTGTTGTTCTTTGGAGATGTACAGGAACACATACTTATTAAAAAGAATAAGGAAGAGGCAGATATGACAAGGACCCAGAGTAGTTTAGATGCTTTAAATGAGGAAGGAAGAGAGTGGGAACGTGATATTGATGAATTTAAGCGAGTAAGGAAATACATTAACGGAAAATCGCGACCGATTAAAGTGCAGTTGAAGTCAAAGAAGCCAGTGGAAGATATTATGACAGTCACATGGAGGTTAAGTAAAATCGATACAGTGAAGCATGTAGTAGTACGTAGAGACCTTACCCAAGAGGAGAGAGATTCTATAAACAAGAAGTACAGGATGATGCTAAACTAAAAAAAATACGAAAGAACAGAGGAACAAAAGTAAAAGTTTTTTTTCGAGGGTAAGGGAAATTAAAGTGAGGAAATGGCACATCAAGAAAGCATCAGACAGGAGGGAGGAGGTAGTCAGGGAAGAGAGACTTTGGGTCGGGAGCTAGAGGGAGACAAAGGAGCTGGTGAGGGAGGAAAGGGATCAAGCGATACAAGAGGAACACCAGACAGTAGAACAAGAGTAAGACACGGGCAATAGGGAGGAGCAGTGAGGGTAGTGACAGGGTGGAATGGGCTGAAGATGGGGATGGGACGAGTCAAGTTAATCTGTATAGTACAAACAACCAAGTAGAACTAATGTACACCAACATTGATGGATTAGTATCCACAAAAATTAACTTAGAGACTATATGAGAGATAAGGCACCCAAGATTGTATGCTTGACAGAAACAAAACTCAAGAAGGATATCTATTGGGATCTAATGGGTTGGTCAGAATATGAAATCTGGTGAAAGGACAGAAAAGCCAAAAAGGGGGAGAGGACTGGTAATCTTTACTCATAAGAATCTGAAAGCAAAACAGATTGATACTGGTACTCTGGCAAGCAAATCATAACTACTGACAATCGAAATTGAAGAAAACACCGGACAAAATAAATTTGACATAACAGTACTCTATATGCCACCTCGAACCAGAGCATGGGGAAGGGAAGAGCATGTAAAACTTATAGCTGATACCTTAACTGATCTAAATGCACTACTGAATAGAAGAAACAAGTTAATCCTGACAGGAGACTTCAATTGCAAGGAGGTTAACTGGGAGAGACTGGATGGAGGCAGAAATGAAAACGATTGGGAATACAAACTGCTCAAGACCACTAGTGACCACTTCCTGACTCAGCATGTCACAGAAAATACAAGAGCACGAGGGAGTGATGAACCCTCAAGGCTAGATATAATTTTTTCAAAAAAATCCAAATGATATACTAAAACTGGAGTACTAATTCCCACTAGGAAAACGCGACCATGTAGTCCTGCAAATGGAGTGTGCAATGGAGTATACAAACACATTTTCAGAGAAATAAAAGGAACACAGACTAAACTATGCTAAATTAGACTTTAGGGGATTACAAAAGTTCTTTGGAGACTTCGACTGGAGTGCCCTAACAAATACGAACATACAGGTCAAATACTCTTACTTCGTTGATATACAGTATACAGAGAAGCAGTCAACACATTTGTGCCTCAGTACAAACCCAAAATGGGAAGGAAAACACTTTGGTTTTATAGAAAGTGTGAAGTAGCAAAGCAACAGAGAGACAAAGCTTGGAACAAAACCAGGAAAAGCGTCAATGACAGGACAACAAGATACGAATACAACCAAGGAAAGAATAACTATGTTAAGATCAGGAGAGAAGAAGCTATCTATGAGAAGAATATAGTTAATTAGGCCAAAGGTGAACCAAAACTCTTTTTCAAATTTGTAAACAGCAAAATATAGGTGAAAGATCAGATCACAAAGTTGAAAGATGGCCAGTACATTTACAAGGATGAAAACAAGCTGTGTGAAATAATGAACAACAAATGGCAAACTGTTTTTGTCTTTGAGAGTGAACTTGTCGCACATGTAACAGAGGAAAATCAAGACCCGGCAATATTAGAAGTATGTTTCGACCCAGGTGAACTACTTAGTCTAATGAGAGACCTAGATGTACGGAAAGTCATAGGGCCTGACGAAATATCTGGATGGATCCTCAAAGAATGAGCAGATCAATCTATCATACCACTATATGACATAATCCAATCATCATTAAAAGAAGGAGTAATACCAGTAGAATGGAAGAGAGCCAATTTGGTGCCCATATATACAAATGGTGACAGGAAGGACCCCCTAAATTATAGACCTGTCTCGCTAACTAGTGTGGTGGGCAAGATATGAGAACAAATAACAAGACAATGGACGGACCTCTTGGAGCAAGCGAAAAAAATCTCAGACAAGCAATTTGAATTCAGAGACAAATCGTTGTGCATCACCAACCTGGTCAGTTTCTATGACAGGGTCATAGGCAAAGTGCAAGAGAGAGACGGCTGGTTGGACTGTATATACTTACACCTAAAGAAAGCCTTCGACAGAGTATTGCATTACAGATTAATATGGACATTAAGTACTGTAGAGAGAGTGAGAGGAGAGCTATTGGAATGGATGAACAATGATCTGCAAGAGAGAAAAATGCGAACAACGATTAGGGGTGAAGTTCACAATGGGCAGAAGTCAAGAGTGGAGAGCCGGAGGGATCAGTACTGGCCCCATTGATGTCCTTGATTTATGTTAATGACATGACCAACGGAGTTGATGCATATATGAACATGTTTGCAGATGACGCTAAACTCATTAAACACATCATAAATGAAAAGAGTTGTAAAGAATTACAAGGAGACCTAGACAGAATCCATAACTGGAGTAAAACATGAGAGATGGAATTTAATGCTAACAGTGACTCTCTAGTACACAGCGTTAACATATCGAACACAACATACTCAGATCATAAATTAATTGAGATCAAAACAACCTTAGCAAGTGTACAAACAACCTCAGAATCGAGAACAAAAAATGGCCCCTTCAGTAAATTTAACTTCAATAACAAAAACATTAGGTGGGAAGAGGTAAATAAAAAAATGGAGGAAATAGACTGGGAAGATTTAATGAATAACCTGACAGAATGTCTAGTCCTAATAACAGAAACCATGACCCAAATGTGTAGCCACCATACACCTGCAAGACAAACAAGACAAAGAAGCAAACAAGATCGGGAAAGAAGGAGGCTGTACAGAAGAAGAAAATTTCTCACACAAAGACACACAGATCAAAATCTACAGGATAGGCAAAAGGCCAAAATAGATAGAGAAATTGCGGAAATTGAACAAAGGCTAAGAATATCATATGAACTACAACATATGGAAGAGGAGAGGAAAGCTATTGCACGTATAAAGGAAAATTCCAAATACTTCTTTTCATACGCCAAACAAAAGGCTAAAACAGCATCAAACATCGGCCCACTAAGCAAAGGGGACGGCTCATTCACAGGGGACAAAAAGGAAATGAGCGAACTCTTACACAGGCAGTATGAAATGGCATTCAGTGAGCCTGATGAAACAAAAGCCGTAAGAGACCAAAAAATATTTTTCATGGAACCCCCCCCCCCCATGGAAACCCCCCAGATGCTGGATATTGATTTCGGTCTAAAAGACATAGAAGAGGCCATTTCCAACATGCCATCCCACTCAGCACCAGGCCCGGACTCATGGAATTCGATCCTAATGAAGAAATGTAAGGAAAACCTCTCAAAAACCCCTGGCTATAATGTGGAGAAGGAGTCTAGACACTGCTGAAATACCAGATAGCTTGGAAAACGCAATAATTGCCCCACTGCATAAAGGAGGGAGTAAAGCACTACCAAAAAACTACCGCCCGGTAGCTCTAACCTCCCACATCATTAAAGTTTTCGAGCGAGTGCTGCGAAGCAAAATCTTAACATTTATGGAGGCAAATGAACTACATAATGCCGGTCAACATGGGCTCAGAGCGGGAAGATCATGTCTCTCACAACTTTTAGAACACTATGACAAAATTCTTAAAGCGCTAGAAGAAAAGAAAAACGTGGATGTCATTTACACCGATTTTGCTAAGGCATTTGATAAGTGACCATGGTATAATAGCCCACAAACTAAAAGCAAAAGGTATAACGGGGAAAATCGGACGGTGGATATACAATTTCCTCATAAACCGGAAACAATCAGTAGCAGTAAACCAAGTCACATCTGATCCTTCGGATGTCAAAAGCTCAGAGCCCCTTCTGTTCCTCATACTAATTAGCGACATAGATACCAACACTAGACACAGTTCGGTGTCGTCTTTTGCTGATGACACAAAATTAAGCAAGATATTAAACACACAAGAGGACATGGGCCGACTGCAGGAAGACATAAATGTAGTGTTCCAGTGGACCAGGGAAAACAACATGCAATTCAATTCAGGTCAAAGTTGCGGCTGCGAAACGTCTAACGGGTTGGATTCTGCGTACATTTAACACATTACGAGCGGGCCCGTCAGTTGTTTTCATTTTTACCCTAAATGGCCTTGTTTCCGTGTTCTTTTCTATGCATAAACAAGAGCCAGAGCGTAATACAATTATGTATCCCTGAAAGGGCGTAAATTGAGCTTTCCAATGACACTGGAACCATCCTTCTACAACCACGCGTTCTCTTACAACGATCGTGCAACACGAGTGCAAAAAACCCTAAAATACGGTAATTTCCTTATATAATTCCCTGTGTTGCAAGGTAGGGAGGGTGGATGTGTGTGGAGTAAATGTCAGTAGGCGCGCGGGGTCCGTGCCGAGCGGTCATGAGGTAACCTACCATCCTCCAGTCGCTCGTCTCTCTCTCAGAGCCATTCTTGCTCAAAAATTGCACACAGACTAAAGTTGGGCCCCGCCACATAGTCCAGGTTTTTAGATACGGACTTAAGTCGGGCCCCGATAGACAAGGGTTAAAACACGCGGTGAATTACCTATGATAAAGCTCTTCAAATCTCTAGTGCTACCGTGGCTACTGCTAGCTACTGCTAGTAGTAGCGTATTAACATCCCCATACAAAGCATGTGAAATAGATGACTTAGAGAGTGTACAAAGAAATTTCACTTAGCATATAAGTTCGATAAAACAGCTACACTATTGGGAGCGTTTAAGAGCACTGAAACTGTACTCTCTGGAACGTAGAAGAGAACATTACCTAATAATATACACGTGGAAAATTGCAGAGGGTTTAGTACCAAACCTACATACTCCGATAGTCATGAAATTCAGTGATAGGAGAGGCTGGGAAAGTGATATCCCCCGGATGAATAACAATAACAGGGGTGCTATGGGCTCTCTGCGAGAGGGTTGGTTATCACACAGAGGCCCACGTCTCTTCAACAAACTCCCACGGCGAGTAAGAGACATGAGGGACGTCTCGTTAGACAACTTCAAGAGAGCCCTCGGTGTCGAACTGCAAAAAGTGCCAGACGAGCCCATCTTCGCAAGGGAGCGAGCTGTCGCTTCAAACAGGCTGCTGCACCAAATCACCACCCATAACGAGGGGCGGCGCGCTCCTCGGTGCCACTAGAAGTGTGGCGAACACATCCCAAGGTATCACAAGGTAAGGTAAGTGTCACGTCTTTGAAATTGGGAAGAGTGAGAGAAGATCAAATAGAAGCTATAGGTAAGGGAATGAGGAAATCAGCAAGGCAAGCATAGAATAGGACTTAGGAGTGTTTATCCAAGAAAATGTATCACCTGAGAAGCACATCAACCATATAGTTGAAGCAACATATAGATTAATAACAAGTATGAGAGGAGCATTCAATTGTTTGACTTTAACAGTAAACTGGATAGTTAACAGGAACTGGGCAGGACAACACGAGCGCAGCTCAATTCCTGTAATCTACAAATAGGTGAATATACACACACACACACACACATATACACACATACACATACATACACAGACATATACGAACACACCTCACACATACTGAATATATACTCTCTCCCTGACTTCATATATCCTTCATCCTATGACTTATTTGCTTCAAACTCTGTGTGGTTAGACATTTGTAATCGAAGAGTTGGAATAGAAGGAGAGTATTGGGACAACCATGATCGAGAGAGCTTTAACAGGATGAAATTGTTTGTGATCCCCCCCCCCCCCCCTACACACATCTTTACGATAATGTCTTTTTTATATTCTTGCTATGATTACATAGTTTCACTCAGTTTAAGATGGACCCTGATAAATTTAGTAGATAATGTAATTAGCTCGTATTGCCTTTCGTTACTGTAGGTCCTTCCTGAACTGAGTAAGACAGACAAGTGTTAATCATAATAATATTATAATAATAGTAAAAGTTAAGGAACTCCGGCCAAGAAATAAGCCAATTAGTTATTACCAGCCTAGCCACAAACACCAACATGATTAATGAACCAACTTTTCCATGATAAATGACCGACATCGATTAGCAGGAGCGGCGGCACGCGTGTGTATATCAGCACTGGACCATTGAGCTAATAACGGCCTGTAAGTTGGTGGTATATTATATAATAGATCAATATAACCTTGACAATACCATACGCCTTTCGTCATACTATTTTGGATATTATTAGTTCAAGTTATTGTATGTTAGAGAGGTATGGGGACATTAGGAGTTTAATTTATAGATTTGTGTCCCCTACATATCTTCAGATATTTCTAAAACACTTTCAAATTATTAAATAATGACAAGCAATACATGAAGTTTCTACCATTGTGTTGAAGGGACTAAGATGCTACATGAGACCTCAATTGAAATATCCTGTTTACATCATTCTGTGTTTTGTGTAATATTATAGCTATCCTTGTGCTCGTGTCTTGTTCAGTAATAGTTTACGTCTAGTTGATATTCTACTTTATATATGTGACGATACCAGGGGAGTCCTGCTACTTAATTTGATGACACCAGCCTAAGTTATGTTTATACAAATTTATCATAGTAGTTCTGATATCACCATGTCTTGTTGAATTGCTTCACTGTGTATTCATTACAGTGCTGCCCTTCCCGGGGATCTTTCTCAGACCTCTCGGATGGTGAAGCAACGACGATGTGGAACAAACACCTATATCCCAGGTAACATATTGGATGTATTATTATTATTATCATTGTTCTTCTTATTATTATTATTATTATCATTATTATTATTATTATTATTATTATTATTATAATAATTATTAATGAAGGAGTAATCCCATCCACCAATCAGGAGAAGGGATTAGCTCAGGTGTATAAGAAAGGTTTACCCTTTAAATCTTGTCACAGGGAACACCCTGACACTCCCCCGCGCTCGACCAATCACCAGCTTCCTATGACGCAGCACAATGATCACCTCGTATCCCCCTTTAAACACTCGCCTCAGAACATACTCACAGTTCACACTCGTATATTTGATCCTGGTCTCAAATGTTCTAATAAAATGGTGCCAACCTCTTACTCCCGTCAGCCACTGAAGAACATCTTTAATATGCTTCCAGGAAAATATTACGACGATAAAATAAAGCAGGAGAGGAATGCTGAAATTCAAAGCGAGTGGGCTGTTATAGCTCCACCTGAGCGTGCGGATCAGTCAATCACAGGGCCCCTTTGCGTGGGCGGGGCCTCAGCAGTCAGACAGCCGCAGGCACCTACCCCGAACACATTGGAACGCTCTAAGTACCCACACCCCCCTTGCTCACCTTAGCATCTATGGGAAAATAAATAAGCTTGTTCCTGGGATCCAGTAAACAGCCCACCCTTGGCACAGATACACCTACAATATCCTGATGCCTGTAGACACATCGCTAGACTTCATACAATACGCCAAGAGACTCAAGAGTGTCACCTAGTGGTAGATGGTACCGAGAAGATGGTCCTGATGTATTAGCCTGCTTTGAAGTGGTGAATCAGAGACAAGAGAGCTTCCAGATCTGCAGACACATTGCTAGCCTTCACACAATAAGCTGAGCGATTCAAGAGTGTCACCTGTTGGTAGATGGTACCAAGAAGAGAGACCTGATGTATTGGCCTGCTTCGAAGTGGTGAAGCAGAGACAAGAGAGCCTCCAGAATATATTTAAAGGACCCTTACGGGACCGAATAGACTTATAAAAGAGTTGACATGCTAGACTGAGCTTATGTGTTCCAACAATAAAATCTGTGTGTTCTTATAGAACAACCAAAGAGAAACTGATTAGACAAATAATGAAATAAAGATATGATGTGTTCAGAAATATAGCTGTTATTGTTAATAAAGACACTCAGCCAGTTAGTTGGCAATAGTACATGATCTTATATGATATTAAATCAAGATTTGTTTAATATTAAGTGGTAGGTCTTCGGGATAAAGCTATAAGAGGAAATAATTGATAAAGGCCATGCAACTGAGATAACTAAGCTCACCTGAGCAGTTTTCCGGGGTTTAGTATTTGCAACATAAGTTAGACCTAGCTGGATAAATAGTTAGAGAAAAGCTTCTGCCCAAACCTATGAAATACTCTTTTTGTTATAAGGAAACAAAATTTATTTATTATATATTCACCTCACCAACAGCATGCTTTCGATTGCGCGTAAATATCTAGCCAACTAGTTTCAAGGATATAATTGATTGAATAATAGTTTGTATCATTATTAACACTCAAGCCGCGGGTCTCGACATATGTCGAGTGAGAGAACCATGGCCTATCCCGCGGGTCCCGACATATGTAGCAAGGGATATTGAGCACATTATCGGCTCCGAGAGAGAGTACACGCATTTGGAGGGACCGCAGGCAGGTTTTGACCGCTTGGCTTGAGCCTAGCGAGGCAACTGATGTCCCCGCCACACCTCTCCACATTCCTGGCCTCGCTAGACAGGGTAAAATCTCGGGAATATACCGTATTTTAGGGTTTTTGCCCTCGTGTTGCGCAATTGTTGCAAGAGAACCCGTGGTTGTACAAGGATGAGTCAGGTGTCATTGGAAAGCTCTATTATCGCCCTTTCACGGATACATAATTGTATTACGCTCTCGGTCTTGTTTATGCATGAAAAAGAGCATGGAATGTAGCTCTTTTAGGGTAAATATGCCCGCCACACAGGTAGTAGAAATCACAAATATCCCCGTTCGACAGGGGTTAAGGTATCTTAAAGGACATAGCGTTCTGATAGTGTAATGAGTGATATAAATACCTGTTGATTTGGTAATTCTGTTCAATATTTTAAAAGGGATTTAAGAACACAGATCAGGTAATTGTTTCCTAGTATGGTCATGGTGATGTAAATACCTATGCGTATATTAAGCGTGTCTAATATGGTTAAGGTGATTTAGTCCCAAGTAAAGGAATAAGTGTTTCTGATAATGTTAGGTTGTTGTGAGAACATATTGATAAAATCCTCGGTCCTCCTAATCCTAAAGTGATTCAAGGACATATACAGTATAGAGATAGTTATAGTATAGTTTTGTCAACCATTGTGAATATAGTGATGTGCCTTTGGCTCAAAGTCGAAGCGAGTCAAAACTCTGGATAGCGATTGTCCAGATAGGTAGTGATGGGAATGTAACAATTGTGAAGTGCATTACGGTTACCATGGGACTTGGGAGTTTGTTAAACAAATACGCGAACACTCAAACAATTGTCGAATTATTCCTACCCTAGTAGAGTGGTGAATTTGAGTATAAGTACTACAATTATTATTATTATTATTATTATTATTATTATTATTATTATTATTGTATTTGTTCAATTGTAGAATGAGTCTTGTGGGTTGGAAGTATTCGTTAAGTGGAGAAGGTTACGACGCTTTCTGTAAACATTAATGTTTGTGTAGTGAAAATAACAAGTGTCTTAAAAAGGCTGCAAATTAGGTATCGTCAGGTGTTGCTAATTTTAAATGAACATTGTGTGTGTGTGTTTGTTTGTGTTTGTGTGTGCGCGTATGTGTTTGCAGACTGGCATATAGACTAGGTTGACAGAGAGGGAGGGAGGTAGGGAGAAAATAGAACCCAAACTCCATTGTTCCGGGTGTATGACCAATTATCCAGTTCAGTTCGCCACCACAACTGTTCGGCCGCACAAACACTCGTTAGTACGGGTGTTGTTTGGTTGGTCAAACGTGCTACGTGGGCCGAATATAGAGTACCAGTTCACTATGAGTATATACTACATATTGTTCTGACCATCACCTGCGCCCCGTATTATTGTGTTGTAGTACAGTACATGTGTTTCTGTATTGTTTGGCTAAGGAAAGAAGAGTGTGTGTTTTATTGTTATTACTGCCTTTCAAGTTGTTGAATGTAGTATCTTTCACCTAGAAGACCTCAGTGATATCCCTACACCATCGCCGATTCAGATTGATAATTCAGATGTTCTAAGCAATATCACCGTTACAGATAGAGAAGTATTGAATTGTTTAGATAAACTCAAGGTAAATAAAACGCCTGGACCTGATACAATCTCGCCTAGAGCTCTAAAGGAAGCTAAGGATGAGCTCTCCAAACCACTGACATTACTATTCAATAAATCCTTGCAGTCTGGAACTATGCCTGATCAGTGGAAGCTAGCCAACGTAACACCGATATTCAAAAAAGGCAGCAAATCCCTACTCAGTAACTATTGTCCAATTAGCTTAACCTCAGTTGTATGTAAAATGCTAGAAACGGTCATACGAGACAGACTCGTAAATAAATTAGAGGAAAATAACATACTTAAAGATACTCAACACGGCTTTCGTAATAAAACGTTCCTGTTTAACAAACCTCTTAGACTTCTTCCACGATATCCTCAACCTCTACGATGAGAGTAAAGCTGTAGATATTATATACCTTGATTTTCAAAAGGCCTTTGGCAAAGTTCCCCACAAACGTTTACTGCTAAAACTATAAGCACATGGAATACAAGACGGTGTGTTGAAATGGATAGAAAATTGGCTCAGCGACAGAAAGCAAAGAGTAGTCATAAACGGTAAGGCAACTAAATGGACCAATGTAAGTAGCGGGATACCCCAGGGATCGGTACTAGGACCAATTATCTTTCTAATTTACATCAACGACATAGATGAGGGTCTCACCTGTACAATCTCAAAATTTGCTGACGATACAAAAATTGCAAATAGCGTACTCTCAAAAGAACAAGTTGACGATATGCAACACAATCTAGATAAATTGTCATGTTGGGCCCAAATTTGGCAAATGAGTTTCAATGCAGATAAATGTAAAGTACTACATATCGGATAACTAAATGAGAAAGCAAACTATTCGATGAATGGCACTCAGCTTAACCCTTAATTAGCGGCTCACCACATAAGTCGAGTTAAATAAAGCTGGACTATGTGGCGGCGCTCGACATAGGTCGAGTGGCAATTTCAGCACGTATGTGAGAGAGAGAGACAAGTGGTGGCAGGAGACTAGCGAGCGTATGACTGCTCCAGACCACCGCGGCGAACCTACTGACACGAATCTCAGCTCCCTCCTCCCTCTCTCACTCGCTACATACTGAATTATGATCGTTATGGTGTCATTCGAAAGCTCTGTTTATGCCCGATAGGTACTTGTTTTACGTTCTGGGTCTTATTTAGGCATGAAAATGATCATGTAAACAGCCCTTTTGGCTAAAAACACCCGCTGGGCGGTACATATAAATAAACCGCATAGGCCGCTCGTAAGGTGTTAAGAATGTAAACAGAGAAACCGATCTGGGAGTAACAATATCGAGTAACCTAAAACCGAGTCAACAATGTTCAGAAGTTGTTAAGATGGCAAACAAAATAATTGGCTTTATAGGCAGGTCATTTGAGCATAAATCCAAAGAAGTTATCCTAACCCTTTACAATTCCTTAGTCCGCCCTCTTCTGGAATACTGCGTTCAATCCTGGTGCCCTTATTACCAAAAAGATACAAAGAAGCTAGAACGAGTTCAACGTAGAGTTACCAAAATGATACCTAGCCTAAAGAACAAACCATACGAAGAGCGTCTTAGAGAATTAAATCTATTTCCTTTAACCCAGCGCAGATTAAGAGGTGACTTAATTCAAGTGTTCAAAATCATCAAAGGCATCGACAATATGAACTGTAGTAAGTACTTCACTATCGACCAATCTAATTACACGCGGGGAAACGGTTGCAAAATTATTGGTAAATCTTTTAACTCACACGAATCTAAGAATTTCTCCTTCAATTGAGTTGTCAACTTGTGGAATGGGCTTCCCCGAAACGTTATAGACTGCATCACCGTTGATTCATTTAAGCTCCGCCTAGACAAATATCTCGCATCAAACCCGCGACTGACTGACTGCGTTTGTAAATGAATAACTTTATTTTATCCCCCCCTCAGTTACTAACCCATCTGTCCCCTACTAACTTCCTAATCCTGCCACGGACATTAGTTCCAGGGCAGTAATTCCCTTTCCCATGTTACCTTACCCACTCTAACCCAATGTTTGGACACTTGATCCTCAGTGTGTTTTAGGACAAGCAACCTAGAAGGGTCACTAGATATGTTGTTGCTTGATTTCCTTTGTATTCCTTTGTACCTATATGCATGTGATATTGATTGTTACGCCAGCCAGCTGTTCAGAATGCTCTCGTACTCGCTAGCGCTCGCCAGGGCAGTGAAATGGGCTATGATAGTCGTAGAGCGACCCTCTTTATTTCATAGTGTTTAAGTTGTCACAGACAGTTTAGTGTTTGCCTTTATTCTTGTCTGTGACACCAAGAAGTATTTTATATCATTGATAGTGTTATAAGATACGCAGTGTGTTAGTTGCAATAAGAGAGATAAGGGGGTGCGAGGTGTAGTGAGTGTGCGCGTGCTCCCTTCCCGGTAGGCCCGCTTGTCGGTGAGTGGCTGAACAGGGTCACGTGGGTTTTGTGTCCCTGTGACGTAGTGGCCTGTGGTTGGTTGCCGCCCTCCTAGCCCAGTGGACGGGCTCCTACCCTCCTGACTAACGCAGAGCACGGCGCCGTGAGGTTGCGTCTACATCCCTTTGCATTCTGTTCCCCAATAACCTCCTATACTACTGTTTCTCTCTCTGAACTTCTTCTTTTCCATACTTCTATGCTTTGCAGTCAATTACTCATCCCTTCTGGCCCCCTGGCAAGTGGCATTCACTGTCTGCCAGTCGTATTACAATCTCCTGCTCTCAGATATTATTATGTACTAGCTTAGCAAGGCTTAGAGTCATAGATTTCATACTGTAGGGTGCTTTTCAATGTTGCTTGTTCTCCTCCATTATTTAATGCTAGACTGTGGTGGGTATCTGTTGTCGTTGTCAGTGTTGTGTATACGGCTCGCTACAGCCTATACGACTTCGACGGTGCTGGGTAGCCTGGTGGCCAGCCCTTTTGGATATTTCCTTTGTGAGTGTAGCATTGTGCTGGCAGAGGGCTTTTGCCTACTCCTGTCAGTATATTGCTAGCTCTTTGCTTGACTTCTTGGGGAGCGTCAGGGCAAGACCAGGTACGAGAGACCTGGACTTACCAAGAGAGCCTCCCGGTCATTAACGTAAGATAGGGAGATATCCTTAAGGGTGGCACTAGGCTAGGAGCATGCTTGGCTCTACCTAGATTCCCATACCCTGATACCACAGCTAGACTTTATTAATAGAGAAGACAATGCATACTTATTAACTCTTATCACGTGTGCTTTAGTATTATTCACGGTATTGTTTAGCCTAGGTTGTTGCGCAGGGCACAACCGTTGGTGGCTGTTACTTTATTTAAGGAAGTACTGTTTTTGAGTTGCTGTTATTATTACTGTCACAGAGTTGTTGCATTCTCGTGTTTTCCATTACAGATGTCCTACTTTTTGGTGTATTTAAGATACACGTTTCATGTCCTGCCTCTTGCATTATTACAGTTCTATATTCTACGAGCATCTTAGAGCATCAGACGTTTGCAGAAGCTTCCAGGTCTGTTTGCTGTAGGACTAGACTTCCAAGTGCTTTCATATAGCATTGAAGGGTTTTAATGTTGAGTTCAGACTAACATTAAACATAACGTAAGCATCTAATCTTTTATTAAATCTTGTCATAATTTATTTAAGCTTTGTTAATACTTGAGAGCATTTTATTAACGTAATTACTTCTTGTTGTTTGCAGGCTTTGCCATTGCTGGAAAGCCTTAGTAGAGTACACTTATCCCTTGTTAATTGATACCCCGTTATCTAGTATATTAACTCTAGAGGGATTATGTGTTTTGTTCACCGGCTTAATAGTTCAAGGGTTTGGAATTAGCGTACCGTTGTTGCATACTTAGCCTATATTGTAGTCCAATACTAAGTGCCCTTGTTTATTCAGTTGTGCCAGTCGTAACAAATGGCGACCTTAGTCCAGGATTTAGTGAACTAAATTTTGCAGGTTTTTTTGGAGAAATATTATTGCCATTTGGGGTTGAATTTATTTCTCTCAGTGATGGCAGTGGACATTGTTTTTGTGGATATATGGAACACGTTGGATATTTGTTGGTGACGTAGTATTGCACTTGAGACAACTTCGAAATTGGTTTGGTGAATAAGGCTACGTGAGACTTTGGCTACTTTTGTCTTGATTTTGGGATTTTTTTTGTTAACTCCATCATGTCGCTGTACGGGTCTGAGAATGGTGAGAGCCCAGAGGTGGAGAAGGAGGAGTTGTTGGACGGTTTTCGGGTGGTGAACAGTGAGGAGCATGCTCGGAAGTTTTTGGAGGTGCCTGTGTCAGCTGACCGGTTAACAGGGGTTGACCGGTACGGGTTTCAGTGCTTAGCCACGGTCTTAGGCTATCCTTGTACTAGTGGTATGTTGCGGAGTGAGCTGATTACCTGTGTGCTGGGTGCGGGGCATGGTGCTTCGAGTGGAATCGGAGCTGGGGCACGTTCTCCCCAGCTTCCATCTCACTCGACTCCAACTGTGCCGCCCTCTCGGTTGCCGGAGTACGGTACACTCCCGCATACCAATTTGTGCTGGCAGCTTGGTTTACCTACAGGTGGCACACTGGGTGGGTCCCCGGTGATAGCACCCCCTCCTCAAGGTTTGTCCCCCCGAGATGGTACTTCAGCTCGAGCTTGCTAAAAATTAAGGCTCAGTCGGATTACCGAGAGGCTGAGCTCAAGTATAGATATCAGGCTGAGTCTGCAAAGTATTGTGCCGATGTTGACCTAGAAAAAACTTGTGTAGGGGTGACAGGAAACCGTCTCGGCCAGGGGGGTCGAGCCAGTGACCAGTCTCTGTCGCATCTATTGAAGTTAGTGCCTGTGTTTGATGAGTCAGGAGTTACAGAATTTGTCCTTCGTTTTGAGAAAAAGTGCCGGGAGCATCAGTGGCCCGAGGAGAAGTGGGCAGCCCTTGTTTCTTCGCGATTAACGGGGAAAGCACTCAAGGCGTACGATGCTTTACCCCTAGAGTCTTGTGTTGACTATGAGGAGTTGAAAGAGGCTGTCCTGAGGGCGTATGAGTTACAGCCAGAGACCTATAGGCTGAAGTTTAGAGCTGTTCCTAAGCGAACGAAGAGTACTTTCCAGGAGCATGCCAGAGAATTGTCAGATGCATTTGAACATTGGTTGAGGTCAGAGAAAGCAACTACTTTTGATGCGGTGACGCAATTAGTGTTGTTAGAGCAATTCTTCAAATGAACTGGCGGTGACTTGACTCTTAATCTTAAGGAGAAGCGACCTAAAACTCTGCAAGAGGCGGCTGAGCTGGCTGACCTCAGGTTTTCATTGATTCGTGGGTGCGGGTCTGCACAGAGAGCTGAGGCAGGTAACAAGGGGCGTACCACTCCACCCCCCCCCGAATTAATGACACAACAAATTACACATTTAAGAGTACTGGTGCCAATTTTGATCCCAAGTCGAAACCCTTTCCGTTAAAGAAAGGCCAGGGCCCTTCCCCACCTCAGGGGAAGTCCAAGAGCCTAGTGGAGTGTTTAAAGTGTCATGAGAAGGGGCATATTGCGCGCTTATGTCCGAGCACACAGCCTACAGCGGTGGTGTCACTAGTGAGCAACATCGGTGTGTCTTTGAGGTCTTCCGCGTTTCCCCGGGGTATAAGTCGGTTGCGAAGTCACAGTCGGTGCAGAAGCAGCAGGAGGGCTCGTCACCCATCCGAAATGCTTTTTGCGGTCATAAGGGGCACGGCACTGTGAGGTGGGCTGGTGTGGAGCATAGGCTTGAGTTGCTGCGTGATACGGGCGCTTCCCAGACACTTCTTAAGAACTTCACTGGCAAGCCTACTAACGCGGCTCGGGTTGTGGTGGTTCAAGGCATCAATGCTACACGGTCTTACCCGCTGGTCAGAGTGGAGCTTGAGGTGGACGGTGTGACACGGGAGTTGGATGTGGGTATTGTGGAGAAACTGCCAGTTGATGGGGTCGACCTCCTTCTCGGCAACGACTTTGCGGTGCCTACTTCCGAAGTTCCACCCTTAGTCGTTGCCGAGAGGGCGGCCGACACGAGCAGGGAGGGGCAGGAGTGGGTAGAGAGGTGTCAATTGCAGCAGATGGCATGTGTTGTCACCAGATCTCAATCCTCTCAGGTGTCACAGCCTAATCCAAAGGTTTCAGACCAGCGGAGGAAGGGTCAGAAGGAGAAGGCCAAGGCTGGTGGTCGGTTTGAGAGTTTTGACCCAGCGGCACTCCTTGGTGACTCAGTACTTGCACCACTTTTAAGGTCCGGAGTGGCCCCAGAACCTGTCCCACCTAGTGACATGGTAGGGTATCACAGCACTCCGCGACAGAAGCGTTCCCAGACTAAGCAAGCAAGGCTTGAGCAGCCCAGTATCGGGGGTTGCCACAAGTTGCTCCAGGAGCATTTGGACAGGTTGGCACCCTCTGATATATGTCGGTTGCAATTAGAAGATCCTGGGCTTGAGAGTTGTGGGAACGGGGCTGTAGAACTCGATGAGGACGGGGATGCAAAGCCGGGACACTTCTTTCATGTTGGTGGAATTCTGTATCGGCGTTTTTTGGATCCCAGACGTAGTTGGGATGGTGGGGTAAGAGTGGTCGACCAATTGGTGGTACCTGAAAATTGCCGTGATAGCCTGTTGCGGTTGGCGCACGATGTTCTGCTGGCAGGTCACTTGGGTGTGAGTAAATCGTTGGCCTCGTTGTCTAGGTTGTTCAAGGTGGGCGACGAGGCTTTGGCATGGTTGTCAGTTCAGGGTCGACCCATGGCTGCTAAGGGTAATGGTCCGTATCAGGACATTAAACAGATTGGTGAGGTTAACTATGTACTAGATACGCCCGACCGTCGCATAGCCTCCCACTGCTGCCCTATTAAAATGCAACAGCCCTACCATAGACCGACTGTATCTGGCCGTGGCGCTGAAGGTGGTGATGCTGCGCAGGCAGGTGTAGCCACAAGGAATGCGGGGGTGCGCATGTACGGTATCGGCGGGGAAGCCTTAGCACTTATGAACTGTGGGAGTGACTGCACAGGTGGTACAGATTGTCCCTCTCATGACCTGGCTGTTTTAGGGACAGAGGTGGAGAAGGAGGGAGACTATAGTTTAGAGACTGCGGTCCCGGCTGGGTTGTGGGAGGGCAATGAGCTTGTTGTCCTTCGAGATAAGTTGCAACCTCTTGTTCCTAAGCGCCAAGAGAAGTTGTTTACTTGGCTGTGGCAGTACGTCCGCATGTTTGTTGATTCTCCAGGCCTGATGTCCGGGGTGGCACCAGACATAGAGGCTGGAGACAGTGCAAAGCTCAAATTGGCTCCCTACCGTATAAATCCTGTTCGACAGCCTGTCGTAAAAGCAGAGCTGGACTACATGTTGGAGAAGGGTCTGAGGGATAAGGGGTATCGTGAATGGTCGTTGCCAGTGACTTTGCAGCCTGAGTTGAGTGGCAAGATCCGTGTTTGTGTTGATTGCAAGATTGTTGGTGCATCATCACTGACAGACGCTTAAACATTACCCAGAGTTGACGACCCTATAGACCGCATCGGGGCTGCCTCGTTTATCACTAAGGTGGAAATAGTTGGCAGGTCCTGTTGCCGGCGAGAGCGAAGAGAAGTGCCAGTCTTGTGATGGACTGGACAGTTTATCAGTGTCAGGAGTTGTTTTGCTGCCGGAACACAGTTTGGATGTGTGGCATGTTAAGGGCACTGATAATGTTCTGGCTGATTGTTTGTCACGGGAGGGTATGTTTTAAGGAGAACCCTCGCCGTTCAGTCAGTGTTGGTTTGAGTTTGGAGGAAAATTAGGCTTGCCCCTGTAGCTGCAAAGCCGCCAAAAACACTATTAAAATAATTAAAAAAAAAAAAAAAAAACTTACATAAAAACTCTTTCTTTCTATAGTATAAAGTGTGCAGTATGTTACAGCAAGAATCTAAGACATTCCGAGTTTTGTACTTAGTAGGCTAGGCTTTGGGAAGCTTGCTCGTTGAGTGTAACATTGTTGAAGTGATACTATTATTTTGGGGAAGTGTTGTGTATTTTTTTGATTTTTTAATAATAATGTGTTTTAACACCTTACGAGCGGCCTATGCGGTTTATTTATGTGTACCGCACAGCGGGGTGTTTTTAGCCAAAATAGGGCTGTTTACGTGATCATTTTCATGCCTAAATAAGACCCAGAACGTAAAACAAGTACCTATCCCTGAAAGGGCATAAACAGAGCTTTCGAATGACACCATAACGATCCTTGTATGATGGATAGTTTTCTTGCAATAACCGTGCAACGCGAGTGCAAAAAGCAGGTAATTCGGTACTTTCAGTACATAATTGAGTATGTAGCGAGTGAGAGAGGGAGGAGGGAGCTGAGATTTGTGTCAGTAGGTTCGCCGCGGTGGTCTGGAGCAGTCATACGCTCGCTAGTCTCCTGCCACCACTTGTCTCTCTCTCAGCCACATTACGTGCTGAAATTGCCACTCGACCTATGTCGAGCGCCGCCACATAGTCCAGCTTTATTTAACTCGACTTATGTTGCTCGCCGCTAAATAAGGGTTAAGTTTGTGATTGTGCCTTGTTTTTCACAACTTGGGGAGTAGCCGGGTTATGCGGGGTTTGTTAGCATTCTGTCTGGTCAGATGTGGCGTTTACCCGAGGTTAAAACGTCCCACATCTTGGGCGGGGTGTTACGCTAGCCACCTGTTCAGAATGCTCTCGTACTCGCTAGCACTCGCCAGGGCAGTGAAATGGGCTATGATAGTCGTAGAGCGACCCTCTTTCTTTCATAGTGTTTAAGTTGTCACAGACAGTTTAGTGTTTGCCTTTATTCTTGTCTGTGACACCAAGAATTATTTTATATCATTAATAGTGTTATAAGATACGCAGTGTGTTAGTTGCAATGAGAGAGATAAGGGAGTGCGAGGTGTAGTGAGTGTGCGCGCTCCTCCTTCCCGGCCAGCCCGCTTGTCGGTGAGTGGCTGAACAGGATCACGTGGGTTTTGTGTCCCTGTGACGTAGTGGCCTGTGGTTGGTTGCCGCCCTCCTAGCCCAGTGGACGGGCTCCTACCCTCATGACTAACGCAGAACACGGCGCCGTGAGGTTGCGTCTACATCCCTTTGCATTCTGTTCCCCAATAACCTCCTATACTACTGTTTCTCTCTCTGAACTTCTTCTTTTCCATACTTCTATGCTTTGCAGTCAATTACTCATCCCTTCTGGCCCCCTCGCAAGCGACATTCACTGTCCGCCAGTCGTATTACAATCTCCTGCTCTCAGATATTATTATGTACTAGCTTAGCAAGGCTTAGAGTCATAGATTTCATACTGTAGGGTGCTTTTCAATATTGCTTGTTCTCCTCTATTATTTAATGCTAGACTGTGGTGGGTATCTGTTGTCGTTGTCAGTGTTGTGTATACGGCTCGCTACAGCCTATACGACTTCGACGGTGCTGGGTAGCCTGGTGGCCAGCCATTTTGGATATTTCCTTTGCGAGTGTAGCATTGTGCTGGCAGAGGGCTTTTGCCTACTCCTGCCAGTATATTGCTAGCTCTTTGCTTGACTTCTTGGGGAGCGTCAGGGCAAGACCAGGTACGAGAGACCTGAACTTACCAAGAGAGCCTCCCGGTCATTAACGTAAGATAGGGAGATATCCTTAAGGGTGGCACTAGGCTAGGAGCATGCTTGGCTCTACCTAGTTTCCCATACCCTGATACCACAGCTAGACTTTATTAATAGAGAAGACAATGCATACTTATTAACTCTTATCACGTGTGCATTAGTATTATTCACGGTATTGTTTAGCCTAGGTTGTTGCACAGGGCACAACCGTTGGTGGCTGTTACTTTATTTAAGGAAGTACTGTTTTTGAGTTGCTGTTATTATTACTGTCACAGAGTTGTTGCATTCTCGTGTTTTCCATTACAGATGTCCTGCTTTTTGGTGTATTTAAGATACACGTTTCATGTCCTGCCTCTTGCATTATTACAGTTCTATATTCTACGAGCATCTTAGAGCATCAGACGTTTGCAGAAGCTTCCAGGTCTGTTTGCTGTAGGACTAGACTTCCAAGTGCTTTCATATAGCATTGAAGGGTTTTAATGTTGAGTTCAGACTAACATTAAACATAACGTAAGCATCTAATCTTTTATTAAATCTTGTCATAGTTTATTTAAGCTTTGTTAATACTTGAGAGCATTTTATTAACGTAATTACTTCTTGTTGTTTGCAGGCTATGCCATTACTGGAAAGCCTTAGTAGAGTACACTTATCCCTTGTTAATTGATACGCCGTTATCTAGTATATTAACTCTAGAGGGTTTATGTGTTTTGTTTACCGGCTTAATAGTTCAAGGGTTTGGAATTAGCGTACCGTTGTTGCATACTTAGCCTATATTGTAGTCCAATACTAAGTGCCCTTGTTTATTCAGTTGTGCTGGTCCTAACATGATGTATCTACGTTTATATATATCTATATCTATATCTATATAACGGTATATATATATATATATATATAAATATATATATATATATATATATATATATATTCTCTTTTAAACAGACGAGGTTAAAAGCAATAGCAGTTTCAGCATTCAGGATTTTATTGTTACAGCTTTCAATAGTTCTAACAATTTTCCTCTGGGGTTCAGAGATGAGGTACAACAGGTTAGCAAAATTCATGGTGGATCCAACGTTTCACAAGTAAACATCTTGCATCTTCAGGGAATGGAGAGGTAATGATTAGAATAGGGACAAAGCATCATATTTATACAAAATTCGAGGATCAAGAATAGGGAGGTGGGCGGAGCTACTGGGTGTGTGGTGGCTGTTCATTGGTGGAAGGCAGTCTATTCGCGAGACGGGCACTAAATCTTATCGGTGGTTGGTTGTTGGCTGTGGGTGGCTGTGATTGGTTGGTGTTGTCAGTTGTGTGCTGAGCGCGGAAGCGTTAAGGTAAGGGAGGGGGGCACGGGGCGAGAGGAAGGGGGGCAACATGCCTGTAGCGCTTGCCTGAAGGAAGAATTTGAAGGTCTTGTGTTTGGTTGTTGATGCTGGGGTTGAGTGTTTGGATGTATAGAGCTTCTAAAATAGCTAGTCTTCTGGGGTCTGATTCTTTATCGAGTATGGTGGTTTGTTTGTCTAGGTCGGTGCGAGTTAGGGCAAGATGGTGGGGGGCTTGATAGTGATCTTTTATAGCGCCAGATTGAAGGTGGAGGGTTAGTCGACGGGAAAGGCGAGTCTGTGTCATTCCAACATAGGATAGGGGTCCACAGTCCCCAGAGGTGCAAATATGCTGGTATATCACATGATCATCTTTCGGTTGGTTGGTGGAAATGGGGCGGTTACGGAGGACAAGGTTGGAGGTCTTAGGAGATTTGTAGTAAATAATGAGTTTTATTTTATTGTCAGGGTTGGTGGGGAGGACGTTTTTGTGAATTAATTCTTTCATAATGGATTCGTCTGTTGTGTGGTCGGAAGACATGTAGTTTCTGTAGAAAAATGTAATGTCATTGGCCGGGTTGGTGCTAGGGGGGTCTTGTTTGTACCATTTTTCTAGGTGGTGGTTGATGGCATTGGTGACGTCAGTGTTGGAATACCCATTGTTGACTAGGACCGGGGTGAGCCTTTCCAGTTCATTGTGTGTGTCATTCCAGGTGGTGCAATGGGTGAGGGCTCTCCTAACATAGGCGGCGATGGTTGACTGTTTAGTAACGTTTAGGGCATTCACTTTCCCCATTAAGACATTGGCCATTGTTAGTAGGTTTGGTGTACACTGTAGTTTTGAAGCCGTGGTCGTGGAGGGAGACAAGGAGGTCAAGGAAGGGTAGATGTCCATCGGTGGTTTCTTCGTATGTGAAGTTGAGTCCGGAGGTGGCCATGAAGCGCTGCTGGAGGTCCCTGAGTTCGCCCAGGTCCTTCACCCGCACGAAGATATCATCGATGTACCTGCAGTAGACAGTGGGCCGGTGGGCAGCCAGGAGTTCCTCTTCGATAGTTCCCATGAAGAAATTGGCGAACAGGACCCCCAGGGGGCTTCCCATCGCTACACCGTCGATTTGCTGGTACATATTCCCGCGGGGGCAGAGGAAATGGGACTCCTTGGTACATAGTTCCAAGAGCGTCTTCAGGGCCTTCTCCGGGATGTCCAGGGGGGGCGTATTAGGGCAGTGGTAAACTCGACGTAGGATAAAATCTATGGTCTTGTCAACGGGCACGTTGGTAAACAAACTCTCTACGTCGAGGGAGGCGATGATGTGGTCGTTAGCTGGGGGGGCATCTCGTAGAATTTCTAGGAAGTCATAAGCAGAGTTGAGGTTGTATTGCCGAGGAACAAAAGGGGTGAGGAGTTTGTTCAGGGCCTTGGCGGTCTGGTGGGTAGCAGTAGGGATCTGTGATATGATGGGGCGGAGGGGGTTCCCGGGTTTGTGGGATTTTATAGTACCGTAGGCATAACCTGGGGTGAATTCGCCGATGAGTTCCCTCAGGTGTACGCCATCGGCTTTGGCGTTGATAGCAGTGATGGTGGTGTTGGCTTTCCTTTTTATTTCGTCAGTAGAGTTGCGAGTGATCCTTTTGAATTTGTTTTTATCACTAAGAATGTCGTCCATTTTCCGTAGGTATTCTTCTTTTCCGTGTATCACAAGGCAGGAGGCCTTATCAGCTCGTCTGATGATGATGTTGGGGTTCTCTTTAAGTTGTTTAGCGGCTTTGAAGTGGTGTTTGTTAAGGAGCTTGCTTTGGTGGGATCCCCTGGTTTTGGCGGCTTCTGCTAGTAGGGTGGGTTGTAGGGCTGGGGTGGTGGTGATATTGCCGTCTTTCTGGAATCGTAGGACGTCATCCAGTAGGACTTCAATTTCAAGGCGTTTACGGTGGGGTCCCGGCTTGGAAATGTAGTGGCAATTTAAGCCTTTGTTCAGGAGGTCTTCTTGGTCCGGCGTTAGGGTGGTGTTGGTGAGGTTAATATATCCTTTTGTTGGCTTGGGAAGTTTTATGTTTCCACCATATAGACGGGAGAGTTTTTGGATGGTAGTGTTCTCTGTTTGTCGTCTGTGTTGTTCGTTGAGTTGTTGGAGTTTTTGGTTGATTTCTGTTTTGATGTGGTTAGGGGTGGTTTCTTCTTCATCCCATTTCTGTAGCAGGGCGTCACGTTCATATCGGAGATTGGTGGTGGTCTCTCGTTTCTCAGCTAATTCTTCTCGTATCAGTTCTTCACGAAACTGGCGGGTGCTAGTACGATGTCTGGCATTCTCGTTGTGGAGTTTTATGTTAGTATAGCCAGGTAATAGATTCTCTTTTAAACAGACGAGGTTAAAAGCAATAGCAGTTTCAGCATTCAGGATTTTATTATTACAGCTTTCAATAGTTCTAACAATTTTCCTCTGGGGTTCAGAGATGAGGTACAACAGGTTAGCAAAATTCATGGTGGATCCAACGTTTCACAAGTAAACATCTTGCATCTTCAGGGAATGGAGAGGTAATGATTAGAATAGGGACAAAGCATCATATTTATACAAAATTCGAGGATCAAGAATAGGGAGGTGGGCGGAGCTACTGGGTGTGTGGTGGCTGTTCATTGGTGGAAGGCAGTCTATTCGCGAGACGGGCACTAAATCTTATCGGTGGTTGGTTGTTGGCTGTGGGTGGCTGTGATTGGTTGGTGTTGTCAGTTGTGTGCTGAGCACGGAAGCGTAAGGGTAAGGGAGGGGGGCACGGGGCGAGAGGAAGGGGCGCAACATGCCTGTAGCGCTTGCCTGAAGGAAGAATTTGAAGGTCTTGTGTTTGGTTGTTGATGCTGGGGTTGAGTGTTTGGATGTATAGAGCTTCTAAAATAGCTAGTCTTCTGGGGTCTGATTCTTTGTCGAGTATGGTGGTATTAAGGTATTAAAGATAGGGAAGATGCAAACAAATGTTATATATAAACTAGCTAATTTAGAATTAGAAAATTCAGACTGCGAGAAAGATCTAGGTGTGTTTGTTAGCAATGATTTGAAGCCTAGAAAACAGTGTATAAGCTTTCGTAATAAGGCAAACAGGATTCTCGGGTTCATCTCTAGGAGTGTGAGTAACAGAACTGCTGATGTTATCTTAAAACTTTACTTGTCATTAGTGAGACCCCATATGGATTATGCTGTCCAATTTTGGTGTCCTTATTACAGAATGGACATAGATTCATTGGAGAGAGTACAGCGTAGAATGATAAAAATGATCCATAATATTAGAAATCTTTCGTATGAAGAAAGGTTGAAGAAATTAGGTTTACATTCGTTAGAGAGACGCAGAGTTAGAGGGGATATGATAGAGGTGTTCAAGTGGGTTAGTGGGATTAACAAAGGGGACATGGCAAATGTACTAAAGCTCAGTGATAGCGAAAGAACTCGTACCAATGGTTTCAAATTAGATAAATTTCGTTTCAGAAAAGATATAGGCAAGTATTGGTTTGGTAACAGAGTTGTAGATGGGTGGAATGGACTACCAAGTGCTATAGTGGGATCTAAAACTGTAGGGAGCTTTAAGATAAAATTGGATAAGCATATGGACGAGAAGGGTTGGGTGTGTAGGGGGATCAGCCGGGTTGGGCCAATCAGCGCTCTGCAGACCTCCATAATCCTGCGTTAATCTCTAACCGTTTTGGTAAAATGATCCTCAGGGTATTAGAGTGTGAAGCCTATAATTGGGCTTTGTAATTGAATTGGGGTTGTGTGGGACAGGGATCTGCCTTGCTTAGGCCAATCGGCTTTCTGCAGACTCTCATTTTCTTATGTTCTTATGTTCTTAAATAACACATTGTGTGAAGAGGACAGTGGTTATTTTCGGGGGTCTATTTATTTATATGTTCATTTGTGTTTTAGTTTCCTCGCTAGACTTTCTTCAAACTTAACAAAACACCACCTAGACCCTCCTTCAAGATTAATGTAAACATTTGTTTATAGTACATTTTTCCGGCCTAAGGCAGGCTTCTCTTAAAAATACAGACTCGCTATCGCTCGCCAGGAAAATATCGACACCTAAATGGCACGAAAAAGGTCTTGATACTGTACCGGCACTGATGTGTAGGATACAGTGTATGTTAGTAGTGGACTGTGTTGGGACCCATGGGGAGGGTCTATCACCATAATATCAGAACTGTCCATGGAATTACTTACAGAAGTATTAACATTCTGATTTAATATTCTGACCCTCTGATGTACAGCAATATGTTATAAACATTTTCATAGCCACATGCCTCGAGTCACTGTTCAAGTTTAACATAGCGTAATGTAGCAGGTACTGTACTTGTGCAGGCAACTGTTACATGGTACTAGAGTTCTCTAATAGGGGCTCCAGTCCTAACGCTAATCTTGACTTACAGTTTACTGGCCACATGTATTAAGTAACACCCCGTTCTTAACATTAATCATCAATTACAAACCCCAATACACTTGAATAAACTAATGAAAGCATATGGTCCTCCCGGGATTCGAGCTCGGGACACCACACCCAGAACATAAGCATCTAAACCATTACACCACCAACACAGTTAAAGGTTGAATATACGGTCACGATTAATATCCATTTTCAAATTTTGGATATCAATCTAATCATGTACTCGACCCAACTGCATTATGGACACCGTAATGTTTTAGTGAGTGGAAATGACAAGGAATGGGGCCAAGATCACTAAGGATCGGCCTCGCTATACATTAGGTCGTGAACTTATAGAATTAAGTAACACCCCGCTCTTAACATTAATCACCAATTACAAACCCCAATGCAATTGAATAAACCAATGAAAGCATATGTTCCTCCCGGGATTCTTATGAAAGTATGTCTCTGGAGGCAACATTTAGAATATCAACTGTGTGTATACATCAACTACAAACTATACTGTATATACTAGTTATTGAAAATCAAGCTCTGTCCAATAATCAATCCAAATACTTTACAGTGGGGAGATTGTAGGCACCAATCGATCAGGGCTAGACCCAGGTGATGTTATAGGCATGTGATAAAGAGTCGCTGGAACTCCTGTTTCATTTGCTTGGCCTCTCTTACTGATTTTCTTTGTGTCTCATTTACACTGAGAGCAATCCAACTAGCTCTCACAAACACCTCCTCCTCCTATCCACTCCACTACACTAAACATGCACACCACACTTCATTCCTCCACACCAAAATTTAAAAAAACAAAGTGATGAATTCTTGCCCAGCCTCAGAGACCCCAGGGGGGGGACCATAAATGCCCCCACACCCGACCGACCATCCCAAGACGACCCTACAAAATTACCTGGACCTCGCCCTGTTACTCTTTCTATTAATTTCTGCAACATTCGCTGACTTTCATCTAACTTTCACTCTGTTGAACACCATCTCTCCTCCTACAAACCTGATCTTCTCTTCCTCACCGAAACTCAGGTGTCTGTAGCAACATCCAGCAGCCCCTTCTCTGTATCCTCCTACTTTCTCTATCCTAGTTTCAAAGCCAAAGGCGGATGTTGTGCATATGTGCACAACAAACTCACTTGCTCTCGTGTTCCCGATTTCGACTCCTCTGAATTCTCAACTTTATGGCTTAAACTTTCCTGTCATTCTCTTACTAAATATTTCTGTGCTGTCTATCTTTCCCCTAACTCTACCAACTTTCCCAAATTCTTTGATTATTTAAACTCTACAGTGGAACACATTCTATCCATTTCTCCATTCTCAGAAATCTCCATCTTGGGAGATTTCAACGTTCACCACCGCCAATGGCTCTCCTCTCACACTACTGATCCACTTGGTGAACAAGCCTACGTCATTTCTATCATAAATGATCTAGAGTATTAGTTAGTTCAGCAACCCACCCGTATCCCGGATCGCATCGGAGATCGGCCCAACATTCTTGACTTGTTTCTAACTTCTAACCCTTCTTCTTATTGTTAATACCGGGACTCGTATAAAACAAGGGCTCTTAATCATTGGACTAGAAAGGCACACAGCCACAACGGTAACACTCGATCCAACCCTCGAACTTATAATGTCGGTGCACAAAAAACACCTATACCCTCCAGAGTTAAATCTGCGATAGCGGGGTATCCTCTAACTCGGTATAAGTGCACTACTACTACAGGCTGATGATCTCTGATACAGCCTGATCACAACAACATACAATTACGTTAATAATGTATACAAGGAAAAATATAGAGAGCTTAATTAAATCACTGGAATGATTTAATGCAAACAAGAAGAAGGTATAATTAAAGTTACTCTAAACAATAATAAACTGTCACTCCTATACTAAAGAAAGTGAATGAAAGTCCTAAAGCATCGAGCAGGAATTTTCTGAAGAAAGTCTGATGCTGCTTAAGATGATCGAATCGGATTTTGAACTGTTATATAAAGCAGGAACAAGATATGACAAGTGTAGTGACATACAGTGTTAACTGGCACGGGAATAACCATAAATGCACAATAGTATTATCTCCAACAACAAAAGAAGTACTTCCTCAGGCAATGCAAAAGCCTGCTCGGGATGTGCAACTCAACAACAACCAAGGCTTACAATCAACGTGAATAAAAATGCTGCATTCATAACATAAGAGTTTATAATCCTAATCAGGTGTCTGCTAGGCGAATAAAGTCTAGCTGGGATGTCGTAGGCTAGGAAACAATGACTGAGCAAGCGGCTCGTAGCCTAGCGAGGTCCTTAAGACTGTACGGCCAAACACGTTAAATGACGGGGTGCTCTCTTGAGAGATCCAGATCGCTAGTATCTGGTTCTCTCCTGGCGACCCTCTTCAAGTCAAAGCAAAACGAGTTAGTACAGTGTTGGGTGGCAGAGGCAAAAGCCCTCACTCGCAACATAGTGCTAAACTCACAAGGTACACAGTCAGGCTTCCCACGTATCCGTTGCGATTGTACAAGTTCAACAAAACCTGGTACACATCGGAAATCTCAACACCAATAGCCTCACCCCAGTCTAGCATTAAATAGCCCAGCAGACAACCAAGAAATAGGTAGGGAGACACCGCGAGTGTGTCGAACCTCTACAGACAAAATGTTAACCCCTCCAAAATGGCTAACTAAACATGAAATATCTGAGAGTTTCAGCATATAATACGATGGGCGATATAGGAAATCGTGCAGAACCAAAGGGGAGTTATGATGTTAAATAGATTAGAAGAATAAGAGGTAAGAAGTTGAGAGAGAGAGAAAGTGTTCTATAGGTTGAAGTCGGGGACAGATGGCAAGGGAGGTGTGAGGGTTATGCTGGTCAAGCAAGCTCTGAGCGAGGAAGGCACAAAGGCAGCAAGGAGTGCGGGGAACTACCTCCTGCTGCGGCAGGAGGGCGGCAAAGCGGCCAGCCACTCAGAGGGCCCGGACGTGGCATGACGTCACCGAGACAACGCGTAACACTATGCGCACAACCCTCTGCCTCCTGCACTTACTCACTCACACTCTCTAGCTGTATCATTCAGTCTTATACATTAAACTTATAACTGATGATATAAAATATAATGCATTGTCACAGACGAAAATAAGACCACTTCTATACTGCCCGTGACATGACGATTCACAAGAAAGAAAGTATAACATTGTAGATAGACTGTAGCCAAATTCATTGCTCTGGCGAGTGTTAGCGAGTGGCCAAGCGAGTGGCTGAGCCCACGTGGTGTTCTGCTAAGCTGCAGGCGTCACACCCCACCCAAGATATTAGACGCTCAACCATGAGCTCCATATCTGACAAGCAGAACCCCGATAAGACTCGCCACCCCTAACCACTTCGCAACAAAGAAAGGCAAAGCTCAGTTCTCATCAAAAACAATTACAACCCCTCCCAACACAATAGCTTAATTCATACTGCTATGCTCCTAGAGCGAGCTTCTACTAGCCCAGCCTTCTGAGAGAAGTACAGGTTCGGCTCAGAACTTCAGCTATAACATACTTAAAAAAATTAACTATTAAAGAAAGAGTTTTTATAGAATTTTTCATATTAATATGTTTATGGCGGCTGCAGTACAGGGGCAAGCCTGATTTTTCTCCACTCTCAACACACACTGACTGAACGGCGAGGGTTCTCCTGCAAACAAACCCTCCCGTGACAAACAATCAGCCAAAACATTATCAGTGCCCTTAGCATGCCACACATCCAACTTGTGTTCCGGCAGCACAACAACACCTGACACTGATAACCTGCCCAGTTCATCACAAGACTGGCACTTCTCTTCGCTCTTTCCGGCAACGGGGCCTGCCAATAACCTTTCACTAGTTCTACTTTCGTGATGAGCGAGGCAGCCCCGATGCGGTCTATGGTATCGTCAACTCTAGGTAATGGATAGGCGTCTGTCAGGGATAATGCTTCCACACTCTTGCAATCACCACACACACGGATCTTGCCAATCAACTCCGGTTGCAAACTCACTGGCAATGACCACTCACGATATCCCTTATCCCTCAGACCCTTGGGTAATGGATAGGTGTCTGTCAGGGATAATGCTTCCACACTCTTGCAATCATGATACACACGGATCTTGCCACTCAACTCCGGTTGCAAACTCACTGGCAACGACCACTCACGATATCCCTTATCCCTCAGACCATTTTTCCACACGTCGTCTAGCTCTGTTTTCACGACAGGCTGTTGAGCAGGATTTATACGGTAGGGAATTAAACTGAGCCTTGCACTGTCTCCAGCCTCCATGTCGGATTCTACCCCGTACATTAGGCCTGGAGAAGCAACAAACATGCGGATGCACTGCCACAGCCTAGTAAACAACTTATCTTGCAGAACAACATGCCTAGTGCCCTCCCAAAACCCAGCCGAGACTGCAGCTTCTAACCTGTAGTCTCCCTCCTTCTCCACCTTCGTCCCTAGAACAGCCAGGTCATGAGAGAGACAATCAGTACCACCTGTGCAGTCACTCCCATAGTTCATTATTGCTAAGGCTTCCCCGCCGATACTGTACATGCGCACCCCCGCATTCCTTGCAACTACATCTGCCTGCGCAGCATCATCGCTTTTAGCGACATGGCCAGATACAGACGGTCTATGGTAGGGCTGTTGCATTCGACTAGAGCAGCATTGGGAGGCTATGCGACGACCGGGCACATCCACTCCACAGCCAACCTCACCAATCTGCTCAATGTCCTCCTTCTGACCACCACCCTTGGCAGCCATGGGTCGACCTTGACCTGTCAACCATGCCAAAGCCTCATCGCCCACCTTGAACCACCGAAACAACGAGGCCAACGGTCTATAACCATTCAAGTGACCTGCCCGCGGAACATCTTGCACCGCCTGAGTTGTGAGGCTCGGGTGCTCGGCACGACCAGGGGGGTATGAACCGAGCTGGTGCTGGAGCGCTGCACACTGCTGCTCAGGCAGGTGCTCTAGCGCTTCCACAGCCACCAGACTCGTGTCCCCCGCCCACTGCTCCGCCGAGACGTGACAATCCCAACTCTCCTCCACCTGTGCCCTACTGCCCCCTCTCCTTCTCCACCTTGGCCGCTGCAGACCAACGCAGGGACAGTAGGCTGCTCAGATGGTTGCCTCACAAACTCCTCCAACAGGTTCACATGACATGTTTCCCCGTCCTCGTGTTCGATAACCCCGTTCCCACAACTCTCCTCCAACTGGGAACTACTAAGTCGCGGAGTGCCATCACGCCCAACCATGTCACTAGGGGTGACAGGTTCTGGGGCCATTCCGGAGCTCACCTCTGGGTCAAGTACTAAGTCGCTAAGGAGAGCCGCTGGAGCAAAACTCACAAAACTCACAACTTCAGCTTGCTCCTTCCGACCGTTCCTCCGCTGGTCTGAAGACTGAGGAATAGGCTGTGACACTTTCGATGCAAGAGATCTTGTAACAACGCACGCCATAGGTTGTACTTGACACTTCTCTACCCACTCCTGTTCCTCCGTACTCACGTCGGCCGGCTTCTCGGCAACGACTAAGGGTGAAACCTCAAAATTAGGCACCGCAAAGTCGTAGCCGAGAAGGAGGTCGACGCCCCCAAGAGGCATATTCTCCACAATTCCAACATCCAACTCTCGTGTCACACCATCTACCTCCAGTTCCATCCTGACCAACGGGTATGACCTGATAGCATTGATACCTTGCACCACAACCACCCGTGCCGCGTTTATTGGTCTACCAGTAAAGTTCTTCATCAAATTCTGAGAGGCACCCGTGTCTCGCAACAGCTCAACTCCATGCTTCTTACCAGCCCACTTCACGCAGCCACGCCCTCGATGGTCGCAAAAGACTTCGCGGACAGGGTTCGAGCCTTCCGGATTCTTCTCCACTGGCTGTGTCCCAGCCTCTGACGTTATACCCCGGGCAAACTCAGACGACTTCGGGGACACCCCAATGTTGCGAGCCAAAGACACAACTGCATTAGGTCGGCGGGTGCCCAACCCCGAAAAGGGTTGAAATAGGGGAGCTATCCCCCCGCCAAAGGCGGCTTTCTAGGGCCTTTCCTAGCTGATGCTGAGAGGATTGGGTTCTAGTCATGTGGTGATGGGCTGGTCTATCAGAGTGAGAACTGAGCAATCTCTGCCATACCCATAGCTTACTCTGACTGTTCCTTTTACCTATATATTTCTAGATCTCAAGTGACGGCATCTCTAACGTGGATTGACCTCCCAATCTACCAAGATTGGAAGCCAAAGCGTCACAATTTTCCCTTGCCCCTCAACTTTCTCTTCATAATTGCTGAGGGACACAGCCCAGGCTTTATTGTGGTCGGCGGGGAGGGTTCTGTGGGGGCGCTCGGTTATGGCCTTGGCCTTGCTCGGGGCCTTGGGGCTGTTCGGCCAGGCAGCTTGGGGAACAACAACAACAACAACAACTGCATTAGGTAGCTTGCTTGGACAGGCTCTTGCAAAATGCCCCTCCTTATGACAATGGAAGCACTCTAGCTTCCCCTTGGGCTTCCCTTGAGGTGAGGAATGACCCGGACACTTTCTAAACGGGACGGTACTAGGTTTATGGTCAGTTTTGATGTCGTTGCTCTTGTTCTTAGTGTAATTAAGTGTATCAGTGTTTCGGGGAGGGGGAGGGTTACGCTCGTTATTGCCTGCATCACTTCTCTGTGCAGAACCGCACCCACGAATCAAAGATAACCGAAGGTCAGCCATCTCAGCTGCCTCCTGAAGAGTTTTCGGTGTTTTTTCTTTAAGATTCAACGTCAGATCGCCGCCCGTACACTTGAAAAATTGTTCTAGAAGCATCAGCTGTTTCAACTCCTCAAACGTCGATGCCTTCTCAGAATGCAGCCAGTTTCTAGATGCATCGGACAGATCCCGGGCATGCTCAAGAAAGGTGCATTCACGACCCTTCGTTACACCCCGGAACTTCAATCTGTACGTCTCTGGTTGTAAGTCGTACGCCCGCAGAACAGCTTCCTTCAATACCTCATAATCGACGCAAGACTCCAAGGGCAACGCATCATATGATGCCTTGAGTCCTTTGCCAACCAACCTAGAGGAAACAAGGGCTGACCACTTAATTGTGCTTAATTGGCCATTGGTGCTCCCGGCACTTCTTCTCAAAACACATGAAAAATTTGGTGACACCCGACTCATCAAATACAGGGACCAACTTGAGCAGGTGCGATAAAGACTGATCAAGACCTCGATTCCCAGAACCGAGACACTGCCCTATCGACTCCACCCGAGACTTCTCAAGATCTCTGTCTGCACAATTCTTCGTAGCCTCCACCTGAAGCTCAGCCTCCCGTACGGCCTTTCTCACCTTAATCTTAGCCATCTCAAGCCGCTGCTCAGATTCATGCTTTCGTTGCTCAGCCTGCATTTTAGCCATCTCAAGCTGGAAGATCATATCTGCAGTTAAACCTTGAGGAGGAGGAGGAGATGCAACAATTGGAGACTCACCCCAGTGAAAACCACGCTGCCAGTGACTATCGGCCTGCGGGAACGTACCCGGCTCCGGAGCCCGAGGGGGCGCCATGGTAGGAGTCGAGTGGAACGGGGGCTGGGCCGAAGGTGCCCCAGCTCCCGCTCCACCCGAAGCCCCACGCACCCCGCCGAGCAGCCAGGCCACCAGGTCACCTCTCGTCATGCTGCTAGTGCCCACATGACCCATGACCGTGGCCAAACACTGGAGACCATACCGATCAATCCCTGACACCCGGTCAACAGTAATAGGCATCTCCAGAAACTTCTTTGCTTCCTCCTCACTAGTTATAACTCTAATTCCTTCTAACAAACTCCGATGCTGCACCTCAGAGCCTGCTTCCCGTACTGTGTCCTCACTGTACACTGATCCGTCGTCCGACACAGTGTCCACCGAAAATTCTCAACGTTTATAAAAAAAAAAGGAGTACCTAAACTCTCATGTAGCACTTTTCACTCAAAAATGCTTGAAGACTCTTAAGTGTTATACTACTTGCCAAAAAAAATCTGTGTCCACTATATTCCTTTAAACAAAAAACAAATGACCACAACACTCCTGCAATATTTCTCTAAGTTCACAAAATCCTGGCAAGGTCGCCATTTGTTACGACCGGGACTCGTATAAAACAAGGGCTCTTAATCATTGGACTAGAAAGGCACACAGCCACAACGGTAACACTAGATCCAACCCTCGAACTTATAATGCCGGTGCACAAAAAACACCTATACCCTCCAGAGTTAAATCTGCGATAGCGGGGTATCCTCTAACATGGTATAAGTGCACTACTACTACTGGCTGATGATCTCTGATACAGCCTGATCACAACAACATACAATTACGTTAATTATGTATACAAGGAAAAAGATAGAGAGCTTAATTAAATCACTGGAATGATTTAATGCAAACAAGAAGAAGGTATAATTAAAGTTACTCTAAACAATAATAAACTGTCACTTCTATACTAAAGAAAGTGAATGAAAGTCCTAAAGCATCGAACAGGAATCTTCTGAAGAAAGTCTGATGCTGCTTAACCCAGTGAGACCCAGCGTCGCACGTGATGCGTCGGCAGTGTTTGATCACCAACTCCCAGCGACGCATCACGTGCGTCCGACATATAAAAAAACACTTACGTGGCTCGTAAGGTAGGAAATGGCGGGAGAATAGGAGGGGGAGGTACCGTAGTGTGTGTGGGAGCCGGGCCGGTAGGTGTGAGCGGGCCGAGACAGCCGCGCGGCTGGTGGTGGTGGGCTTAGTGGGGATACTTTACACCCTTAGTTTACCGCCACTTTGAACCTTCATTACTCGGGTCGTATGGGAGCTAGAGGCTTGAGATTTATGTGAGACACTCCTTAGGATGTATGCCGTACAATGCCATACTCAGTTTTCACCCTAGTGCTCCCGGGCTGGTGGTCATGCGGGGGAGACGAACTTTCGCCCCCCCCGCCCCCCAAATGACCGAGGTGAGTTTTTTTTAGTGTTTTCTTCATTTCTCACCATTCTCTTCCATTTTGGCTCAACAAATTTTGTTGAGGCTCCACCCCCCCCCCCCCCAACCCCCCACCGGCCCCCCCCCCCCAAAATTTCATTTCTCATCCTTGTCTTCCATTTCAGCAAACAAAAAAAAAGAAGTGAAAATGGCTTGGGACTGGGGTGAACAAAATATTATAACTAGCCGGGGCTCAACGGGTTAAGATGATCGAATCGGATTTTGAACTGTTATATAAAGCAGGAACAAGATATGACTAGTGTAGTGACATACTGTGTTAACTGGCACGGGAATAACGATAAATGCACAATAGTATTATCTCCAACAACAAAAGAAGTACTTCCTCAGGCAACGCAAAAGCCTGCTCGGGTTGTGCAACTCAACAACAACCAAAGCTTACAATCAACGTGAATAAAAATGCTGCATACATAATATAAAAGATTATAATCCTAATCGGGTGTCTGCTAGGCGAATAAAGTCTAGCTGGGATGTCGTAGGCTAGGAAACAATGGCTGAGAAAGCGGCTCCTTGCCTAGCGAGGTCCTTAAGACTGTACGGCCAAATTACGTTAAATGACGGGGTGCTCTCTTGAGAGATCAAGATCGCTAGTATCTGGTCCTCTCCTGGCGACCCTCTTCAAGTCAAAGCAAAACGAGTTAGCACAGTGTTGGGTGGCAGAGGCAAAAGCCCTCACTCACAACACAGTGCTAAACTCACAAGGTACACAGTCAGAAAGACAACCTAGGCTTCCCACGTATCCGTTGCAATTGTACAAGTTCAACAAAACCTGGTACACATCGGAAATCACAACACCAATAGCCTCACCCCAGTCTAGCATTAAATAGCCCAGCAGACAACCAAGAAATAGGTAGGGAGACACCACGAGTGCGTCGAACCTCTACAGACAAAATGTTAACCCCTCCAAAATGTCTAACTAAACATGAAATATCTGAGAGCTTCAGCATATAATACGATGGCCGATATAGGAAATCGTGCAGAACCAAAGGGAAGTTATGATGTTAAATAGATTAGAAGAATAAAAGGTAAGAAGTTGAGAGAGAGAGAAAGTGTTCTATAGGTTGAAGTCGGGGACAGATGGCAAGGGAGGTGTGAAGGTTATGCTGGTCAAGCAAGCTCTGAGCGAGGAAGGCACAAAGGCAGCAAGGAGTGCGAGGGAACTACCTCCTGCTGCGGCAGGAGGGCGGCAAAGCGGCCAGCCACTCAGAGGTCCCGGACGTGGCATGATGTCACTGAGACAACGCGTAACACTACGCGCACAACCCTCTGCCTCTTGCACTTACTCACTCACACTCTCTAGCTGTATCATTCAGTCTTATACATTAACCCCTAAGTGTCGGCGCGCAACGTAAGTCGAGTATAATAAATGTGGACTATCTGGCGGCGCGCGACATAGGTCGTGTGGCAATTTCAGCACGTAATGTTGCTGAGAGAGAGAGACAAGTGGTGGCAGGAGAGTAGCGAGCGTATGACTGCTCCAGACCACCGCGGCGAACCTACTGACACGAATCCCACCTCCTCCCTCCCTCTCTCACTCGCTACATACTGAATTGTATGGGGAAAGTACCGAATTACATGCTTTTTGCACTCGCGTTGCGCGGTTGTTGCAAGAAAACTAGCCGTCATAAAAGGATCGTTATGGTGTCATTGGAAAGCTCTGTATATGCCCTTTCAGAGATAGATACTTGTTTTACGCTCTGGGTCTTATTTAGGCATGAAAATGATCACGTAAACAGCCCTATTTTGGCTAAAAACACCCCGCTGGGCGGTACATATAAATAAACCGCTAGCCCGCTAATCTAGTGTTAAACTTATAACTGATGATATCAAATATAATGCATTGTCACAGACGAAAATAAAGACCACTTCTATACTGCCCGTGACATGACGATTCACAAGAAAGAAAGTATAACATTGTACATAGACTGTAGCCAAATTCATTGCCCTGGCAAGTGTTAGCGAGTGGCTGAGCCCACGTGGCGTTCTGCTAAGCTGCAGGCGTCACATTATACTTTCGATCTTTTCTCTCCTTTGGGCTCCTCCGACCATAAACTTGTCTCTGTCACCTGTCCTATCTCTCCAGTACGGCCACCTGATCCTCCTAGCCGGCGGCGCTTGTGGCACTTTGGCGCTTGCCGACTGGGAGGCTCTCCGGCAGTACTTCTTTGATATCCCATGGAATGATTTCTGCTTCCGTGGCCGGGGACCCTCGGAGAGTGCTGAACGCATTACCGAGGTAATCCTATCGGGCATGGAAGCATACATTCCATTCTCTTTCTCTCAGACTAATGCTAAAAAATCTTGGTTTACTCACGCCTGTTCTACTGCTGTCCGCAATAAGGAGGAAGCATTCAAACGGTACCGTCGCCTTAAAACTCAAGACTCTCATTCTTCCTATGTTTCTGCCCAGAATCAAGCCAAATCTGTTTGTCGACTTGCCAAACACTCTTTCATCAATAATAAATGCACTGAACTATCCAACTCTAGCTCTTCCCAAGCTTTCTGACATCTAGCCAAAAACCTCTCCAACAATTTCTCTTCCTCGTCTTTCCCTCCCCTTTCCCACTCTGATGGTACAACCATCACTTCTTCCTCAGACAAAGTTAAACTCTTCGCTCAAACTTTTGCTTAGAAACTCTACCTTGGATGATTCAGGTGCTATTCCTCCCTCTCCACCCTCCTCTCTCTTACTTATGCCTAATATCCTAATATCTTCTAAAGATGTACTTTCTACCCTCTCTGGGCTTAACACTAATAAGGCGTACGGTCCGAACGGTATTTCTCCTGTTGTACTCAAAAACTGTGCTTCCGTGCTGACTCCCTGCCTAGGCAAACTCTTTCGTCTCTGTCTATCCTCTAACGTCTTCCCTTCATGCTGGAAGTTTGTTCACATTCAACCTGTCCCAAAGAAGGGTGACCGCTCTCAATCCTCCAACTATCGTCCAATTGCTCTCATCTCTTGTCTTTCTAAAGTTTTTGAAACTATTCTTGCTTCCAAATTTCTTAAGCATTTCTCTTCTCATAATCTGCTCTCAGATCGCCAGTATGGCTTCCTTAAGGGTTGCTCTACTGGTGATCTTCTTTCATATCTTACTAACTCTTGGTCATCCTCCTTTCGGGACTTCGGTGAGACTTTTTCTATTGCACTAGATATATTGAAAGCTTTCGATAGAGTCTGGCACAAATCTTTAATTTCTAAACTACCCTCCTTCGGTTTCTATCCCTCTATCTGTGCCTTTGTCTCTAATTTCCTTTCCGGCCGTTCCATAGCCGCGGTTGTGGACGGCCATTTTTCACTTCCTCACCCTATAAACTCTGGTGTTCCTCAGGGCTCTGTCCTATCTCCTATTCTCTTTCTAATTTTTATAAATTATCTCCTTAACTGTACCTTAATACCCATCCATTCATACGCAGATGACTCAATCTTACACTACTCCATTAGTTTTTCAGAACGCCCCTGCCAGCAATCCCTTAATGACAAACGTAATGAAGCCATAGAACTCTTAAATTCTGATATAAATACTATCTCCAATTGGGGCTGAGAAAACCTTGTTACCTTTAATGCTTCCAAAACTCAATTTATCCATCTATCTACCCGTCAGGATCTCCCAGCGGACTATCCCTTATTCTTCAACAATACAAAAATCAACCCTTCATCTTCTCTCAATATTCTTGGTGTCTCTTTTTCTTCTGCTCTCATTTGGAAGGACCATATTACCAGTCTTGCTAAGGCAGCCTCCCAGAAGCTGGGTGTGCTCAACCGCCTTAGGGGGTTCTTTTCCCCAGCACAGCTTCTTGCTCTGTACAGGGGCATAGTGCGTCCTTGTATTGAGTATTGTTCACATGTGTGGGGAGGTTCCTCTCACACCGCTCTCCTAGACAAAGTTGAAAGGAAGGCCTTTCGTATCATTAACTCCCGTCCACTCACCAACTCTCTGCAATTTCTCTCTTTCCGCCGCAATGTTGCATCTCTCTCGCTATTCTATCGCTACTATATTAATCAGTGTTCCTCAGATCTTTCTCAGTGCATACCACCTCCTTTACGTAGGGCACGTGGTACCCGTCTTGCAACTCAATCCCACCCCTACTCTGTGCAACTCTCTAACCCAAGAGTGAAATGTTACTCTCAAACTTTCTTCTACTCAACAGCTGAGCTCTGGAACGATCTCCTAGAATCAATCTTTCCCTCTTCCTATGACTTAAATTGCTTCAAACTCCGTGTGTCCAGGCATTTTGGCTCGACTGTCCCTTGATTTTGGCCCTGTCACTCTTTCAACTATGGGGGAGGCACTCGCTATAGGCAATTCTGCCTTTTGCCTCCCTCAATCACGTAGAAAACCCCCCCCAAAAAACATGCATAAAGAATAACATAGAAGGTCCACGAATGATTATGAGTGGGCTAGAGACGGGTTAAGGGGGGGGGGGAGGGGGGGGGCATTTGTTGGACGATTGTTTAATTTATATATTATTTCTCTAGTTTCTTCCTTAGACCTTCATCAAACTTAAAAAGTCAACCCCAAAATATATTTGTACATTTTTCTGTAGAAAAATGTCCCGGCCGAATGCCAGTTCTTCCTGAATTACAGGCTCGCTATTGCTCGGCAAGAAAACATCGACACCTAATTGACAAAAAGTCTTTATATTGGCACAACAAAGGGGCGAAAGATCTTAAAATCGCCAAAATAATGGGCCGAACGTCTTAAAATATTGACAATAAAGGGGCTAAACATGAGGGAGAAAAGTGTCTAGAAAAAAAAAACTTCTCCCCTTAACGAGCATTTACAGGCATGCTTAAAAGGTCTATTCTAGCTTCATGGTCTCAATTTTAGTTATCCTTATGACAGAAAAGGACACAAATTGTTTACATTTATCAGAAAACCATTATATATTAACTTACTGTAGATTTTCTCCTTTTTGATGAAGTATATTATTATGTATATGAAGAAGGGTTAGGTCAGGTGAATGTATTGAGGGATAAGCTTTTACAACAGCGCCTCGTACATTCTACTTTCCTTTCTTCTGAAGCGTGTAGAGAGGGTTAGAGAGAGAGGAAGCTGTTGGAGTGGCTTTGTTGTGTGTGTTATTAGTCTGCATATAGTATCCTTATAGTCGAGAGGTGTGTATAACGATTATAGCCCTGTTATGTCATTGTTATCTACCCCTCCATCCGCCACCATAACCTCAAATTACAAGCACCAAATCGACAGTCTCTCTCTCGCTCTAACAGCTGGGTATCAGGATGTTGGTAGTAAAGGAAATGGGTCGGAAATTACAGAGTGAGCGATAAATTTAATATACTGATACATATTGCAGCAGGTCTTCCAGTGTTAGCTTTGCAATGTGAGTTATCAGTTTTGTTTTTGTCTGATACCATTTGTTAACCGCTTGAGAGAAAGTTCTGAAAATAATCGTCTAGTAGCCAGTATAAAATGGAAAGGACGGCACTGGTACTGAACGGGTTAAGACATATACTGCATAATTATCTGCATTACAGGGAGAACAGACTGCTTCCCTTGTTACAAATGAACGATCCATAATTATTATTCCTAGTGTTGTGGTTGTATTTATACCACCTTCTATAATTCCATCTATTAATATAGGTGTCTTCCTCTCTATCTACTGTAGTAGATATTATCTCTCCGTATATACGTCTATCTATCAATCTCTACTCACTCCCCACTCTTCCAATAACCCCCTTCCCTCTCCCCTTACCCTATGTAGTGCAAGGGACTGAAGTTCTCGAAAAGGGGCCCAAGTCCTGATGCTATTCTTGACTGATAGTGTGCTGGCTTAATAATCCAGAAGGGTTGATAGCCTCTGAAGTCCTATTTTAACTAACACACTAACCATATAATGAACCTATACCAGCCGTGCACTAACCCTCTGTATCTCGTTACCTGCTATCTATGAAGGGTGAACCTAATCCGGGGCCTCCAGTAACCAATTAGCAAGTGGAGGGGGTATTTATCTGCTGCCCTTACCGTGTTAATGATGCCCAGGAACGAGACCAACCAGGGTGTTTGTGTGTGAGAGAGAGAGAGAGAGTTACAGGGAGTTACAAGGAATAGTTAGTATATCAGAGACCTTGCGGTCCAATCCGAGGAGATACTCGAAGTGGAAGGAGAGAGACTGTTTAGTGTACTACACTCTTTACAGAGTGTGCAAAATGCTATCTACTTTCTTCTTGAACTGCTTTTCTGAAGAACTATTTACACATTCGGCGGGAAGTTTGTTCCAAGTAGAACAGATCTTATACGTGAAAAAGATACTAGATGAGCTGACCTCGTAGTCTGCGTGTCTCCATCGGGAAGAGATCAAGAGTTCTCAACCGGTCCTCATAGTTCATTCTTCTAAGCAATGAAATAAGCTTTGTAGCCCTAGCTTGTACTATTTCCAGTCGCTCTATATCTTTCCTGGGTGATGGAGAATTGGACAGCATACTCCAGGAGAAGCCGTATGAGAGCGTTGTAAAGTGTGAGGACTATCTCCTTATTTCTATACTTAAATTGCCTCTTAACACCTTATTGGCGGGCTAGGCGGTCTAGCGGACCGTAGCGCCCAGCGTTTTTTTTTACCCTAAATAGGGTTGTTTACGTGATCATTTTCATGCCTAAATAAGACCCAGAGCGTAAAACAAGTATCTATTCCTGAAAGGGCATAAACAGAGCTTTTCAATGACACCCGAACCATTCTTGTACGACCGCTGGTTCTCTTGCAACGATCGTGCAACACGAGTGCAAAAAACCTGTAATTAGGTAATTTCCCTACATAATTCCCTGTGTAGCGAGTGTGAGAGGGGAGTGAAGGGTGGGATTCACTTCAGTTGGTCCACCGCGGTGGTGGTGAGCGGTCATACAGTTGCTAGGCTCCTCACACCACTCAGCTCTCTCTCTCAGCAACATTACGTGCTGAAAATGGCGCACAACATAAGTTGTGAACCGGCACTTAGTCCAAATTTATTTCACACGACTAAAGTTGCGCACCGCCAGTTAAGGGTTAATATAGCCCAATAATTTCTGAGTTTTCTTCTCTACTTCAATGCACTGCTTGGAAAACTTTAGGTCACTGCTAATCAGAATACCCAACTAATTTTTCAAGTCAGTCACTTCCAGAGGCATTCCCAATAGTGAATAGCCTAAATTGGGGTTTGCTTGGCCGATATGCATCACCTTGCACTTTTTCAAGTTTTGGGGCATCTGCCATGTCTCCGACCATTCACCCAGTCTGTTGAGGTCCATCCTGAGCTGTTCAGCCCCTTTTGGGGTCTTTCACATTCATTCCGAGTTTTATGTCATCTGCAAACTTGTTTATCACACTCAACATACCAATATCGATGTCATTGACATGTATGATAAACAGTAGTGGGCCAAGGACAGATCCCTGTGGAACTCCAGAAGTGACTGAAGTCCACTCAGAAGAAACACCATTGATTACCACTCGTTGTTGTCTACCTGAGAGAGAGAGAGAGAGAGAGAGAGAGAGAGAGAGAGAGTTAAGTTTACTGTATAATTATACATTATACTCTGTGGTTCATAAATCATAGATTCAGTTATATATATTATAGCTCGTACTATCACATCAAACTGTGTTCTTGGGTTTCCAATTCCGTTCCAAAATGTGTATTCCTTTCCATAGGATACAAATATTTTGTACTCTAAAATGTTAGTATTGGTATGGAGGGTGGATACATTATCTATCCTTCCCACGGGTTTGTATATACAGTTGGCCGCGCTCTACCATTTATGTGCACAAGGTTTTGTTTCAGGAATTATAGAGTGCCTTTCAGCGTTGTTTCACATGGTATGTTTTGTCTGAGCAGTGAGCATGATTTAACATCCGCCCAGGGTACGTATAGTACTATACAGTTCTTGCATAGTATATACAATAGTTTGATAATACTTGGAAATATTTGCCTTCTAGTGTATTCACTACTAAGGGTTTACATAGTTGAGTCGGCTTTCAACTTTCAGAAGATTCTGTTTCGGGTGCCTGTGGGGTTGTAATTAGCAATTTATACAATTGTATCTTTTCCCACCTTGACCCATTAACTATTTTAATAGTAAATATTTCTACTTGTGTAGAAGTATTTATTAGAATAAATAAATAATTATGTATGTATTCAAAATCCATTATTATTTTATTGTTTTAAAGAAACGAAAATTATTACGTTAATCAATGCAGTATGTTGAGCTGATCTGTGCTTGTTTAAAGGGACAATATCAAACTCAAGTTTCTCGTGACACCCACTCACACACACTCTCTCTCTCTCTCTCTCCTTCTGGGTCAACAATCTCACCGATTTTTCCCTTTATCGTACCATTTGTTCTATGGCTTTCGTTTGAATGCCCGTGTTTATCGCTCCCTCTCTCTCTTATTTTCCCTTCTCCCTCTTCCAAATTGCTCCTCGACATCGCTATCTACAGCTTTCCTCACCATCCCCTCCTTTCTCTCTGCTTCCTTTCTTGGATTATAAGTTGTTACCTTTCGACCTTGATGGTGTAATATAAGGTTAGAGTGTTGAAGATCTGCATGTGGTAACCCAGGTTTGAATCCAGGGAAGAACACTTGTTTTTAAAAAATTCATTGGGAGGTGTTTATTGTTGGGGGTTAAATGAATACACATAAGTTTATGTTCGTGCATTGAATTTGAGTGTTCTCTGTTTTCGAGTTTAAACATTTCCACTTTTCATTGGGGGAAATAGTTTTCAGCATGTAAAGCAAATACTACAAAGAAGCAGAGTATTTCAAATATATATTTGTAATATTATGCTTTACCATTCCGAATCATGCGTCTCAATAGTTGATTAGGCTTTCTTATTGCATGTGTTTATCTAACCTAAACTAGTTAGTGATTCCTTCCCCGTGTTCAATAATATGAGCTATAGGGTTTGTACTTCTCGTAAGTACAAAAATACTTTTATCATAATCTCCAAAAAGTACAGTGCAACGGAATGCGAGTAAAACCAAGCAGTAACATAGCTACTGATTCTCGCAAGGGTGTTTATGTTAGACTAATGATGGGGAACAAACACAAACAAATACACACACACACACACATACACATCCACACACACACACATATATACAGCCACACATACACAGACAAACACAAAAACATACACAGTCACCCACCCACCCCCCACACACACGCACACACACTGCCACACACACACACACACACACACACATAAACACATACAAACACACACACACACACACACACAGTAAGCCCTCAGTAGACCATTATGCCCGAGGGTCTCTTGTGGAACTGTCGGAATATTAACGAGTCAATTATCTACAGTGATCAAAACACCGTTATCAAGTTCTCATTAAGAAAAGATGGGTAATTTTGCTGGTCCCCCATCTTCCTCATGTTTCGCCCCATTAGTTTTCATATTTCAAGACGTTCAGCCCATTAGTTTGGTGAATTTAAGACCTTTCGACCCATTTCTTTGTCAATATCAATACTGTTGTGTTATATAGGTGTCGAGTTCTTCCTGGCGACCGATAGCGAACCTATAATTTATGAGGATCCGGCCTTCGACCGAGACATTTTTCTATCGAAAAATTGAGAAATTTAGAGGGGTCTTGGGCAAGTGTATTTATAAACTTGATAAAGGTCTAGGGAGAAAAAAAATAATAATAATATATAGATTCATAAATGAGCAAGTAAATATACGCCCATCCCCTCTGAACCTTCAGTTCCACTTTTAGTATTCTTACTGTACGGTACATCAGCTCAATGCTTTGTTTTCACTCGGTAAACTATGTTGATCTTCAACAACAATCTAAAGTAACAATACAGTTAGAGAATTAGACAGCATTAATATAACCACCATTTGAGGAGGAGCACTTTATTGACAACGTTTCGCATTGAGCTTCATCAGGCCAATGAAGCTACAAGCGAAACGTTGTCAATAAAGTGTTCCTTGTCACATGGTGTATATATTCATAAAGTATACACAGAAAACCATAAACACCACGTGAACAACAACAATAATAACTAGACAACAGCAGACAAGTTAATACACAAATATGAGCGGGATTATTATCAGGAATGAGCAGCAACATGAATAGACTAATAGGTAAAAACAAACCAACATTAACAAATATCGGCTTTATGTTGCAACTTGCTTCAGTACAAAAGAAGTATATCATTCGTTTTAAATTTTGCAAGTTCGTAAACCCCGGCCTGAACAAAAGAAATATTTTGTTCGACGCACGCAAAAGTTGAATAACAAGTATTTGTTGATATATACTCGCAGACCATGGATTCTGAATTGAAAGGAAGAAAAAAATAACCGATTTAATTATAATAAAGATAACAGAAGTGATTTAATTATAATGAAGATAACAAAGTAATCGAGAAAAAAAAACGTTATAATGTATTGTAAATATAGTGCGCAATTGTTTATAATTGCAATGAGGATAATATATGGTAGTCGTTATACACCGTAATGTTATGTGTTAAAATAAAAATGAGCAAATACTTAACTACAATGAAAAGTAAAGTAGTCGCAATGAACCGATATATTTATATATATATATATATATATATATACAGTATGTTACGCTGGCCAGCTTGCCAGAATGCACTCGTAACTCGCTAGCACTCGCCAGGGCAATGAAATGGCTACAATAATCGTAGAACGATGTTCTTTCTTTCATAGAGTTCATGTTGTCACAGACAGATCAGTGGTGGTCTTTATTCTTGTCTGTGACACTTGGAAGTATTTTATATCATTGATAGAATATAAGATATGTTGTGTGAAGTTGTAGGGAGAAAGAGAGCGTTATGTTATGTGTTAAAATAAAAATGAGCAAATACTTAACTACAATGAAAAGTAAAGTAGTCGCAATGAACCGATATATTTATATATATATATATATATATATACAGTATGGTACGCTGGCCAGCTTGCCAGAATGCACTCGTAACTCGCTAGCGCTCGCCAGGGCAATGAAATGGGCTACAATAATCGTAGAACGATGTTCTTTCTTTCATAGAGTTCATGTTGTCACAGACAGATCAGTGGTGGTCTTTATTCTTGTCTGTGACACTTGGAAGTATTTTATATCATTGATAGAATATAAGATATGTTGTGTGAAGTTGTAGGGAGAAAGAGAGCGAGCAGCGAGGTGGTAATATGTGCGTGTGTATGTACGTGTGACTCCCTCGCTCGGGCGGAGGTTCCCACGCTCTTGATTGGCCGGCGGGCCTGACGCGTTATATGACGCCTGCTCTTCATGACATAGTCGTCTGTGATTGGAGGCCGCCGCCCTAGGAAGGTAGTGCGGGCTCCTGCCCGCGTGTCTCCTTCAGAGCTTGGCATAGCGTGCTTGGTCCTACATGTCCTTTGCAATCTGTCCCCAAATCTAACCCCCTGTACTACTGTTTCTCTCTCTAAACTTCTTCTTTTTCATACTTCTCATCTTTATTCAATTACTTATCCCTTCTGGTTCTGCATACGACTTCCATAGTCGGCCAGTCGTATTACCAGCACCAGTTCTACATATATGTTTGCACTAGCTTTAGGGATTATTAGAGTCAGAGTCACATGTATCATTGTATTGGGGTGCTTCTAATTATTGAGTTGTTCTTTCCTACTATTTAATGCTAGACAGTGGAGGGTATCTTTAGTCGTTGTCCGAGTTATGTATGTGGCAAGTCAGAGCCTGTACGACTTCAACGAAGCTAGGTAGCCTGTAACCCTTGTGCATACTTTCCCTTTACGAGTGTAGCAGTATACAGGTGAAGGGCTTTTGCCTACTCTTACCTGTATGCTTGCTACCTCATTTTGTTGACCTTTGTGGAGCGCCAGGGTAAGACCAGATACTTGAGATCTGGACTTACCAAGAGAGCCTCCAAGTCACTTAACGTAACATAAGGGAAATCTGTTCAAGAGGAGACAGTAGGATACGAGCATGCTTGCGCTCTACCTAGTTTCCTGATACCTTTTATGCCACTGCTAGACTTTATTAGTGAGAAAGACAGCATTGTGTTTATTAACTTTAACTGAGTATGCTTTAGGAATTATTCACGCCTTATTTTAGCCTAGGTTGATGCATAGTATACAACCCAGTTTGGCTGTTACGTTGGCTAAGGAAGTACTGTTTTTGAGTGGCTATTATTAGGGCTGTCACAGAGTTGTTGCACTCCCTTGTTATATATATGTATCCTACTAATTGGTGTATTTAAGATACACGCTTTGGTGTCCTGCCCCTGCATTATTTCTGTTCTATATTGACGAGCATCTTAGCGCATCAGACCCTTTTCAGAAGATTCCATATCTGATTGCTGTAGGACTAGACTTCCAGTGCTTTCATAGAGCATTGAAGAGTTTAGTGTTGAGTACAGACTCACACTAAAGTTAACGTAAGCATATATTCCTGTATTAAATCTTATGATAGTTTATTCAAGCATTGTTATTACTTAAGAGCATTTTCATAACGTAAGTATTCCTGTTGTGAGTTGGCTTTGCCGTCGCGGGAAAGCCTTTGTAGAAGTGCACTAAAACCCAGTTAATTGATACCCCGGTAGATTAACTCTGGAGGGTTTTAAGGGTTTTGTTCACCGGCGTAATAGTTCGAGGAGGGTTTGGAATTAGCGTACCGTTGTTGCAGATATAGCCTATCATCTAGTCCATTATTAAGTGCCCTTGTTTATTTCGTAGTGCCGGTCGTAACAAGTATATATATATCTATATATATATATAAAAATATACCCGATTCGTTTTTCAGAACGCCCCAGCCAGCAATCCCTCAACGACAAACGTAATGAAGCCATAGAACACTTAAATTCTGATCTAACTACTATCTCCAATTGGGGCAGAGAAAACCTTGTTACCTTTAATGCTTCCAAACCCCAATTTCTCCATCTATCTACCCGTCCGGAACTCCCAGGGGACTATCCCTTATTCTTCAACAATACAAAAATCAATCCTTCATCTTCTCTCAATATTCTTGGTGTCTCTCTTTCTTCTGCTCTCATTTGGAAGGACCATATTACCAGTCTTGATAAGGCAGCCTCCCAGAAGCTGGGAGTGTTCAACCGCCTTAGGAGGTTCTTTATCCCTGCACCGCTTCTTGCTCTGTACAGGGGCACAGTGCGTCCTTGTATTGAGTATTGTTCACATGTGTGGGGAGGTTCCTCTCACACAGCTCTTCTAGACAAAGTTGAAAGGAAGGCGTTTCGTGTCATTAATTCCCATCCACTCACCAACTCTCTGCAATCTCTCTCTCTCCACTGCAATGTTGCATCTCTCTCGCTATGCTATCTCTACTATTATAGTGTTCCTCAGAGCTTTCCCAGTGTATACCACCTCCTTTACGTAGGGCACGTGGTACCCGTCTTGCAACACAATCCGACCCCTACTCTGTGTGTTACGACCGGGACTCGTATAAAACAAGGGCTCTTAATCATTGGACTAGAAAGGCACACAGCCACAACGGAAACACTAGATCCAACCCTCGAACTTATAATGCCGGCGCACAAAAACACCTATACCCTCCAGAGTTAAATCTGCGATAGCCGGGTATCCTCTAACTCGGTATAAATGCACTACTACTACAGGCTGATGATCTCTGATACAGCCTGATCACAACAACATACAATTACGTTAATAATGTATACAAGGAAAAAGATAGAGAGCTTAATTAAATCACTGGAATGATGTAATGCAAACAAGAAGAAGGTATAATTAAAGTTACTCTAAACAATAATAAACTGTCGCTCCTATTTTAAAGAAAGTGAATGAAAGTCCTAAAGCATCGAACGGGAATCTTCTGAAGAAAGTCTGATGCTGCTTAAGATGATCGGATCGGATTTTGAACTGTTATATAAAGCAGGAACAAGATATGACAAGTGTAGGGACATACAGTGTTAACTGGCACGGGAATAATGATAAATGCGCAATAGTATTATCTCTAACAACAAAAGAAGTACTTCCTCAGGCAACTCAAAAAGCCTGCTCGGGTTGTGCAACTCAACAACAACCAAGGCTTACAATCAACGTGAATAAAAATGCTGCATACATAACATAAGAGTTTATAATCCTAATCGGGTGTCTGCTAGGCGAATAAAGTCTAGCTGGGATGTCGTAGGCTAGGAAACAATGGCTGAGCAAGCGGCTCGTAGCCTAGCGAGGTCCTTAAGACTGTACGGCCAAATTACGTTTAATGGCGGGGTGCTCTCTTGAGAGATCTAGATCGCTAGTATCTGGTTCTCTCCTGGCGACCCTCTTCAAGTCAAAGCAAAACGAGTTAGCACAGTGTTGGGTGGCAGAGGCAAAAGCCCTCACTCGCAACACAGTGTTAAACTCACAAGGTACACAGTCAGAAAGACCACCTAGGCTTCCCACTTATCCGTTGCGATTGTACAAGTTCAACAAAACCTGGTACACATCGGAAATCACAACACCAGTAGCCTCACCCAAGTCTAGCATTAAATAGCCCAGCAGACAACCAAGAAATAGGTAGGGAGACACCGAGAGTGTGTCGAACCTCTACAGACAAAATGTTAACCCCTCCAAAATGTCTAACTAAGCATGAAATATCTGAGTGCTTCAGCATATAATACGATGGCCGATATATGAAATCGTGCAGAACCAAAGGGGAGTTATGATATTAAATAGATTAGAAGAATAAGAGGTAAGAAGTTGAGAGAGAGAGAAAGTGTTCTATAGGTAGAAGTCGGGGACAGGTGGCAAGGGAGGTGTGAAGGGTATGCTGGTCAGGCAAGCTCTGAGAAAGGTAGCTCCTCGGGACCCTCAGGATCACACAAAGGAATGGTGGTCGGCCAATCACAGGCCGATACGTCACAAGGTAGCAGGCCTCCAGAAGGCGCCAGGAACCACCAGCCAATTAAAACCGAGAGAAAGACCACGCGGGCGAGCAACTCCTCCGGGAGGGAGGAGGGAGGAGGAAATCTACACTCACTGCCCCCACGCCGCTCGCTCACTATTTCTCTCTCAACTTCACTATAATGCATCTTATGTTCTACTCATGATATAAAATGCTTCCCGTTGTAACAGACGAAAATAAAGACCACCACGGGACTGTCTGTAAAAACACGAACACTATGAAAGAAAGAACAACATTCTCTGATAACTGTAGCCCATTTCACTGCCCTGGCGAGCGCTAGTGGGTACCGGGAGGCGATTCTGCCAACGCTGGTAGGCATCACACCTCGACCAAGATATGGGACGCTCAACATTAGGCGAGCACCATATCTGACAAGGCAGAATGCCGACAAGACCCGCCACAACCAGCCTCTCCGCCAGAAATGAAATGCAAAGCTCAATCATAAACAAAACAAAATTTTAGCATTATTAAATCTTATATCCCCTCCCAAACATAATAGTATAATTTTAGCCTGCTATGCTCCCAGAGCGAGCTTCACAGAGCCCAGCCTCCTAAGTGAAAGACAGGTTCAACTTAGGACTTTATCTATAACATTGGCAACTTACAATTAACTATCAAAGGAAAGAGTTTTTATGTGATTTTTGGATTTAATTTTAACGTTGTTTTTTACGGCTGCTCTACAGGGGCAAGCCTGATTTTTCTCCACTCTCAACACACACTGACTGAACGGCAAGGGTTCTCCTGCAAACAAACTCTCCCATGACAAACAATCAGCCAAAACATTATCAGTGCCCTTAGCATGCCACATATCCAACTTGTGTTCCGGCAGCACAACAACACATGACACTGATAAACTGCCCAGTTTATTACAAGACTGGCACTTCTCTTCTTTCTTTCCGGCAACGGGGCCTGCCAATAACCTTTCACTAGTTCTACCTTTGCGATTAGCGATGCAGCCCCGATGCGGTCTATGGTATCGTCAACTCTAGGTAATGGATAGGCGTCTGTCAGGTATAATGCTTCCACACTCTTGCAATCACCATACACACGGATCTTGCCACTCAACTCAGGTTGCAAACTCACTAGCAACGACCACTCACGATATCCCTTATCCCTCAGACCCTTTTTCCACTCGTCGTCTAGCTCTGTTTTCACGACAGGCTGATGAGCAGGATTTATACGGTAGGGAATTAAACTGAGCCTTGCACTGTCTCCAGCCTCCATGTCAGATTCTACCCCGTACATCAGGCCTGGAGAAGCAACAAACATGCGGATGCACTGCTCGCAGAACAACATGCCTAGTGCCCTCCCACAACCCAGCTGAGACCGCAGCTTCTAACCTGTAGTCTCCTTCCTTCTCCACCTTCGTCCCTAGAACAGCCAGGTCATGAGAGGGACAATCAGTACCACCTGTGCAGTCACTCCCATAGTTCATTATTGCTAAGGCTTCCCCACTGATACCGTACATGCGCACCCCCGCATTCCTTGCAACTACATCTGCCTGCGCAGCATCACCGCTTTTAGCGACATGGCCAGATATAGTCGGTCTATGGTAGGGCTGTTGCATTCGACTAGAGCAGCATTGGGAGGCTATACGACGACCGGGCACATCCACTCCACGCTCACCAATCTGCTCAATGTCCTCCTTCTGACCACCACCCTTGGCAGCCAGGGTCGACCTTGACCTGACAACCATGTCCAAGCCTCGTCGCCCACCTTGAACCACCGAAACAACGAGGCTAACGGTCTCCCAACATTCACTTGACCTGCCCGCGGAACATCTTGCACCGCCTGAGTTGTGAGGTTCGGGTGCTCGGCACGACCAGTGGGGTATGAATCGAGCTGGTGCTGGAGCGCTGAACACTGCTGCTCAGGCAGGTGCTCTAGCGCTTCCACAGCCACCAGACTCGTGTCCCCCGCCCACTGCTCCGCCGAGACATGACAATCACAACTCTCCTCCACCTGTGCCCTACTGCCCCCCTCTCCTTCTCCTCCTTGGCCGCTGCAGACCAATGCAGGGACAGTAGGCTGCTCAGGTGGTTGCCTCACAAACTCCTCCAACAGGTTCACATGACATGTTTCCCCGTCCTCGTGTTCGATAGCCCCGTTCCCACAACTCTCCTCCAACTGGGAACTACTAAGTCGCAGAGTGCCATCACGCCCAACCATGTCACTAGGGGTGACAGGTTCTGGGGCCACTCCGGAGCTCACCTCTGAGTCAAGTACTAAGCCGCTAAGGAGAGCCGCTGGAACAAAACTCACAAAACTCCCAACTTTAACTAACTCCTTCCGACCGTTCCTCCGCTGGTCTAGAGACTGAGGAATAGGCTGTGACACTTTGGATGCAAGAGATCTTGTAACAACGCACACCATAGGTTGTACTTGACACTTCTCTACCCAATCCTGTTCCTCCCTACTCACGTCGGCCGGCTTCTCGGCAACAACTAAGGGAGAAACCTCAGAAGTAGGCACCGCAAAGTCGTTGCCGAGAAGGAGGTCGACGCCCCCAACAGGCAAGTTCTCCACAATTCCAACATCCAACTCTCGCGTCACACCATCTACCTCCAGTTCCATCCTGACCAACGGGTATGACCTGATAGCATTGATACCTTCCACCACAACCACCCGTGCCGCGTTTATTGGTCTACCAGTAAAGTTCTTCATCAAAGTCTGAGAGGCACCCGTGTCTTGCAACAGCTCAACTCCATGCTTCTTACCAGCCCACTTCACGCAGCCACGCCCTCGATGGTCGCAAAAGACATCGCGGACAGGGTTCGAGCCATCCGGATTCTTCTCCACTGGCTGTGTCCCAGCCTCTGACGTTATACCCCGGGCAAACTCAGACGCCTTCGGGGACACCCCAATGTTGCGAGCCAAAGGCACAGCTGCATTAGGTAGCTTGCTTGGACAGGCTCTTGCAAAATGCCCCTTCTCATGACAATGAAAACACTCTAACTCCCCCTTGGCCTTCCCTTGAGGTAGGGAAGGGCTCTGACCCTTCTTAAATGGGACGGTATTAGGTTTATGGTCAGAATTAATATCATTGCTCTTGTAGTTATTGTTATATGGTGTATCACTGACTCGGGGGGGTGGAGTGTTGCGCCCCTTGTTACCTGCATCGTTCCATTGTGCAGACCCGCACCCACGAATCAGCGATAGCCTACGGTCAGCCATCTCAGCTGCCTCCTGAAGAGTTTTCGGGTTCTTTTCTTTAAGATTCAACGTCAGATCGCCGCCCGTACACTTGAAAAATTGTTCTAGAAGCATCAGCTGTTTCAACTCCTCAAACGTCGATGCCTTCTCAGAATGCAGCCAGTTTCTAAATGCATCGGACAGATCCCGGGCATGCTCAAGAAAGGTGCACTCACGACCCTTCGTTACACCCCGGAACTTCAATCTGTACATCTCTGGTTGTAACTCGTATGCCCGCAGGACAGCCTCCTTCAATACCTCATAATCGACGCAAGACTCCAAGGGCAACTCATCATATGCCTTGAGTCCTTTGCCAACCAACCTAGAGGAAACAAGGGCTGCCCACTTAACCTCGGGCCATTGGTGCTCCCGGCACTTCTTCTCAAAACGCATGAAAAATTCGGTGACACCCGACTCGTCAAACGCAGGAACTTAATTAATATGGTGCGATAAAGACTGCTCAAGACCTCGATTCCCAGAACAGAGACGCTGCCCTGTCGACACCACCCTAGACTTCTCAAGATCTCTGTCTGCACAGTACTTCGTAGCCTCAACCTTAGCCATCTCAATCTCAGATTCATGCTTTCGTTGCTCGAGCTCATGCTTTCGTTGTTCAAGCTCAGCCGCCCGCTGCTGCTGCTGAATCTTAGCCATCTCAAGCTGGAAGATCATATCTGCAGTTAAACCTTGAGGAGGAGGAGATGCAACAATTGGAGACTCACCCAAGTGCAAACCACGCTGCCAGTGACTATCGGCCTGCGGGAACGTACCCGGCTCCGGAGCCCGAGGGGGCACCCTGGTAGGAGTCGACTGGAATGGGGGCTGGGCCGAAGTTGCCCCAGCTCCCGCTCCCCCCGAAGCCCCATGCACCCCGCCGAGCACCCAGGCCACCAGGTCGCCTCTCGTCATGCTGCTAGTGCCCACATGACCCATGACCGTGGCCAAACACTGGAGACCATACCGATCAATCCCCGACACCCGGTCAACAGTAATAGGCATCTCCAGAAACTTCTTTGCATCCTCCTCACTAGTTATAACTCTAATGCCTTCTAACAAACCCCGCTGCTGCACCTCAGAGCCTGCTTCCCGTACTGTGTCCTCACTGTACACTGATCCGTCGTCCGACATATTGTCCACCGAAAATTCTCAACGTTTATAAAAAAAAGGAGTACCTAAACTCTCATGTAGCACTATTCACTCAAAAATGCTTTAAGACTCTTAAGTGTTATACTACTTGCCAAAAACAAATCTGTGTCCACTATATTCCTTTAAACGATAAAAAACAAATGACCACAACACTACGGCAATATTTCTCTAAGTTCACAAAATCCTAAGCAAGGTCGCCATTTGTTACGACCGGGACTCGTATAAAACAAGGGCTCTTAATCATTGGACTAGAAAACCACACAGCCACAACGGTAACACTAGATCCAACCCTCGAACTTATAATGCCGGCGCACAAAAACACCTATACCCTCCAGAGTTAAATCTGCGATAGCCGGTATCCTCTAACTCGGTATAAATGCACTACTACTACAGGCTGATGATCTCTGATACAGCCTGATCACAACAACATACAATTACGTTAATAATGTATACAAGGAAAAGGATAGAGAGCTTAATTAAATCACTGGAATGATTTAATGCAAACAAGAAGAAGGTATAATTAAAGTTACTCTAAACAATAATAAACTGTCACTCCTATATTAACACCTTACGAGCGGCCTATGCGGTTTATTTATGTGTACCGCACAGCGGGGTGTTTTTAGCCAAAATAGGGCTGTTTACGTGATCATTTTCATGCCTAAATAAGACCCAGAACGTAAAACAAGTACCTATCCCTGAAAGGGCATAAACAGAGCTTTCGAATGACACCATAACGATCCTTGTATGATGGATAGTTTTCTTGCAATAACCGTGCAACGCGAGTGCAAAAAGCAGGTAATTCGGTACTTTCAGTACATAATTGAGTATGTAGCGAGTGAGAGAGGGAGGAGGGAGCTGAGATTTGTGTCAGTAGGTTCGCCGCGGTGGTCTGGAGCAGTCATACGCTCGCTAGTCTCCTGCCACCACTTGTCTCTCTCTCTCAGCCACATTACGTGCTGAAATTGCCACTCGAGTTATGTCGAGCGCCGCCACATAGTCCAGCTTTATTTAACTCGACTTATGTTGCTCGCCGCTAATTAAGGGTTAAAGAAAGTGAATGAAAGTCCTAAAGTATCGAACGGGAATCTTCTGAAGCAAGGTTGATGCTGCTTATGATGATCGAATCGGATTTTGAACTGTTATATAAAGCAGGAACAAGATATGACAAGTGTAGGGACATACAGTGTTAACTAGCACGGGAATAACGATAAATGCGCAATAGTATTATCTCCAACAACAAAAGAAGTACTTCCTCAGGCAACTCAAAAAGCCTGCTCGGGTTGTGCAACTCAACAACAACCAAGGCTTACAATCAACGTGAATAAAAATGCTGCATACAAAACATAAGAGTTTATAATCCTTATCGGGTGTCTGCTAGGCGAATAAAGTCTAGCTGGGATGTCGTAGGCTAGGAAACAATGGCTGAGCAATCGGCTCGTAGCCTAGCGAGGTCCTTAACACCTTAAGAGCGGCCTATGCGGTTTATTTATATGTACCGCCCAGCGGGGTGTTTTTAGCCAAAATAGGGCTGTTTACGTGATAATTTTCATGCCTAAATAAGACCCAGAACATAAAACAAGTATCTATCCCTGAAAGGGCATAAACAGAGCTTTCGAATGACACCATAACGATCCTTTTATGATGGCTAGTTTTCTTGCAATAACCGTGCAACGCGAGTGCAAAAAGCATGTAATTAGGCACTTTCCCCATACAATTCCTTATATAGCGAGTGAGAGGTAGGAGGGAGGTGAGATTCGTGTCAGTAGGTTCGCCGCGGTGGTCTGGAGCAGTCATACGCTCGCTACTCTCCTGCCACCACTTGTCTCTCTCTCTCAGCAACATTACGTGCTGAAATTGCCACTCGAGTTATGTCGAGCGCCGCCACATAGTCCAGCTTTATTTAACTCGACTTATGTGGTGAGCCGCTAATTAAGGGTTAAGACTGTTCGGCCAAATTACGTTAAATGACGGGGTGCTCTCTTGAGAGATCCAGATCGCTAGTATCTGGTTCTCTCCTGGCGACCCTCTTCAAGTCAAAGCAAAACGAGTTAGCACAGTGTTGGGTGGCAGAGGCAAAAGCCCTCAATCGCAACACAGTGCTAAACTCACAAGGTACACAGTCAGAAAGACCACCTAGGCTTCCCACATATCCGTTGCGATTGTACAAGTTCAACAAAACCTGGTACACATCGGAAATCACAACACCAGTAGCCTCACCCCAGTCTAGCATTAAATAGCCCAGCAGACAACCAAGAAATAGGTAGGGAGACACCGAGAGTGTGTCGAACCTCTACAGACAAAATGTTAACCCCTCCAAAATGTCTAACTAAGCATGAAATATCTGAGAGCTTCAGCATATAATACGATGGCCGATATATGAAATCGTGCAGAACCAAAGGGGAGTTATGATATTAAATAGATTAGAAGAATAAGAGGTAAGAAGTTGAGAGAGAGAGAAAGTGTTCTATAGGTAGAAGTCGGGGACAGGTGGCAAGGGAGGTGTGAAGGGTATGCTGGTCAGGCAAGCTCTGAGGACGGTAGCTCCTCGGAACCCTCAGGATCACACAAAAGCATGGTGGTCGGCCAATCACAGGCCGATACGTCACAAGGCAGCAGGCCTCCAGAAGGCGCCAGGAACCACCAGCCAATCAAAACTGAGAGAAAGACCACGCGGGCGAGCAACTCCTCCGGGCGGGAGGAGGGAGGAGGAAATCAACACTCACTGCCCCCACGCCGCTCGCTCGCTCTTTCTCTCTCAACTTCACTACAATGTATCTTATGTTCTACTCATGATATAAACTGCTTCCCGTTGTCACAGACGAAAATAAAGACCACCACGGGACTGTCTGTAACAACACGAACACTAGGAAAGAAAGAACAACATTCTCTGATAACTGTAGCCCATTTTACTGCCCTGGCGAGCGCTAGTGGCTACTGGGAGGCGATTCTGCCAACGCTGGTAGGCGTCACATGTGCAACTCTCCAACCCAAGTGTGAAATGTTACTTTCAAACTTTCTTCTATTCAACAGCTGAGTTCTGGAACTCTCTCCCAGAATCAATCTTTCCCTCTTCCTATCAATTAAATTGCTTCAAACTCTGTGTGACCAGGCATTTTGGCCCTGTCACTCTTTCAACTATGGGGGAGGCACTCGCTGCGGGCAGTTCTGCCGTTTGCCTCCCTCACTCACATAGAACATATATATACATATATATATATATATATATATATATATATATATATATATATATATATATATATATATATATATATATATATACTGTAATATATATATATATATATATATATATATATATATATATATATATATATATATATATATATATATATTATATTGCCATAAAATACTCGTCCAGATTAACGCCTACACCACGATGATACTGTATACTGTATATTGTTGTATTCAAGCTTCCATTAGATGATTGTATTCACTTAAGGAATATAATTGTGTGGTTAGTGGGTGCATATCTAACTCCAGCATCGCCTTCGTACTGAACAATGATACCTATACCATCTGCCAAATAATTAGGCTAAAACTCTTGATCATTAACCTCTAACGCTCACAAATTACTAAGTATTCTAGTTACTATTTCTACCAGTTGGGAAGGGTCAGCTAGGGAATAGGTGTGGACATTTACAGTACATTTTCTCCCTTCTCTGTAGTTATAGAGGTAAGGGTTTACGATTTCTGCCCTACCTATTTAAAACAAGGTATATTAATTTGTTTTCTTATCTGGTAAACAACAGACAATGTTATTAAGCTCAACAATAGATTATTGAAATCAAAGAGCTAAACACATGCCTTCGCTTAAGATAACAGATAAGGTTAGTTTGTGGGGCAGGATGCCAAAGCATAATAATTCTGACTACAATTTTAATAATATATTGCCTCTGGAATCATCTAATATCCCTAAAATATATAATCCTTACTTTACCGGTCAGCTAATGTATGGCCTTCCTTATCAGTATTTGTTTTTCTCTTATGCCAAATTACGAATTATCTTCTGCATTCAAAACGATGTTCAAAGATAATATGGTCATTCGTATTCACTGTTTGTTTTTACCATTAAGGCAGGATACAACACACTGTATGAGTGGCAAGCCTTCATTTGTGTTAGATACTTTGAAATGCAAAATGTTATGTATAGTGACGAAATTACATAATTTGAGTTGACAAGTTCAATCTCAGTTCGTATGTTAGTTCTCTCAGTTATGGAATCATCTTAGTTGCAGCTCTCTGTACTTTTTCCAACTTGATTATATGTTTGTTTTTATGATGGGGTGACCACACCACTGCAGCATATTCCAATGTATGTCTCACCATTGATTTTATAAATTTACTAGCACCTCTTCATTCAAATAGTTGAATGCTATTTTCACTTTATTCAACAGGCCACATACTTTTCCCACTATATTGTTAATATGACTCTCGAGTGAAAGATATTCCTGTACTATAATGCCCAAGTCCTTCTTTTTCTCATGCATTCTTTTAGTTTATAATCCCAATGAGGTATTTATTTCAATCACACCCCCTTCCATCACATGATATTAATGTGTGTTAAAATCGAATGTCAACATTTTGCTCCATTGGTTTATCTTATCCAGATCACTCTGTAGCTCTCTACAACTGTTTTCGTCCACTATAGGTTTCATAATCTTTGCATCGTCAGCAAACATATTCGTGTATGCATTTATTTCCTTTGGCATGTCATTTATATAAACCAGAAACATAAAGGGGGCCAACACTGATCCATGTTGAACTAAGCTTGTTACATCTGTCCATGATGATAATCTATCTCTTATCATGGTTCTCATCTGTATTTCCGAGATATAGTCCTCCATCCATTTCAAAAAATTACCCTGAACCCCTCCAAACTTCTTCAACCTCCATCTAAGTCTACTATGATGACCTCTGTCAAAGGCCTTCTTTATATCAAGATACACACAGTCCACCCATCCTTCTCTCTCTTGTAGTACATCTATTACCCTATTATAAAAGCTCAGCAGATTAGTAACACATGATTTTCCCTCTCCGAGTCAAAATTGTCTTACAGTACGTAAATTATTTTCTTCCAAGTACTTTATCTATTTTTTCTTAATAATCTTCTCACACATTTTGCAAACAACAGTGACACTGGTCTATAGTTTAGCGGCGGTAAATTTAGCGGCTGGTCCTTCCTTCCACCTTTGTAGGTACTATATTAGCTCTTTTCCAGTCTAGTGGTAATGTTTCCATCTTTCATTGAGTACTTAATTATTTCATATATAGGTTTTACCAATTCGTCAGCACATTCTTTTTAAATCAATCCTGCTATATTGTCTGGGACCATAATATGTTGTCACATCTAGTCCCTTCATAAGTTCTAATAGTTCCTCTGGTTGGAAGATTATATCCCCCAATTTTCATCATTTTGGTATATAATCTCTGGTTCCAGAACATGTTCATCCATAGCATAAGCTGAATGTAATGTATTATTCATAATTTCACATATATTTTCATCATCCTATTCAATATTGTCTCCTTCCCTCAGCCTCATTATGTTGTCCTTAATCTTAATGTTGCTATTCACATACCTGTAGAACAAGTTTGGATCACTTACACATTTTTCCACAATGTATTTTTTCATAATCTCTTGCTTCCTCTTTCCTAATTCTGATGTAGTCGCTCCTTAGCCTTCTATATTTATCCAGGTTTGTTCATTTTTACTCCTGGCTATGTTCCTTGCCTTATTTGTCTTATCCCTAGCTATTCTACATTTATCATTACACCAGTCTTTTAACTTTTCAATCTTATTTCCTTGTTTTGGTACATACCTATTTACAATATCATCATACATTTGTTTAAGCACACAGTATTTCTCATTAACATTGTTTTTCTGTTCAATTTCACTCCAGTCTGTATCCCTGAAGCAACTTTTAATAATTTAAATCTGCTTCCCCATTGTTCAATCGCCGTTCTTTATGATCTTCTCTCTCTAGCATTGTTGGATAACCCATCAGGATTTCCATGTCAATTACCACATGATCACTATTTCCCAGCGGAGGTAGGTATTTAGTATATGTAATCACATCTGAATCTCTTGTAAGCATCAAGTCTAATCTAGACGATTCATATTTACCCCTTCTTCTTGTGTTTTCCTTAATATTCTGAATTAGCAGATTTTCTGTAACCAAGTCTAGTAGTACATTCCCCATGAACTCATATTAGTACCTGCGTCTGCCTCCTCTCAATTAACTGCTCTACAATTATAATTCATTACCAATATTAACTTGTTGTTTCTGTTAAATAAATGTTCCATAGTGTTGATCATCTCATCTTTTAATTCTTGGTATTCTTCCTCTTCCCAGGCCCTCGTAAAGGGTGGCATATATTTTTCCACAATATCAATGTCGTCATTATTTCCATTAATTACTTCCACTGCTATAATTTCTGCTTTATTATTTTTGTATATCTATCATTTTAACTTTTAATTTATTGTGTGTAATGATTAATACTCCTCTACCCATATTGCACTTCCTATCCCCTCTCCACAAATTTTAGTTATCCCATCCCATCACTTCCAGACTCAGATCTGTATTTAATTGTGTCACATAAACTCATGGGTTTTTCTTGTCTTATGAGGTCACCAATCTCCATTTTTTTTGGACATCAAGTCATCCACGTTGCTATAGCCGAGTTTACAGTTGCTACGTTTACATTGCGTACTATGCTTTCTTTTCCTCGTTTTTATTCCCTCTTCTTCGCCAACTCCCCTCCTATTTCTCCCGCCTCTCCCCCTTCCTCTCTCCCGCCTCCCGTCCTCTCTTCCCCGCCTTCCTCTCTCCCCCGTCTCCCTCTCTCCCCCCTCCCCTCCTCTCTCTCGTCCACCCCCTCCTCCCTGACGTCCTCCCACTCTGTTTCCCTCATCAAATCTGACGCCTCGCTTCCAGAGAAAGCACCCCCAAAAGGGATGGCCATGGCAGAAACTGCCTCCAGGAGCCTCCCAGTGTCCCGACATGAACCCCGACTGACCCACTCCACAGTGCGGATGCCACTACCACTTGTTTTGCTATTTTATTTACCCCAGTTGGGCCCTGGCTGGAAGCATACCAAGCACAGGAATTTTCTGGAAATAGGAACCAGTGGTCCCTCCTCCTCAAATACCATGTTTTCACTTTCCCATCGATATTTCGATAACAATTTTTTTTTTAATCTACTTCTGGCCTTTTATCGTTCTTTTCTCTCACTTCCTTTGTTATTTCTCTCATATTATCGCGCTCTTCTGCATTCAAGTCTTTCCTTAATATAACCTTGGTGTATTTCCCTTCCTGACTCAGTTTCCAACTATTCATCAATACCTCTTCTGCTGCTTTCGTAGACTTAAATATAATTTTAATAGGCCTGCTCTCCCCCTTATTATACTTTCCCAACCTCCAACTATCTCCCACCTCCTTCTTCCAACCTTCCTTTCCTTCTCTGTCTAACACCTCTAACATGTCGTCAAGCTTCATAATTTTTGCAACTTTCCTGTCATTTCTGTCCATTATTTCCTCCTCCGCTTCTCCTAACATTATCACACATCTCTTCTTTTTCCATTATATCAGTTATACCTATCTTTCATTTTGCCTTATGGCCTTCACTACTTTCTTTCCTAAATTATTACCCTGCCACTCCTTTTTTCATCCGTAAGTGTTTTAGGACTAACCTCTGTTTCCTCTACTTTATTCCCCCAAGCATTTTTTTTTTCATTTCAGTAATTTCTAATTCCATCCATTTTTGTTTTTTTTCATTTCTATTTTGTTTTCAGTTAGGCTATCACTGCATATTTAAGAAAAACAAAATAAATAAATAAAGTACATACAATATAATAAATTGTCTTCGGTTCGGCTATCTCCATTGGTAGCCTATTGCTGCGTATTTCAATTTTGTTTTAAACTTTTGGTTAAGCTATCGCCCCTGGAGGCCTATTTATGCGTATCTCAATGTTTTTGTTTTCGGTTAGGCTATCACCACTGATAACCTATTTAATTCTGCGTATTTCAACATATTTGTTTTCGGTTGAAGTGATTGAAATGTGTTTAAAGTGAGTGAAGTGTTTCAAAGTGAGTTAAGTGTTTTAAAGTGAGTGAAGTGTTTTTTAAGTGAGTGAAGTGATCTGAAGAAAGTGACTGTCACCATGCCTCGCACTTGTACGAACTGCGCTGGTAGGTTTGGTAAGTCCATGTTTGCTACTGTCGATCTTCAAGTCTGCCGGCTCTGCCAGCAACAAGAGAATTTGACAGTGAAATTAGATGAAGCCTACAACAAGATCAACATCCTCACCATGAAGCTGGAATCACTCCAAGAGTTTGTAACACTCAACGTTGGAGTACCACAAACTTCAATTGTCACCGCTTCAACTCCAGCAGCCAACAACGCCCCAACGTTAACTGCCAACACTCCAACGCCTGCAGTAGCCACTTCAACAGATGGTTCCGATACTTAAGAAACAAATAGTGACTCTTTTCCCCCCCCTCAAGACAACTTCCGTGTCGTGATGAACAATGTTTGCCCCAAGACCAGGAAAACCATACCGATTACCAGTGTCAAAACCGTTTCCAGATACTCACAGAATCAGATGACGAAGAGGAAACAGAAGAAGTCCGGCTCATGGGAGACTCGATGATATGTGGTCAGCTCACAGAGTTTTGCGCCAGGGCACCTAAGACCAGGAAGCGTTTTTGTATCCCTGGTGGTGGTGTGGACGACGTAGTTGCTGCAGTTGATGAAGTATCAAAGCTGGCCCCTGCTAATACAATGTACGTCATCCACGTTGGATCCAACGATGTACAGCAAACCCGGTCGGATATTTGCTTTTAAAGTACCAGCAGCTGATCAAGTCGTTTAAGGAGAAGTCATCAAGGATCATCGTCTAAGGAATCGTCCCCCGGCTCGGTGTATAGAGCCGATTTTACAACATAGCCAACAGCACAAATCGTTGTCTAGCACACCTCTGCAGGAAGGAGAACGTAGGATTCATCGACACCTGGGACAATTTATACTACGATGACTATTTGTTTTCAGGCGATGGAGTTCATCCGAGCCAGGTGGGAGCAGCACGTTTTGAGCGTTTTCTCAACGATGCGGTGAAGGATTTTCGGAGAAGAGATCGACTCAGCACAGGACAACCAGGAAGGAGGACCGAAGACAGCGAGGACGGCGACCTGCGAAGGACCTAAATGCTAATCCGTCAAGAACCATGAGTTTGGATAAAGCTCCACCAACACGATCCAAATTCAAAATCGCCAGGGATAACGACCGAGGACCGAGGACAGCCATGAATATAATTGTAGATCCGACCAGAACCAAAAATTTGATTAAAGAGCGTTCTGTGAGTTCTAAAACCGCACCTTTAAAGGTTTTCTATGAAACGCTCGTAGCATACTCAATACATTTTTAGATTTAGAGGAACTAGTGTTTACAGAAAATTATTATGTGATTGGCATGCCAGAATCTTTGCTCAATACAGAACATAGAGACTTTTTAGCAGAGTATTCACTTCCCGGTTATATAATGTTTGAGAAAAGCCGAATAAATAGAAATGAAGGTGACGTTTTACTTTATATCAAAGAAAGTCTTAAACCGACCCTCATGTCAAAACCTCAAATTGTGAACGTCGACACATCTTTTGTGTTGATAAAGAATAATAAAGGTACAATAATACTTGCATTAATATACAGACCTCCAGCTCAATCAGTGCAAACTGAGCGAAAAAATTACTAACATATTGCAGATATAAGTAACTCACAAGATACCGTAATTTTGGCGACTTTAATTTACCTGTGACCAAGTGGGGTGATACTCTTACTTCACACTCCGGACATGATTTGTATGCGAACTTGCAAGAGAGTTCACTCTATCAATTTGTTCGATCACCGACCCTTGGTAATAACGTTCTTGACCTTGTACTTGCAACAAAAAAAGAATTAATAGAGAATTTGAATGTTGGTGATGAATTCAGTAACAGCGACCATCGTACATTAACTTTTACTTTAAAGTTTACTAGTAACGAACCAAATAGCAGCATCGAAAAAGTCCCTAATTTCAAGAAAGCAAACTTTCATTAACTTAGAGATATATTTAAAGAACTGACTGGAGTTTTTTAATTAACAATAACGACATAAATACATCTTGGGAATTATTCGAAACCACTTACCTAAAAGCAGTGTAAGACTGCATACCATCGAAAATACAGCGTACAGGCCATAATAATAAGCCCAAATGGTGGAATAAAGATATTTCAAACTGCTGGCTACAAAGTTTGCTAATGATAGATGAAAATCCTCACAAAATGACGAAAAACGGGTGAAATTTGTAGAGCTACGACGCAAAGCCAAAAAGTTAATTAAGCAAAGTAAAAAGACCCTGGAGTTACATGTTGCGAATCAAAGTAAAACAAAGCCGAATGAATTCTGTAGTTATATCAGAAAAAAAAAAGTAGTTACTTCAACTGTTGGACCGTTAGTTCTGAAAATGGAGATACACCAAAGACCAAGTACAAATGAGTAATGCCCTCAATACCTTCTTTGCATCATCACAACAGAAGACCTCAGTGATATCCCTACACCATCGCCGATTCATATTGATAATTCAGATGTTATAAGCCATATCACCATTACAGAGAGAGAAGTATTGAATTGCTTAGATAAACTCAAGGTATATATAACGCCTGGACCTGATACAATCTCACCTAGAGTTCTAAAGGAAGCTAAGGATGAGTTCTCCAAACCACTGACATTGCTATTCAATAAATCCTTGCAGTCTGGAACTATGCCTGATTAGTGGAAGCTAGCCAATGTAACACCGATATTCAAAAAAGGCAGCAAATCCCTACCCAGTAACTATCATCCAATTAGCTTAACCTCAGTTTTATGTAAAATGCTAGAAACACTCATAAGAGACAGACTCGTATATCACTTAGTGGAAATTAACATATTTAACACTGACGCTGCGGGTATATTTGCGCTATTTAGGGCATATTCAGGCACTCCTGAATGATTAATCAAGCATCTGCATTAAATGAACTGCATTCTGCCAAAAACTAGGTGAAAATAGCTTCAAAATGAGACCAGAACAAGCTTCGTAGGTGGCAGGGTTCACCCGCAGCGTTGCCATAGACATTCGGGAAAACTCGCTAATTATTAGCTCTCGCTCGCTCGGCAACACTGTTGTGAGACACCCGCGCAAGACACAGTCTCCCTCATTGAGCGGCTGGCTGCTCTGAGGGTCGGATGTGGGTCCCTCACGCTCTCGCCCACTGACACTCGATTTCTACGGCTTTTGCAGGCTTTTATAGCCTGGAAATTGCTGTAAATTGCCTATGCGTTCCGGAACGTCACCCGCAGGGAATGGGTTAAAGGTACTCAACACGGCTTTCGTAAAAAACGTTCCTGTTTAACAAATCTCTCGTATTTCTTCCACGATATCCTCAACCTCTACAGTAAGAGTAAAGCTGTAGATATTGTATACCTTGATTTTCAAAAGGCTATTGACAAAGTTCCCCACAAACGTTTACTGCTATAACTAAAAGTGCATGGAATACAAGACGGTGTGTTGAATTGGATAGAAAATTGGCTCAGCGACAGAAACCAAAGAGTAGTCATAAACGGTAAGGCATCTAAATGGAAAAATGTAGGTAGCGGGGTACCCAAGGGATCGGTACTAGGACAAATTCTCTTTCTAATTTACATCAACGACCTAGATGAGGGTCTCACCTGTACAATCTCAAAATGTGCTGACGATACAAAAATTTGCAAATAGCGCACTCTCAGAAGAACAAGTTGACGATATGCAACACAATCTAGATAAGTTGTCACGTTGGGCCCAAATTTGGCAAATGAGTTTCAATGCGGATAAATGTAAAGTATTACATATCGGATAACAAAATGAGAAAGCAAACTATTCGATGAATGGCACTCAGCTTAAGAATGTAAACAGAGAAACCGATCTGGGAGTAACAATATCGAGTAACCTAACACCGAGTCAACAATGTTCAGAAGTTTTTAAGAAGGCAAACAAAATAATTGGCTTTATAGGCAGGTCATTTGAGCATAAATCCAAAGATGTTATCCTAACCCTTTACAATTCCTTAGTCCGCCCTCTTCTGGAATACTGCGTTCAATCCTGGTGCCCTTATTACCAAAAATATATAGACAAGCTAGAATGAGTTCAACGTAGAGTTACCAAAATTATACCTAGCCTAAAGAACAAACCATACGAGGAGCGTCTTAGAGAATTAAATCTCTTTCCTTTAACCCAGCGCAGATTAAAAGGTGACTTAATTCAAGTGTTCAAAATCATCAAAGGCATCGACAATATAAACTGTAGTAAGTACGGTAGCGTTCAAGGAGACTACAGCAGGACTCTTCTTCTTCTTACCTCTGACCGGGTATAAGCTATCCTAGTGTTTACTAGCCTATACCCCTTTGAAAGGATATTAGCCTAACCTAACAACCTTACCTAACCTATTCTAGTATTATGGGTGGTGTCTGCCGCCCCCACACCCACGCTATTTGACATCTTTGACAGATGTTTGGTGTATATATCTGTGAAAAGGGTATTTTTTCAATTTGTCGATAACGAAAATCCTCCATGCGGACTATATGGAGAAAGATATGGCGAATCTGTTGGTGCCTATTTTCCCTAATAAATTGTTTCTAATAAGGCGGATGTAGTGTCCTTGAAGATTATCGTAAGTACTTCACTATCGACCAATCTAATTACACGCAGGGAAACAGTTGCAAAATTATCGATATATCTTTTAACTCACTCAAATCTAAGAATTTCTTCTTCAATCGAGTTGTCAACTTGTGGAATGGGCTTCCCCGAGACGTTATAGACTGCAGCACCGTTGATTCATTTAAACTTCGCCTAGACAAATATCTCCCATCAAACCGGCGACTGACTGCGTTTGTAAATGAATAACTTTATTTTATCCCCCCCTCAGTTACTAATCCATCTGTCCTCTACTAACTTCCTAATCCTGCCACGAACATTAGTTCCAGGGCAGTAGTTTTCTTTCCAATGTTCCCTTACCCACTCTAAAGCACTGTTTTGACACTTGATCCTCAGTGTTTTGGAGGACAAGCAGCCTAGAAGGGTCACTAGACCTGGTGTTGCTTGATTTCCTTTGTACGCCTTTGTACATTTGTTCCGTTCTTTCGTGATTCCTTTCCATTCCTTTCCTTAGTCTTTCATTCTCTTCTTTAAGTTGTTCTATCTCCCTTTCCGCTTTTTCTCTATATTCATAATGTTTTCCTTCCAGTCTTTCAATCACCGCATCTCTTTCTTCCCCATTTCTATCCCTAATCACCACACTCTCCATTTTCTCCTCCAAAGCCTTCAGTCTAATCATGACCTTTCCTACATTTCCACCTACCTCTCCTCCTCTGGACCCCTCAAATTCATCACTCTTTTTTCCCCATCTATATCTCTCCTACTTTTCTATTTCCTTTCTTTTGTCGCGGCCATATTGCAGGCCTTTGTTTACCCTCAGTCACCTCACTTTTACGAGGGAATATCCAGTGCCAACGAAGAACAGGACTTAATTTCTTTGTGTTAACTATCTATATTATTACTATATTTAGTTTCGATAATCCGGGACAATACTGCTGCAAAATACAATCTGTAATACTTATTTTTTTAGGTGAGTATTGTAGATATCCTCTATGCGAAGCTCTGAATCCATTATCGAATCTCAAATTCACTGGCACATATCGAGAGCTCACTTCCGCACTCTGCCAAGGATGACACAAGACTGTGTGTGTGTGTGTGTGTGTGTGTGTTTGTAAAATACATGTTTTCTTTGAAAGGGAGTGAGTCACACACTGATAGATATATTATAAATTGCAAAGAGATTCAATGACAACTGTATGAAAGAAAACAATCGTGTACAAGTGTATGTTTTGTTTGCACATAACTTGACATTCAGGCAGCTGAAAGTTCCGGGGTTTATCTAGATAGATCTTCTAAAAAAATATACCTGATAACCTCTCTGCATATATAGACTATATATATATATATATATATATATATATATATATATATATATATATATATATATATATATATATATATATATTGTCACAATGACCAGGGTCTTTTATGAGTAGCTAGACTCAACTGGCGCCAGATTTATTAAAGCAGCTGTGCCAAGTCTATTAGAAAGACCTGCTATTGTGAGTTTCACTTCGATACCCTTCCAATTACACACGACTAGTAATGCCGTACCTCTAAGCATTTTTGTCTCAATAAACATTTGTGTAGAATGAGCCAATAGAGTGTTACTAGTTTCGTATATGAAGTTGTGTTTTAGTGGCAACGTCGTAATTTGCAAGCTAGCGGTGGCTAGGTGAGGGGAGGAAGGAGAGGAAGGAATATTGCCCCAGTCTCGCGGGGTGGGGGGTGGGAGGTGGGGGGGTGCTAAGCAACACGAGTTTAATTAATTATGTGGTCATTGCAAGTTCAGTTGTGTTACAATATAAAAATGTAATTTATTTTATCTGCCACGCTGTTTTAGTCAAAATCTTAACACAGAAATATGTTAGTATAAATTATTCTTGTGAAGTGTCTTAGTGTTATCATATCGTGTGGTGATATATTGCTACCCCCTTAGTTTGAGATTGGCTCCCGCTAGCTACGCCAGGGCCAGGCCTCGCCATTCTCTCGTTGGCGGCCAGACTAGGTAGTTGGTGTCCTCTGTCTCTTGTGACCCATCAGTCTGCCCCTTTTGTTTGTCCTTGCTTGCATAATAGTAACGTAACGTAATTAACAGAGAATCCTAGACATTAATTTCTTCTTTTAATTATCCTTTTCCTCTGATCAGCATTTTATTATATTTCCCTTTGTTTTATATATTCTGTACCTCCGGTGGCTACGTCGGAATCCGTGATAGGGAAGAGCTGGGAGGCTTGCCGGGGTCCTTACTAATAAGCACTGTTAATCCCATTGACAGTCCACACACACACACATCCATAACCCATACATATTTTTCCCGTGTTTGTGCTTAGGACCAGGACCCGGTAGCAACCTTGACAGTTCTGCCCCGGCAATTGTTTGTTCCCTATCTCGGGTTTCGAACTGAGGCAACAGAGTGTTTAATATTAATTAGGAATCCAGCTTCAGTCTGGACCCCCCACATAGTTAAGTGAGTGTGGGAGGTGGACTCTAAGATTCATTGTTTTGGGCGGTAACTCACTGTGGGCCCAGGTTGAAGCAGGATATATTGGTGTGATATTAGAGGTGGTCAGGGCAACCTGCTTCTACTAATATCGCCCCGAGGTTAATAGTCATATTAGGACACTGCCTTGTATTGTTAGTTCATTATATGTATGCAATATTATTATGTGCAACTCTCTTGGGTTGAGAGTGGCTTACCGTTGGCTGGTTTGCGCACGGTTTAGTATTGTCGAGGGCGTGCATAGCCTGTTATGCTCGAAGTACACCTGCACTCTTTTTTCGTTGATGTCTGCTGGTAGCCTATATGTATTTAACTATTTTGATTATCCAACCCAGCATTGCTAATCCCGGTGTTGGTTTCGAGGTCTCATAGCTAGTAAGTTACATGATTATTTCTGTTCTACTTATTATTCAGAATAGGAGCAGGGCACTGTGCACCTTAAGCCCTGAGAAGAGCCTGGAAGCGTTCAAAGTGCTCTTACCTGTTGCGTCGTGGTGTTGTTTGGTAGAGAGACAAGGTGCATTTCCATTAGTAATTATTTTCCTATACCGTCTCTAAGCAACTGAGATCCAGATTCGTAACAGTGGCGACCTTGCCTAGGATAAGCAGTATTAATAAGATTTATTTTTATCAAAGGATTTTTTTTTAGAATAGGTGTCTAGCATTTTGTTTTACTATGTCTGAACAACAAGCAAGAGAGGAGGCGGAGAGTGTCGTGCCGTTGCATATCACCAGTGTCCTAGGAGAATGCGAGAGTGTTCCTTCGGAGTTCTCCAGAATGGTAACAGATGCAGTTGAGACTGGTGGAGGAATTGAGGTTGATAGCATCAGTGTTGGGAGTAGAGAGGTCTCTTCTTACCACGAGGGAAGCATGTCAGCAGTATATATGGTAGTATTATTATGGTGTTCTAGAGGAGGCTGAGTCAACAACTGTGCCGGCAGGAGGCTATATCACACCTGCACGCTCTCCGCCGCGCACACCCAGTCCTTTTAATGATAGCATAACGTCTTCCCAGTTTACATGTCCTACTGTTGTTCCCCCGTTCTTGCCTGACGTGCCCCCTGGTGTGCCCCACCTTACTCAACCCCTGTGCGGCACAAAACCAGGTTACACCTCCCCCCCCCCATTTATCCCAGCCGGACTTTCTACGATTCAGCCACGTTACCGTCCCGCTTATGTTCCTACACCACCCCCTACTTTTTCCCCGGTAGGGCTATCGAGTGATGCTCTAGTACAATTAGAGTTGAAGAAATTGGAAATGCAAGAGAGAGAGAGAGAGAGAAAGGCAGGAGAAAAGAGAAGAGAGAGAAAGGCAGGAGAAAAGAGAAGAGAGGAGATGCAGGAGAGGTTAGAAACACAGAGAATGACAATGGAGTTACAAATAACCAAAGTTGAGGTAGACGGGGGTAGGTACACAAGGGGACAAGTGGGCACAGTACACAGGGAGGAATCTAGCGAGTTAAAGTTGTCTCGTAGCCTGAAGCTCGTTCCCGCTTTTGACGAGGAAAAAGTTACTGAATGGTTCCAGCGATTTGAAAAGAAAGCACGGGAGTTCGAGTGGCCACGGGAACACTGGGCGGCATTGGTGGCAAATGTTCTCAAGGGAAAAGCGCTCGAGGCATATGATAGGATGTCAGTGGAGGACTTAGCAGAGTATGATAATTTAAAGCAGGCTATCCTTAAGGCTTATGAACTCAGACCAGAAGCCTATCGCCTTAAATTTCGTAATGCAAGGAAGAAGCCTAATCATACTCATGTTGAGTTTGCTAAGTACCTCCGTAATCATTTGTCTCGTTGGCTTTTTGGTGAAAATGTAACCAATTTAAATTAGGCAGTTGAGCTTTTCCTGCTAGAACACTTTACCAACAATGTCGACAAAGAGATTTGCCAAAAGATCCGTGAGAAGTGCCCCGGCAAGCTGTCTGATGCTGCCGTGAGGGCTGACGATCGAGTGTTGGCAACCAAGGGTTTTACTGATCGTGCCAGATATGCCCCCCCCCCCCCCACGACTGCACGTGATGAGAAGTTCCGAGCAGGTGGAAGTGGATGGTACAGTAATTGTGGCCCTGGTCCCACACGTAATAATAACGGTGGAGACAAACAAAAATCACCAAATTCAGCCCGACCTGATTCCAGTGTTGTTAGGTGTTATGGGTGTAAACAGACCGGACATATTAAACCAAACTGTCCCAAGGCAAAGTCTTCTGCAGCGCTTGCTAAGCCTATGCCGTTAATGGTTGGTATCCAGGGATGAGGGGATGAATCTTTGTTACCGAGGTTGGAGGCAGACCAAAGTGTGAAGCATGGGGTGCCAACGGCCGTGGCACAGCCTGCCCCCGACAAAGTGTCTCAACTAGGTACCAATGCAGGTCCAGAAGCCTTGCTTGCTTGGTGCCGGGCTTTCGTTCATGAGGGCGAAGTAGAGCTGTGTGGGAAGGTGCATCCAGTCAAGGTTCTTAGGGATTAGGGAGCTAAGCAGTCCATGTGTTTGAAGTTGACGGGGAAGCCTATAAAATCTGACGAGTTTGTGTTATATTGATGTGTAAACACTGAGGCCTGTTATAGCCTCGTTTCTGTTCATCTTAGGTGTCCTGTAGTCACGACGACAACGAAGGTAGCGGCCGTGGACACATTACCTGTGGAGGGGATTGATTTTCTGCTTGGAGCAGATATGGCAGGGAGTAGAGTGTTTCCACCTCCGGTAGTGGTGTCGGAGGAGGTACAGCCGGAGGAGAGGAACAAGGAGGCTAAGAAGCTGCCTCCCGATTTGTTTCCGGTGTTTAAGGTCACGAGATCTATGGCCCAGGTTGCACAGCCGGAGGATTTGTTTGGGGAGGAGATAGATCTGATCGAGAGGATGTACAGTACTGAATCTGCATCACCCATAGATTCGACTGATCTGTAGGGTGCCGAGGGTGTGCAGGACGAGGAGGAAGGCTCAGCGGAAAGCTCCTCACTCGTTTCGCCCGGTGCCAGGGGTGATACTGAAGGGAGAGATCGGGTCCCTAAGGGAGGACCGGATGATCCTGTATCATCGAATCAGACCGACTTGGAGGCTTTACCTAATCTTACCACCGTGGCACCGGGGGAGATTGGTAAGACGCCGCAGAGTGATGCTTCATTAACACACTTGTTTTCTAAGGTCGGGGAGAGTACTCCAGACAGACGTAAGACCCATCAGCTCTGCCATATTAACATGTTGAAGAGGTACTATCGTGTGGCGGGCACACAGGCTATGTCACCTAAAGGGGCTAGCCAAGAGAGTTGCCTGGGCGCCGATCAGTCACCTGCTGGTGTTAACGGGGAGTTGTCTGAGGCAGTTTGTGCTACTGTATCCTCTCAGAACGGGTCAGTAGAGAAAGTTGAGTCAGAGACGGTCAATTTCTTGCCTATGTTATTGTCTGGAGAGTTGGAGTCGGAGGTGCAGGGTGAGCCCGGGCCTGGTGGATGGTGGTTGGATAACCCGGGTGCCGGGGCTAGCGGTTCATGCACTGTGGGAACACCAGGCAAGGCTCCTGCAGTGCCTCTCAACCCCCCTCTGCAGTCTCCCCAATTCTCCGGTCCCAGGGACCAGGATGCCGTGTCTCGTTGCCCTGTCCTGATTGTAGAAGGCATGCAGGAGGAGCAGGAGGAGGAGAGGGAGTTTTTCCTAGGTGAGGCTGTGCTGGCTGGGACATGGGCAGAGAACGGGTACCTGGCCCTGCGGGAGAAATTGACCCATTTACCTCCGGAAAGGGTTGAGGAGATGTTTACTACCTTGTGGGCTTATCCACACATGTTCGGGGATGCACCCGGTTTGACATCTTGGGCGGTGCATAACATCGATGTGGGAGAGAACAAGCCTATAAAATTACCACCTTGCAAAGTAAATTTACTCTCCAAGACAGATACCTACCCTTTACCGAGAGTTGATGACTCGGTAGACAAGATTGGGGCAGCCACGTTCATCACAAAAGTGGACATAGTTAAAGGCTATTGGCAAGTCCCACTACCAGAACGTGCCAAGAAAATCGCTAGTTTTGTGGTGGATGGAGGAGTGTATCAGTGCCAGGTAATGCCTTACGGCTTGAAGAATGCTCCAGCCACATTTCAGCGGTTAATGGACAGGGTTGTGCATGATGTCCCCAATTGTTTAGTCTACATAGATGATGTTGTTGTTTATGACACAAATTGGACCGACCATTTGGCCAATGTGGGTGAGCTTTTCCGGAAGTTGTCTGAGGCGAGTTTAGTGGTCAACCTGGCAAAGTGAGAGTTCGTGCAGGTTCGAGTGCAATATCTGGGTTATGTTGTTGGCCACGGCCAGGTCTGTCCCCCTCGGGTGAAGGTGGAGGCTATCCAGAGTTTCCGAGCACCTCATAATAAAAAAGCTGTGCAACATTTCCTTGGCATGATAGGCTATTATCGCCGATTCATCAAGGGATATTCCACCGTGCTTGCCCCATTGACAAATTTGCTACAAAAGAACAAACCATTTAGATGGACAACAGAGTGTTAGCAGGCTTTCAAGGATGTCAAAAGCCCCCTCTGTTGCCATCCTATATTACGTGCCCCAGATTTCAACAGGCCTTTCATCTTGGCAGTAGACGCGAGCGATGTGAGTGCCGGCTCTGTGTTGATGCAAGAGTTTGGAGATGATATTGAGCACCCCGTTTCCTACTTTTCAAAAAATTTAACCGAGCGCAAAATAATTATTCTGTGATCGAAAGGGAGTTGCTACCTATTATTTTTAATTTGCACCATTTCGCTGTTTATTTGCCACCATATGGGCCCGTGCTCAGAATCTACTCTGACCATCATCCTCTGCAGTTTCTTAATAGGCTCAAGGACAAAAACCAGAGACTTACTCGCTGGAGTTTGATGTTGCAAGAATATCATCTCGATGTTAGGCACATCCGTGGTGTTGATAATGTCCTGGCAGACTGTTTTTCCCGTGAGTCCTCTGAGGAATGATAGGAGAGCACGAGGCTATTTAGTTAGTAAGTCATATTTACTCATGTTAAAAAAATCTATAAAATGTAAAAATACAAAAGACTGTCAATGTACATATTTTGCAGCTGTAAACTAATGATGAAAGTTTTGTTTCAAAGCTCCAAAACCTCCCCCCATCCTCCCCCCGTGTGAGGGTGTCATAATGAGTAGCTAGACTCGACTGGCGCCAGATTTATTAAAGCAGCTGTGCCAAGTCTATTAGAAAGACCTGGTATTGTGAGTTTCACTCCGATACCCTTCCAATTACACATGACTAGTTTTGCCGTACCTCTAAGCATTTTTGTCTCAATAAACATTTGTGTAGAATGAGCCAATAGAGTGTTACTAGTTTCGTATATGAAGTTGTGTTTTAGTGGCAACGCTGTAATTTGCAAGCTTGCGGTGGCTAGGTGAGGGGAGGAAGGAATGTTGCTCCAGTCTCGCGGGTGGGGGGGGTGGGGGGTGGGGGGCTCATGTTGCTAAGCAACATGAGTTTAATTAATTATGTGATCATTGCAAGTTCAGTTGTGTTACAATATAAAGATGTAATTTATTTTATCTGCCACGCTGTTTTAGTCAATATGTTAACACAGGAATACGTTAGTATAAGTTATTCTTGTGAACTGTCTTAGTGTTATCATATCGTGTGGTGATATATTGCAACCCCCTTAGTTTGAGCTTGGCTCCCGCTAGCTACGCCAGGGCAGGCCTCGCCATTCTCTCGTTGGCGGCCAGACTAAGTAGTTGGTGTCCTATCTCTCTCTTGTGACCCATCAGTCTGCTCCTTTTGTTTGTCCTTGCTTGCATAATAGTAACGTAACGTAATTAACAGAGAATCCTAGACATTAATTTCTTCTTTTAATTATCCTTTTCCTCTGATCAGCATTTTATTATATTTCCCTTTGTTTTATATATTCTGTACCTCCGGTGGCTACGTCGGAATCCGTGATAGGGAAGAGCTGGGAGGCTTGCCGGGGTCCTTACTAATAAGCACGGTTAATCCCATTGACAGTCAACATACACACACATCCATACCCCGTGTTTGTGCTTAGGACCCGGTAACAACCTTGACGGTTCTGCCCCAGCAATTGTTTGTTCCCTATCTCGGGTTTCGAACTGAGGCAACGGAGTGTTTAATATTAATTAGGAATCCAGCTTCAGTCTGGACCATAGTTAAGTGAGTGTTGGAGGTGGACTCTAAGAGTTCATTGTTTTGGGCGGTAACTCACTGGGGGGCCCAGGTTGAAGCAGGATATATTGGTGTGATATTAGAGGTGGTCAGGGCAACCTGCTTCTACTAATATCACCCCGAGGTTAGTAGTCATATTAGGACACTGCCTTGTATTGTTAGTTCATTATATGCATGCAATATTATTATGTGCAACTCTCTTGGGTTGAGAGTGGATTACCGTTGGCTGGTTTGCGCACGGTTTAGTATTGTCGAGGGCGCGCATAGCCTGTTATGCTCGAAGTACACCTGCACTCTTTTTTCGTTGATGTCTGCTGGTAGCCTATATGTATTTAACTGGTTTGATTATCCAACCCAGCATTGCTAATCCCGGTGTTGGTTTCGAGTTCTCGTAGCTAGTAAGTTACATGATTATTTCTGTTCTACTTATTATTCAGAATAGGAGCAGGGCAGTGTGCACCTTAAGCCCTGAAAAGAGCCTGGAAGCGTTCAAAGTGCTCTTACCTGTTGCGTCGTGGTGTTGTTTGGTAGAGAGACAAGGTGCATTTCCATTAGTTATTATTTTCGTATACCGTCTTTAACTCTCCCAGACATATATGACGCGATCGAGTCATATGGCAGAGTGAACCAAAAACTCATATGACGCGATCGCGTCATATGGACTTATTATATTGCTAGAAAATAAGTTTATGACGCAATTGAGCCGGTTTTTTGGCTGGTAAGTCCGATAAGTTAGATGTACATGTGGAAAAATCTAGCAACCCCCTAGCGTCCCTGTGAGGGCCCCGCGGTGGTAGAGAGAGTCAGTTTCTTCCCATCAGCCAGCCTAGTAGGTGGGTGTGTGCAGCCCTTTAAACCAAGGGGCCTCCATTTTGCCCAGCCTGGCTGGTATTACCGCCCTAATATAACCCAAACGAAGTGCTATATCGTTGGGTTATCGATGGATTATTGTGTTATTCTTATTTAGGGTATAAAAACCATGTTAGTGAAGTGTTTTGCTAGTCTGGTGTACGTGACCAAGGTGGGCTCCACGAGGAGCCATGGTTTCGCTTGTTTGTGGATCACTTTCATACCATATTGAGTCAATTATATTGCTATTTATCACTTGAAGTAGTGTATTTTACTTGTATAAGTGTTTATAGTGAAAACAATTTATTTACTGATCGTGCATTCTCTGGTGTAGGCTACGTGACCAAGGTGGTGGAGGGAGGGGACATGCTTTTTGCGAAACGTTTTTGCTTGTTTGTGGAACGCTTTTCGATAAATATCAGTCAACTATATTGGTATTTACCGTTCAAGTAGTGTATCTTACCTTGTATTAGTGTTTCTTAGTGAAAAAACTTTCATTACTGGTCGAGCATATGTCGCCATGCTCCCTCAGCCCTGTGCATTTTTGTTCGATAATTTAGTGGTGGAAAGTGCTTGCATTTTTGCTCGATAATTTATTGGTGGAAAGTGCTTGGGAGGTAAGTTTTTTATGGGCAAAAGCACTCTACATATACGGCTTGGTGGCCACGAGGGAATCTCAGCAGTGTGAGTAAGTACAGTCAACATTTTTGGTGGTGGTGGTGGTGGAGATGGTGGTGGTGGTGGTGGTGGTGGTGGTGGTGGTGGTGGAGATGGTGGTGGTGGTGGTGGTGGTGGTGGTGATGATGGTGGTGGTGGTGATGGTCGGGGTGGTGGTGGTGGTGGAGATGGTGGTGGGGGGGGGGGAGATGGTGGTGGTGTTGGTGGAGATGGTGGTGGTGTTGACACCAATAG